>SMDT01002819.1:20000-371113 GCA_005392925.1 Aquilaria sinensis | reverse complement strand
AAAGGCACGCCAACATCCAAAAGTTACCTTCGGAAAGAATAAACTCAGCAGATTATCCTTGCCCCTTTGCCGTATGGGGTATTGACCTCATCGGACCTCTTCCAAACGCTCCCGGTGGGGTAAAATTCTACATAGTCGCGGTGGACTACTTCACTAAGTGGATAGAAGCAGAACCACTGGCATCAATCTCGGCAAAGGATGCCCAAAAGTTTGTATAGAAGAACATCATATGCCGATTTGGCATACTGAGGGTAATAGTGGCTGACAATGGAACTCAGTTCACGGATAGAGGGTTCTAGGAATTCATGGCTGAAATATCTAGCAACTTCGGAACTCCCCGAGGACCCTAAAGAAGCCGCAAAAGTACGGAAGCGCTTGGGAAGGTACTTCCTCATTGGAGAAGAACTGTACAGGCAAGGGTATGCGAGCCCCCTACAAAAGTGTGTAGGTAAGGATGATGTCAGAGCAGTACTTGAAGAAGTCCACGAAGGAGCGTGTGGTTCCCATATAGGAACAGACGCCTTCGCTGGGGTACTACTCCCCCAAGGTTACTTTTCGCTTACCTTGAGGAAAGATGCAAGGCAGTTTGTCCGAAGATGACAATTGCCAAAGGCACGCCAACATCCAAAAGTTACCTTCGGAAAGAATAAACTCAGCAGATTATCCTTGCCCCTTTGCCGTATGGGGTATTGACCTCATCGGACCTCTTCCAAACGCTCCCGGTGGGGTAAAGTTCTACATAGTCGCGGTGGACTACTTCACTAAGTGGATAGAAGCAGAACCACTGGCATCAATCTCGGCAAAGGATGCCCAAAAGTTTGTATAGAAGAACATCATATGCCGATTTCGCATACTAAGGGTAATAGTGGCTGACAATGGAACTCAGTTCACGGATAGAGGGTTCTAGGAATTCATGGCTGACCTCGGCATAAATATGCATTTTGCTCCAGTAGCGCACCCTCAAAGTAATGGGCAGGTCGAAGTATCCAACAGGACAATAAAAGATGGCTTGAAGAAAACACTAAAGGAGGCAAAGGGGAAATGGCCCGGAGAGCTCCTGAGTGTGCTGTGGAGCTACCGTACGACTCCCCAAAGAGCTACGGGGGAAACTCCCTTTTCGCTCATGTACGGAACAGAGGCCATTATCCCTATTGAGGTCATACAGCCTTCGGTAAGAATACAAGTGTTTGACAATGTTGACACACAATTTCGTCCGGCCATTAAAAAAATATTTCATTAAAAAATTAAAATTAAAAATTAAAATTAAAAATTAAATTAAAAAAAATTATTATTATTATTATTACTAAAAAATTTTAATTAATTTAAAATACATTTTTGTTTTATGAAGATTTGATTTAAAATGATATATGTGTGTATATGTGTATGTTTGAAGTAAAAATGAAAATTTCATAAAAAATGACAAAATTTAAAAGTTTGAGATAAAAATGACAAAATTGAGAACTTCTGGGAAAAATTGACAATTTTTAAAAGTTTCAGGAGCATTGGGTAATTTTTTGCGTCAATTTTTGGGCCAGACGGACGTTTCTGGCCCAAATTGACAGAAAACGACAAAATTGTCAAAATCAGAAGCTTCTGAAACTTATCCAGAGGATAAGAAACGTAAAGGACTGAAACTGTCATTTTACCAATTTAAGAGATAAGTTTTGATTTTTTTTATTATTTAATCATCAACAGTTCGGCCAGACTTCCTCTATAAATAGGGGTCCAAATTTGAGGCTGAACACAAAAAAAAAAGATAGAAAAAAAGAAATCAAGCTAAGAGCTCCGTTTTTTTTAAAAAAAGGAAATATTATAGCCTTAATCCCTGGCCTCTCTTTCTTATTCCCAGAACGCTAGAAATTTTTCCTGTCTGCCGTTTAACCCCCCCTTTCATGCTTCCGTTTCCCTTTTGCACGCAGTCGCCCCTCCGCCCCTCTGCCTCACGCCCCACGCCGTCCTGCCGCCGCCCGTCGCTCCCCCACCCTGCCGTCACACTGTCCCCACGCCGTTACACCGCCGCCCGTCGCTCCCCCACGCCGCCGTCACGCCGTCCCCACGCCGTTACGCCGCGTCCGCCCCTTCCCCGTCGCTCCTCCCCGCTGTCGTGCCCGGTCCACGCCGCCGTCGCCCCTCACGCCCCTTGGCCTCGCCGCCCCACGCCCTCGCTGCCGCCCCACCCAGCTCCGCCAGCCCCGCCACCCCCTTTCCCGCGCGTCGTGCTCTGTCTTTCGCGTCCCAGCAAAATTCAAAATTTTGATCTTTGGGTAAAACTCCTATTTAATCCTTTGTCTTCTTATTTTCTTTCATTTTGGTTACTAACTTGTTTTTTTTTTAACTCTCTGCAGAACTAACAATAATCTTTATATATTTGTTTATTATTATTGTTATTAGTCACTAACCTTTTAATTTTTGCACAACTAACTTCACTAACTTTTATTATTGTTATTATTGTCGTTAACAACTAACCTTACTAACTTCACTAATTTTTATTATTGTTATTAACAACTAATCCAACTAACTTTACTAACTTTTATTATTGTTGTTATTAATTCTAACAACTAACTTTTACTATCTTTGTTATTATTATTATGGAAGGTTATACCTCCTAATTTTTTTTTTTTAGTGGATGGCCAAAAAGCCCCACTTTATTTATTTGTTTACTATTTATTGATCTTTAACTTTCCTTTATTTACTTTATGTGCTTTTTATTTGCATATGTTATTTAATTTCTGCAATTTTTTTAAGTGGATGGTAAAAAAAAAAAACCCCACTTTATTTTCCTTTAATTTTCCATTATTTATCTTATGCAAGTTTTAATTATGTAGATGGTTAAAACTTATTTCACTTATTTCACCTTTAACCATAAGAAAAAAAATAATAAATAAAAAATAAAATAATAATAAATAAAAAGAAGTTTTTTTATGTGAATAATTAACTTCATTTTTTAGGTCTAACAAAAAAAAAATCAATTTTTAACAAAGGCCAATCATCTTTTATTATTAAAAAGTTAACCTTTTATTCCTTTTATTTAAAAAAAATTATTAAACAAAAATAATTAAATAATTCTAAAAATACAGAAATCAATTTTTTTAATATATCTTTAAAGTGATAATTAAAAAATTCAAGAAAAATAATAATAAAATCTAATAAAATAATTAATTAAATAAACTTAAATTAAATTCCATGTCAAAATGATCCGCCAGGATCCACGGTTTGGAAAGTTTCATTTTTCTAATTGAATAAAAATTAAATAAAAAAAAGATAAAAACCCATATTTACGATATAGATTAAATTATTTAAAATTTCATCAAATTCCGTGTCCGGGTGATTCGGCAGAGTCCATGGTTCGGAAATAAAGCTTCCGTGTCCGGGTGACTCGGCAGAGTCCATGGTTCGGAAATATCAAATTTACTAAAAAATTATACAAATTAATTACCAAAAATTTTGAAGAACCACATTAATTTAAAAATCCACATCTGACTAATTCAGTTAAAATTTCTAATTTGAAAATTAACTGAATTTATTTAAAAGCAAAGCAAAACAAAAATTAAAATCAACTAAGGTACCAATTTTTTGGCGTTTTAACAAAGTTGTTTTAACGTAACCGTACTCCCGAACCCCTGAACTCTCGCAGACCATTTTTAAGGTGTCCAATCGACCTAACGAAAACCGATTGGTGGCGACTCCAGAAAATGACCCGCACGTTGCCACAGCTTGGCGACTCCACTGGGGAGTCGACGTTAGTGAGTCGAGCCTAAAGTTGATTTGTTTTGATTTACTTTGCTTATTATGTGGATTTATATGTTATATTTACTTAGATAAACATGCATAATGCATTCACAATATGAAGCTCTATACCCGAGCTTCCTCAAATCAAACACGATTCTTTCTAAGCGGAATTGGTGTTGTTGTCCTTGTGAGGCCATGGTCTCCAAGCCTTCACCGGTTTCAAAGTAGCAAAGTAGTGTATTGCCTTCTGAGACGGTTAGTCTCTGCATGGGCCCACGAAAAGCTACGACTCGAATTAATCCATTCCTTACATTAACCCTAGAGGGTAAGGAATTGGGCCGTCACTATAATTTAGTGACGGGATTCGGGAACTATCCCTTGCCTTTTTGATAAACCACCTTATGCATATAGAATTCCCCACTTAACCATAGAACTGACCATAGTATTCCTCCCATTTACCAACGCCATAAGCATGTCCTTGTTATGCTATGTTGTTGCTCTACACTTTTATTTTCTTCGTGTCTTATATTTATGGTTTTAACTCGTTTTTCCATAATAGTTCATGAGTTATTACTTGCTATTTAACTTATTAATAACCTTATTTTTCTTTTCTTGTACTTCTGTTTTGTGCAATTATTCTTCATGCATCAAAACCACGCATCAAACTATGCTAACTTTTTAGTCTTTATAATAACAACTAAAAGTCTTGAAGTTCCACGATAGTGGATAATCAAACTCACTCATTGCATGCATGCATCCATTGCATCAATCACATACATGTAGAGTCTAATAAAATAAATATTCCTTTAAAAAGGGTAAAATTGGACCTCAACACCGATATTCAACTCGGCTCCAAACAAGATTAATGGCAGAACAAGCCGAAGGACGTCTCATGGAGATGGAGTCCAAGATTGAAAGTATGTCAGAACAGATGAGACAATTGATGGAATTAATCAAAGGGAAAGCAACTCAAGCTCCCATCAAAGAAGTACAAGATCCCACTTACCCTCCGGGATTCACCCCGCAACGAGTCTCAGTCCAAGAAAACTTGTTTCAAGAACCAGGTCCGTCTGCTAGTGTTCACCTGAAACAAGACACTGTACTTGAAGAAAAGAAGACACCACCAAAAGAAGAAGCAGAATCTCAAAAACTCGAAACAATAGAGAAGAGACTGCGAGCCATTGAAGGAGGCACCATATTCGGATCTCTTTCAGTGGATGACCTCTGCTTAGTGCCAGATGTCGTAATCCCTTCAGACTTTAAGGTGCCAGATTTCGTAAAATACGATGGAACGAGTGATCCCATCACTCACATCACTTTGTTTCTCAGAAGACTACAACCACTCACAAAAGATGAAAAGGTGTGGATTGCACTTTTTCAGGAAAGTCTCACAAAATCAGCACTACAGTGGTATCTAAGTCAAGGTCCAAGAAACATCAAAACTTGGAATGACCTTGCTCAGGCCTTTATCGGCAATTATAAACATGTTATGGACTTGGCTCCAGATCGCCAAACTCTTCAAAACATGGAGAAGAAAAAGCCAGAAACTTTTAAGGAATATGCCCAACGTTGGAGAGACTTAGCTGCACAAGTACAGCCACCCATGACAGAAAGAGAAATGGTCACTTTATTTGTCCAGACACTGAAGTACCCATATTATGACAAACTCATTGGCAATTCGGCAACTAATTTCTCCGACGTAGTCATGTCTGGAGAAAGGATCGAGCATGGTATCAGGACCGGGAAGATTACTGAGTCCTTTAGTGATCCTATGAAAAGAGGAGGACCATCCAGAAGAAAAGATGAAGAAATACAACAGATAGGACGAGGAAGAGGGATTCCCCTCGTAGGTACTGTGGCCACCGGACCTCGCCTATCCTATTCTGCCAATAGGCCCAACTATTATCCTACCAATAGGCCCAATGATTATCCTCCCAATAGGCCCAATGATTATCCTCCAAATAGGCCCAACAATTATCCTCTCAACAGGCCTAATCAGTTACGGCCACCTGTTCCAACTCCTCCAGTGCCTGCACCAAGACCAAGAGAAATTTTTGCACCAATTCCCATGACTTATACTGAGTTGTATCCAAAACTCATCGAAAGTCAACTTATTCGCCCAATTCCTACAAGGCCATTGGAACCCCCGTATCCAAGGTGGTATGACCCCAACATAGCTTGCCCATATCATGAGGGCGCTACAGGCCACAGCTTAGAAAATTGCATAGCATTGAAACGTATAGTCCAACAATTAATCGAGTCAAAGTGGTTGGACTTTTCTGATGAACCAAACGTCACTCACAATCCATTGCCGCCTCATCAAGCAAAACCAGTCAATATGATAGAAGAACACCGGCTGATAAAGAAGTCAGTCAACGATATCATAACCCCTCTTAAGCATGTATATTCATGCCTTGTGAAAGAAGGGATTATCATGGGAAAGCCTTCTTTTGGACATGAAGAAGTCGAGGATGAGGAATGGTGCGATTTTCACGACAGTAAGAGTCATTCTATCCAAGAATGTTCAGAATTTCGTGAAAATCTACAAAGACTCATAGACTTCTCCCAACTCATCATTTTTACGTCAGATAAAGATGATGATGTAAATGTGATCATTAAAGAACGGGAAGTCAATGCTACACCAAAACCACTAGTCATACCAATTTCAAAATCTATTGCCAAGCCTTTAAGAATTCAAGGCCCGAAGGCCATTTACACTTCCAACATCACATCAACTCCAAGAAGTTAGGAGTATGACTAGAAGTGGTCGATGTTACTCTCCGGAGCAAATGAACAAGCTCCAACAAGATAAAAATGTCACAGACCCAACAAATGAGCCTCTTGACATTGATACATCCAAAGAGCAAGAGATGCCTCGAGAGGTAACAGATGAACAAGCTACTGAGTTTCTCAAACTCTAAAGCAAAGTGAGTACAACACCGTGGAGCAGTTAAACCACTTGCCAACAAAGATTTCCATACTTTCACTACTCTTAAGCTTGATGCTCATCGAGAAGCCCTTTCCATTTTCAAAGTCTTGAATAAGGCCTATGTTGAGCAAGATATTCCAGTGAATAATTTTGACCACCTCGTCAACAACATCACGGCATAGAATCTCATCACATTCACTGACGATGAGATACCAGCAGAAGGAAGGGGTCACTCTAAGGCTCTACATATTTCGGTTAAGTACAAAGAGCGATCGAATTTGGCTAGAGTTCTTATCGATAATGGGTCAGCTCTAAACGTAATGCCACTTGAAACCTTACACAAGTTTGGTATAGACCCATCATACCTCAACAATAGTCATATCATCGTTCGAGCATTTGACGGGATGAATAGAGATGTTGTTGGAGAAATAGAGCTGCCAATAGGGATCAGCCCTTTCCACATCACATTCCAAGTTATGGACATTAATCCTTCTTATACTTGTCTGTTCCGAAGACCATGGATTCATATGGCCGGAGCAATTCCCTTCATTACACCAAAAAATGAAATTCATTTTTGTGGAAAGTTAATCACAGTCTTTTGAAGAAGGCATGCTATCATCTATATCAATGAAGGTCCAACAGTACTATCAGTCCAAGTTGCTAGGCCCGATGTGACACTTAATTGAAAGTGAAGATTTTGAGTAATTACATTGATTTTGGAAGGACTCCAAGTCAGATCTGACCTAATAGTTCGCACACACTTTTGAATGACAGGGAATCCTTTGAATAAACTTGTATCTTTGAGAGCTTGCCAAAGTAATCTAATAGTAAAAATCTCCTAGATTTAGTCCAGAATCTAGGGTGTAGTCTTTGTTAAATGGACACCTGGTAATTCTTTTTGTTCTCCAACAAAAAGATGTAATGTGTGCATTCTACCACTTTTTACCAAAAATTCCATTTTTACTTTACTCTATCTCTCACATCTTTGCCATTACACTATCTCATTATTGCCATCACACTTTACTTTTACTTTCTAAACGATACTACTCGTGGGTGAAAATAAAAAGTTAAGGGAAATTTGATAGTAGTGATCTTGAAAGTGCTGCCAAATCTAGTAAGAAGGATTCCAAATGTTGCACCTCAACTCTCAAAAGGAATTCACAGTGGTTATCAACATCCTTGCAAGAAGTCCGGGGTTAGCTTCCAAAGAAGGTAGCTCTCATATTAAATGACTTCAGTGGCCTCCCAATTCTCACAAATGCTCAACACAAGAAAAGGTTCTCGGTTCTACGCAACACAAATTCTAAAAAAGAAAGAAGTTCATCCCTTCCATCAAAAGACAACAAGGAAAAATTCAAATCCAAAAAAGACTGAGAACTGAGAGCAAGCACTTGAGTCATCTCACTTCAAGGGCAATGATCTCGGCTCTCCGAATGCAAACTCAAAAAGAAAAAAAGTTCATCCTTTACAAAAAGGCAGAGAAAATTCAAAACCAAAAAGGACTGAGAACAAGCACGAGCAAGTAAGGCCACTTGAGTCATCTCACTTCAAGAGAGTTATCAAGTATGTCATCACCATAGCTCACAAAAAAAAAAAACAAAAAAAAACAAAAAAAAAAAAAAACAAAAAAAAAAAAAAAAAAAAAAAAAAAAGCTCAAGTTAAAGCCAAAGAAAGAAAAGATAGAAAAAGTGAGCTATGGATTCTAGACTGAAAACCTGCAAAGGCGGTTTAGAAAACAAAAGTAACCCTCAAACCAAGTGTACATAAAGATTACGATAGTTGGGGGGCAACAGATGAGGTCTAACTTTCTGGAAAAGGTGGCAAGTTTGAAGTCATCACTATTGAGTTTTTCACCATAATCAAATCTGCTCACGAGTAGTATTAAAAGACCCTTCTTTCACACCATTAAAACTTAACTTCCTTCAGACTTAATATCCTCATTCAGCTAAAAGACTATCATTGTGAATTATGTTTCTACCTTATTTAATACTGCTCACGAGTAGTATTAAAATACTCTTCTTTCACGCCACTCAAACTTAACTTTCCTCAGACCTAAAATTTACCTCTTGATATCATCCTCATTCAGCTAAAAGACTATCATTGTGAATCATGTTTCTACCTTATTACCCTGCACAGTTTATGTCTTCGAGTTGGAAAGGGGAAGAATGACAGGATATTTTAATTAAAAACAAAGACCGTAAGTTACTTGGTCAAGCTTTGCAAATCGATGAAAGTTTTTCTTTAAGGCTAAACCATTATTCATTAATGTGTGTAGACTTAAAAGTGAGGAGATAACTTGAGACTTTCTTTAAGAAGATGTGGTTCTTGTAAGAGAAATTCATGATCAAGAACCATCACAAAGGTCTAGAAATGCTCGACCTTCTGTTAAATCAAAGGCGAGATGATACCTTTTATCCACATAAACACCATATTCAGGGGGGCAAAGTAGTCTCTACGAAGCGTAAGAAGGAGTACTGCCAACAAAGAAGTTCAATAGACAAGGGGGCAAGTCTTATGGATCAGAACCTGAGTTTAAGAAAGAGCAATCATTCAGATTATAGCCTTCGATAAGGTATCAAATCAAAGAGACATGATAAGCCTTCGATGAATACTCGAAATCCAAACATAAAGTATGAGACGGGCATTAAAGAAATTGAGGCCAAAATTCAAGAATAAGTCAAGGAAAGGGGATTTTGAAAAGAGTTGGGCTTTTGAGACAATGGACAAGAGCTGGAAAGCATAAAGAGATTCAATGATAGTCCAAGAAGGCAATTACAAAGAGGATCCAGTAAAGCAAAGATATGAAGAACTATATCCATAAAAAAAAAAATCCAAAACAAAAGAATACCATCAGTTACGCATGCATTACATTCATGCATTTCACATCATGCATGCATAATTTTTACATAACAGGGATCAAATGGGAAGCACATCCACGGCACAGTTACAGCAGTATAAGCTGAGATCTCAATGACATCAGCTCTTACCAATCTATCATTGGATGCACAGCTAATACGCTGGACCCAGCCCTTTGTCATCAGGAATCCAAGGATAAAGTAGACAATATTGTCAAAAGCCTGAAAATCGATTCAATAATCGAGGCTACACCTGGAAGGACAGAATTGACGCCAGCTTAGCAGTATCCAAGATAAGAGATAGCTATGGTCAAGGATAAGCGCGGATATCAAGAAATATTGTCGTTGACAATTTGCAAAAGCGATGGATTTAGATAATCAAGGACTGGATCAATCGACGTTAGCTCAATGGAATATCAAAGATAAGAAATATCTATGATATCAAAATAAAGTAGGATCCACTTTTCCGGTTAAGCGGCGGATACGGTACTCCGTGACTCTCAAGTCGGTTCTCTCAGTTGCCCATAATAACTGATTCCTTTCCTCCCTTCTTTCTTTTACTTCCTCCTAGAAAATGGATCCTACTTTTTCTGCCTTGCGAAAGTATTTCCCTTCTCTCCCAATGAACATCCTCAAAAAGATCTACCGAGTTCGCTGTGAACGATTAAGAGCTCTGATGCACAAAGGAATACCTGAAGATGTACGGTGGTTAATCGAAGCCAAGGTTCGTCTGGCAGGTGAAATCCCAGAGACATTTGCGTCTTACATGCCTGGTGTTGGCAAAAGTTCTTATGCCAGAAAAAGAAGAGCGAAAAGATTACAAGTCTGCCATAAATGTGGTAGGTGGACTTGTAAGACTAGGTGTCGTTCTTTAGGAATGATCTCCAATAATCGAGAAGATAAAATACGGTTCATCAAGAATGGCTTGAGTAAGGACTCATTGGATGATATCCAATTGACTCTTGAGACGCATTCTTGTGGATCTGTGCAACGTGAAATTCTTGGTTTATGGAGTATTTTTCATGAAGAACGAAACCGTTACAGTCCCGGGAATCTGACTTTAAACGACCCTGTTTGCCGGCTTGTAAGAAAGCTGGATGGGAAGCAGATCCTCGACTCATAGAAGCCGTTAATGCCGTTACTGGACGTAAAACCAGTGGAAGATGTGAGCCACAGTCACAATTACTGTACATAAGTTTGTTATATTTGGAAAAATTTGCATTTCCTTTTGACAGATGTACATGCTCCCCTAAGTGTAATCGACACGTTATCCCTTTTCATCACTATAAATGCGTGTTCTTCCTTCTGATTAAGCAGCAGATAAGATACCCCGTGACTTCTAAAGTCGGTTATTCCAGTTTCCTGCAATAACTGATTCATTTCCCTCTTCTCTCAAATTCTTCTCTCATCAATGGATTCTACTCTTTCTGTACTGCGAAAATACTTTCCTTCCCTCCCACTAAAAGTTCTTAAAAAGATCTACCATGCTAGATGTGAAAGAATCAGAGTTTTTATACGCAAGGGCATTCCTGACAATGTGCAGTGGATAATTGAAGCTAAGGTCCGTTCGGCTGGTGAAGTTCCAGATGCATTTATGCCTCGTATGCCCGGCTTAGGTAAAAGCGCTTATGCCAAAAAGCGAAGAGCAAAGAGGCTAGATGTCTGTTATAAATGCGGACGATGGAATTGTAATACTAAATGCCGCTCTTTAGGATACATCTCCAGAAATCGTGAAGATAAAAGAAAATTCATTAAGAATGGCCTGCGTAAGGAATCTCTGGAGGATATACGAGGGACTCTTGAAACGCATTCTTGTGGAATAGTACAACGCGAAATAGTCGATTTATGGAGAACTTACCATAAAGAACGAGACCGTTACAGTCCCCAAAATCTGACTGTAAACGATCCTGTTTGCCAGCTTGTAAGAAAACTAGATGGGAAGTAAATCCCCGACTTATGAAGGCATTAAAGCCGTTACTGGACATAAACTAGTGGAAGATGAGAGCCACAGTCATGATTGCTGTACATATAAGCTGTCATTTGTCTTTTCTATTGACAATAATGTACTTGCCTCTGTAAGCGTAATAAACACGTTATCCTTTCACCGCTATAAATGTGTGTTCTTCTTTCTGGATACGGTACCCCGTGACTCTCACAGTCAGTTATTTCCGTTTCTTACAATAACTAATTTCTTCCTTTCTTCTCAAATTCCTCTTTCATCAATGGAATCTTCTCTTTCCACCCTGCGAAAGCATTTTCCTTCCCTCCCGAAAAATGTTCTTAAAAGGATTTATCAAGCTAGATGCGAACGATTCAGAGTATTTATGCACAAAGGTATTCCTGATAATGTGCGGTGGTTAATTGAAGCTAAGGTTCGGTCGGCTGGTGAAGTCCCAGATGCATTCTTCCCCCGTATGCCCGGCTTTGGTAAGAGTGCTTATGCCAAAAAAAGAAGAGCAAGGAGGCTAGGCGTCTGTCATAATTGTGGATGTTTGATTTGTGGCACCAAATGTCGTTCTCTAGGGGTGATCACCAGAAATCGTCAAGATAGAAGAAATTTCATTAAGAATGGCCTGCGTAAGGAATCTCTGAAAAATATTCGAGAGACTCTTGAAGCGCACTCTTGTGGAATGGTGCAATTTGGGATTGTCGGTTTATGGATGACCTTCCAAAAAGAACGAGATCGCTACAGTCTTGGGAATCTGACTTTAAATGACCCTGTTTGCCAGTTTGTAAGAAAACTAGAAGGGAAGCAAATCCCCGATTCATAAAAGGCATTAAAGCCGTTACGGGACGTAAAACCAGTGGAAGACGTGGACCAAAGTCACGATTACTGTACTTGTTAACTGTTGCTTTTGAAAATTTTCCTTCTCTGACGATCATGTACCTACTCCTGACGTGAGCTACAGTCACGACTACTGTATATGCTAACTGTTGCTTTTGAAAATTTTCCTTCTCCGCCGAAAATCACGTACCTACTCCTGACATAAGCTACAGTAATGGCTACTGTACATGCTAGCAGCTATTTGGAAATTTTCCTCCTCTTTTGACGATAATGTACCCACTCCCGACCTGAGCCATAGTCGTGACTACTGTGTATAGCTGGCAATAATGTATCCACTCTTGAGAATAAAATTATTACTTTATCTTTTCATCTCTATAAATATATCCTCTTTTCTTCTTTTCTCACATGGGTAAGGATAGGAATGGAGAAAACCTCCACTCGTAAACCCAGAAGTATTTGTGTATTTTCTGGAGCTTTCCCTGGAGAAGATGAAGAGTACTTAAAGGCAGCCAACCATTTGGGTAGTGTATTAGTTGAGCGAAAAATACACTTAGTTTATGGAGGAGGTAGTGTCGGATTAATGGGAGGTGTAGCATCAGCAGCATCTCTAGGAGGAAGCCAAGTTCTGGGCATCATCCCTGGACCTCTGAAATTTGTTTCTGGGGGCACGATTGGAGAAGAATTAGTGGTTAAAAATTTGCAAGAGCGTGTGTTACAAATGCTTCTTAATGCTGATGCTGTTATCGCTCTACCAGGTGGTTTTGGTACATTGGGAGAAGTCTTCCAAATTGCTTCCATGGCCCAACTTAATTTGCACAAGAAACCTATTGGGCTTTTGAATGTTAACGATCTCTTTACAGGTCTAATATCTTTTGTGGATTATGCAGTGCAGAAGAATTTTATATCAAGAGTAGCATGACGAATCCTAATATCTGCAAAAACTGCTGAAGAATTACTTGATAAAATGCAAGCTTTTGTTCCTGAACCAGATCCAGCAATGATTCAGATAGACTGGACGCGACAGTCTTTCCCGAACAGTTCGATCCCATAATAGTCCTCTACTAACCCTGTTGAAATATTGTGGAAGAAGAAGCGATCCGATCCGTTTTGCTTGTCCTTTAGTTTTATTATCAGCATTTTCTTTCGTGTTTTAGTTTTTCTTTTCAGTGAATTTCTTTTTTTTATCTTATAAGATAGTTTCGTCCATGCTGATATTAAAACCATAGGACAATGCCTTTAGGTTGGAGTGGCTGAGTAAAGAGTAATTTTTATTGCTCTTGAGACGCATCCTATTAGGTCTACTAGGCATAACATTTTGGGGTAGTTAAACTTCAACCTTATTTGGATGACATATCTCACAAGGGAATCTATATTTACTGAAGAAAAAATATTAGATGAACCTTGAATATTGATTCCAAACATCCGTTCCCTTTACATAATTTGTCAGTGTTATTGTCATCATCAAGATTCACTCATTTTATCGAAGTCTAAATTTTTGCACTCGCCTATTATGAAAATTCACACTTTCGAAGAAAATTATTCCAATTCTAATTGCTTTCATATAAATTTCACTCGAGGTTCTAAGGAGAGTTCCTTAAGCCTCATTCAATCAAATTTTCAACGATAGGAAAGTTCCTATCGTCGAGGTTCAAGGAGAGTTCCTTAACCTCATTCAATCAATTTTCATTCAATCAATTTCTTATCATCGGGATTTTCCTATCATTTAGGCTCTAAGGAACAATCAATAATCTCGGGATTTTATCAATCAACCTTTTCTTCAAAATAATAACTTTCATTCAACGGTAGGATGCTCCTATCGTCGAGGTTCTAAGGATGGAACCTTAACCTCGAAATCAATCAATTTTCATTCAATAGGAATTTCCTATCGTCGGGGTTTTAAGGATGGAACCTTTGCCTCGAAAACAATCAACGGTAGGACAACGGTAGGACTGCTCATATCGTCGGGGTTTTAAGGATGGAACCTTTGCCTCGAAATCAATCAATTTTCATTCATCGGGGTTTTAAGGATGGAACCTTTGCCTCGAAAATAATCAATTTTCATTCAATGGTAAGACTGCTCCTATCGTCGGGATTTAAGGATGGAACCTTTGCCTCGAAATCAATCAATTTTCATTCAATCAGGATTGCTCCTATCGTCGGGGTTTTAAGGATGGAACCTTTGCCTCGAAATCAATCAATTTTTTCAAAACAATCAACGGTAGGACTGCTCCTATCGCCGGGGTTTTAAGGATGGAACCTTTGCCTCGAAATCAATCAATTTTCATTCAACGGTAGGACTGCTCCTATCGGGGTTTTAAGGATGGAACCTTTGCCTCGAAAAATAATCAATTTTCAAGGACTGCTCAATCGCCGGGGTTTTAAGGATGGAACCTTTGCCTCGAAAAATCAATCAATTTTCATTCAACGGTAGGACTGCTCCTATCGGGGTTTTAAGGATGGAACCTTTGCCTCGAAATCAATCAATCAATTTTCCTTCAACGGTAAAGACTTCAATCGTCGGGGTTTTAAGGATGGAACCTTTGCCTCGAAATCAATCAATTTTCATTCATCGGGGTTGTAAGGATGGAACCTTTGCCTCGAAATCAATCAGTTTTCATATCATCGGGGTTTTAAGGATGGAACCTTTGCCTCGAAATCAATCAATTTTCATCAACGGTAGGACTGCTCCTATCGGGGGTTTTAAGGATGGAACCTTTGCCTCGAAATCAATCAATCAATTTTCATTCAACCTATAAGGATGGAACCTTTGCCTCGAAATCAATCAATTTTCATTTGTCGGGGTTTTAAGGATGGAACCTTTGTCTCGAAAATCAATCAGTTCAATTTCATCATCGGGATTTTAAGGATGAAACCTTCATTTATCGGGGTTGTAAGGATGGAACCTTTGCCTCGAAAAACAATCAATTTTCATTCAACGGTAGGACTGCTCCTATCGTCGGGGTTTTAAGGATGGAACCTTTGCCCCGAAAACAATCAATTTTCATTTTTTTCTTCAACGATAGGAGTGTTCCTATCGCAGAGGTTCTAAGGAGAGTTCCTTAACCTCAACCAACCAATCAATTATCAAAATTTTCCCTTCAACGATAGGAGAGTTCCTATCGCAGAGTTTCTAAAAAAGGATTTTCCTTAACCTCATAATTTAGGTAGCGAGAAGGTTCTTAATGCCTAGCTAAGCCGGACGAAATTTAGTAACGACTTTGCATACATCATGTCCCATGAAGCATGCAAAGGGGGGCAGCTGTTGACACCCAATTTCGTCCGGTTGTTTAAAATTTTTAAAGAAAATTTCATTAAAAAATTAAAATTAAAAATTATATTAAAATTATTATTATTATTATTAAATTTTAATTAAGTTAATTAGTTTAAAATATATTTTTGTTTTGTGAAGATTTGATTTAAAATGATATATGTGTGTATATGTGTATGTTTGAAAGAAAAATGAAAATTTCATAAAAAAATGACAAAATTTAAAAGTTTGAGGTAAAAATGACAAAATTGAGAAGTTTCTGGGAAAAATTGACAAATTTTGAAAGTTCCAGGAGCATTGGGTAATTTTTCGCGTCAATTTTGGGCCTAAACGGACGTTTCTGGCCCAAATTGACAGAAAACGACAAAATTGTCAAAATCAGAAGCTTCTGAAACTTATCCAGAGCCTGAGAAACGTAAAGGACTGAAACTGTCATTTTACCAATTTAAGAGATAAGTTTTGATTTTTTTTATTATTTAATCATCAACAGTTCGGCCAGACTTCCTCTATAAATAGGGGTCCAATTTTGAGGCTGAACACAAAAAAAAAAGATAGAAAAAAAGAAATCAAGCTAAGAGCTCCGTTTTAAAAAAAAAAAGGAAATATTATAGCCTTAATCCCTGGCCTCTCTTTCTTATTCCCAGAACGCTAGAAATTTTTCCTGTCTGCCGTTTAACCCCCCCTTTCATGCTTCCGTTTCCCTTTTGCACGCCGTCGCCCCTCCGCCCCTCTGCCTCGCGCCCCACGCCGTCCCGCCGCCGCCCGTCGCTCCCCCACGCTGCCGTCACGCCGTCCCCACGCCGTTACGCCGCCGCCCGTCGCTCCTCCCCGCTGTCGTGCCCGTCCACGCCGCCGTCGCCCCTCCGCCCCTTGGCCTCGCCGCCCCACGCCCTCGCCGCCGCACCCAGCTCCGCCAGCCCCGCCACCCCCTTTCCCGCGCGTCGTGCTCTGTCTTTCGCGTCCCAGCAAAATTCAAAATTTTGATCTTTGGGTAAAACTCCTATTTAATCCTTTGTCTTCTTATTTTCTTTCATTTTGGTTACTAACTTGTTTTTTTTTTTCTCTGCAGAACTAACAATAATATTTATATATTTGTTTATTATTATTTTTATTAGTCACTAACCTTTTAATTTTTGCACAACTAACTTCACTAACTTTTATTATTGTTATTATTGTCGTTAACAACTAACCTTACTAACTTCACTAATTTTTATTATTGTTATTAACAACTAATCCAACTAACTTTACTAACTTTTATTATTGTTGTTATTAATTCTAACAACTAACTTTTACTATCTTTGTTATTATTATTATGGAAGGTTATACCTCCTAATTTTTTTTTTTTAGTGGATGGCCAAAAAGCCCCACTTTATTTATTTGTTTACTATTTATTGATCTTTAACTTTCCTTTATTTACTTTATGTGCTTTTTATTTGCATATGTTATTTAATTTCTGCAATTTTTTTAAGTGGATGGTCAAAACAAAAACCCCACTTTATTTTCCTTTAATTTTCCATTATTTATCTTATGCAAGTTTTAATTATGTAGATGGTTAAAACTTATTTCACTTATTTCACCTTTAACCATAAGAAAAAAAATAAAAAATAAAAAATAAAATAATAATAAATAAAAAGAAGTTTTTTTATGTGAATAATTAACTTCATTTTTTAGGTCTAACAAAAAAATAATCAATTTTTAACAAAGGCCAATCATCTTTTATTATTAAAAAGTTAACCTTTTATTCCTTTTATTTAAAAAAAATTATTAAACAAAAATAATTAAATAATTCTAAAAATACAGAAATCAATTTTTTTAATATATCTTTAAAGTGATAATTAAAAAATTCAAGAAAAATAATAATAAAATCTAATAAAATAATTAATTAAATAAACTTAAATTAAATTCCATGTCAAAATGATCCGCCAGGATCCACGGTTTGGAAAGTTTCATTTTTCTAATTGAATAAAAATTAAATAAAAAAAGATAAAAACCCATATTTACGAGATAGATTAAATTATATAAAATTTTATCAAATTCCGTGTCCGGGTGACTCGGCAGAGTCCATGGTTCGGAAATAAAGCTTCCGTGTCCGGGTGACTCGGCAGAGTCCATGGTTCGGAAATATCAAATTTATTGTAAAAATTATACAAATTAATTACTGAAAATTTTAAAGTCTACATTAATTTAAAAATCCTTATCCGACTAATCCAGTTAGATTTTCAATTTGAAAATTAACTGAAAATTTTTAAAGCAAAGCAAAACAAAAATTGAAATCAACTAAGGTACCAATTTTTGGGCGTTTTAACAAAGTTGTTTTAACGTAACCGTACTCCCGAACCCCTGAACTCTCGCAGACCATATTTTAGGTGTCCAATCGACCTAGGTAAACCGATTGGTGGCGACTCCAGAAAACCCGACGTTGCCACAGACAAGGCAGGAAATGATCTCGGATTGAGGACAAAACTGGACCTTGCCAAGGAGCACCGAGAAATGGCCGAACTAAGAAGGAAGGTTTTCCAACAAAGAATAGCTCACGCTGCTAACTTACACGTAAAAAGAAAAGAGATAAAAAAAGGAGACCTGGTTCTCCGAAAGGCCGAATTCGAGCAGCGAAGGCCATCAGAAGGGGTACTTCGAGCAAACTGGAGTGGACCTTATTTGGTATTCAATGAAGTTTGCCCAGGGGTCTATAAGTTGGGTGACACCGAGGGAGTAGAGTTGAAGAATACTTGGCATTCAGACTCTCTGAAAAAATTCTATACTTAGACATTTTTTCAAAGAAAACTTGTAACTACTCCTCCCCGAAGTCGTCAATGAAAATACATGCCGAATATGGCCGCGTTACTAAAGAAGTGTTCCTTAGTGGTTTTCCTTTTGGAACAAAGCTCCTTGCTGGAGTTTAAGAACTTGGCCGAATACGGAAAAAGTCTAAAAAGATTCTTTTCGAAAAAGTAGGCGTATGCGTCCGCCAAAGGTGCATACTTAGAATTACACTAACTCTTGATGACTCACATTCGGAAGAAAGAATGGAGAATGGAGAAAGAAAATATTCATTATAAATCCTAAGGTAAAAAAGTACAAAACAGCAGGAGTACAAGGAAAAAAGAAGAAGCCTATGGCTGGGCAGGAGCATCTGACGTCTCTTCAACATTATCATCTTTGGATGGCTCAGTCGGAGGCACAACCGGAGGGAGATTGAGAAACTTGATTTTAAACCATGTGCTCTTGGGCTCTTTGGGGAAGTTTAGGGAGACAAGTAAGAGAGGTCAAGCCCAGGGTGCCGAGCAAGGACCTGGTGGCATGCCAAGCAGAAGCCGTCTTGGTGAGACACCTTTGACATCTGCTCGGTCTGATCCTTCTTGGCACTAAGAGCCGCTAACTTGGCCTTAAGCGCATCAATATTCTCCTCCAGCTTCTTCTTCCTTTTGCTCTTAGTCTCCTTCTTCTTCAGCGAATCAACTTCAACTTGAAGCTTGGCATTCAAAGCGAGCGCCTTCGCAAAATTCTCGCTATCTTCGGCGTTCTCCTTCCGAAGGGCCTCGTTCTCTGAGGAGAGAGCGGCACACTTTGAGCCGAGTTCTTTAACTTTGACTGAGAAGTCAATAAGAAGCTCCTGCTTGCTAGCCGCGAGCTCGGCCCAAAGATTCACAATGTCCTTCTTCGCAACCTTGTTCAACTCGCCGTATTTGAGGACATATTTGGCGCAAAACTCATTCGTCTTGCGCAGAGAATCTTCGGACCGAGAACGGTACTCCATTTGCTTTGCCGCCCAGGCATGGAAGTATCCGTTATATGCCAAAAGCCGCAGAAAAAAGGGCCCCGAATAAGTATCAGAAGGAGATGAAAACTTAGAAGAAAAATTTTCTAAGTAAAAAAGAAGGGAGAACCACCTGGGCGGCATGCTCGGTCATCCTCGGCGCGAGGATCTCTTCATTGGGGCACTCGGTGACAAGCGACTGGAAGGTGGCATTGGTCATCACCCCCGTCGCCATCTGCGGAGCCATCAGCTGGCTATCCTCAGAGAACAAACTCATGTCCTCTGTGAACGTCCAAAAGAGCTCCCTCGGCACCTTATCTTACGGGATCCTCCTATCCCGAAGAGTCTTCCGACGAGCATGGGTCTCCACTTAGGGAGCAGCGAGCATGTCCTCTGCAATATCACGCTGAAGTTTCGTCAAAACATCATCCCTTAGCCATTCATCCAAAAAATCGTAGATGTGAAAAATACTAAGATTTGTAGAAGAATGGCTAAGGAACCAACCTGGTGAAACCTCGGCGATGTCATCTTCAGACTCGCCCTCCCAGACTTCACCAGGAACATTCTTCCCCTTCCTTCTTCTGCTTTTTTCGAGTTCCTGAGCAGACCTTAACTCGGCCGAAGTCTCGGCAGTAAGAACGGGGCTTAATGCTGCCCTAAGGAGGGCAGGATCCGAAGGAGGGTCCACAGGGGTCAGAGGTTGGGCAAGGGACCGATCTTCCACCTCAACCACATCTTCGGGGGGAGGAAGAGTGGCAGCCTTAACCTTCATGGACTTAGAAGGACCGCCGGCTGTCCTCTTCCTTTTTGCAGGCGCCTTCTTGCGCGTTTGCTCTAATGCCCCGAGGCATCCTCGTTAAGTGACATTGTGACTTCTGGAGGGACTTCCTGGGAGGGAGAACGGCTGGAGCCCAGATTTCCCAGAGGAGCGTGCCTGAAAAGCTCAGAAGAGAGGGTTAGGAGGTCCCCGGAGTGTTTTTCCGGGGAGGAGCCTCCGACGCCCAAGTCAGTGTCTTGAGAAGGTGAAGGGGGAGCACTAAAGGTTTTAGTCGCCTTGCCTGTTTGTGTTTTCTCAAAGAGGAGGAGTCGAACCGTTTGCCAGGGTCTGTTCCCTGGTATTTATAGGAGTGCCCAGCCCGTTCAGATGACGACACGTGTTTGGTCGGATGTTCTCTGAGTTTCTGGGCGTAGGGGACAAGTAGCCGGTGGCAGGCTCCTTGAGCCTTGAACCGAGACAGGTCGTGACAAGACCTGGACGGCGTCGGCGTGTCAGACCGCCATTTGGGGCGGCATGTAACATCTGCGGATGACATGTCAGAGGCTCTTTAAATGCTCCTACCGTACTCCCGAGGTCCCCTGGGTGAGGTCATCCCTTGGTACGGACGTCCTTCTTTGGCCGGTGTACCACTAGTTCGGGAAGCCCCCTAGCTCGGGGGTTCCGCCTTCGGGCCAACTATTCTCCCGTTTTGGAATAGCTACACCTTCGCCTCCGAAGGCGATCCGCTTGGTCCCCCGAGGGAGCTGGTAACGTTTCTGGAGTTCCTGAGGTATTAGCCGAAGTCCCGAGTTCGACACGTCTTGACTTTGCTCCTTTCGAGGTCCGTGATAGTGCCTCCTTCGGGTGACATTAAGCTCTCCGGTTACCTTGTTTTTGGCAGGAGGCACGGGGTGAGAGAGGCGATAGTCCTTCGGCTATCACAAGCCCCCCTTTGGAAAGCCGAAGTAGATACTTCGGTTTATCAGCTTTTGAATACAGTCTTTCAGGGCCTTGGTTATAACAATTTTGCCGAGGATGGACCTCTTGTCTGATGACACCGGCTTGTTCGGTCATAATCTGTCTTTTGGTGTCTTCGAGGCAACCTACCTCTCTGTTTTTGTAGATCTGCGCCACGTCGCGTGTTAGGCACCTCCTGAGTGCTTGGCTTAGGCCAAGGAATATCAAGAAAAACCAAAGAAAATGAGAGAAAACAGAAAGGGGAAGTAAGAGAAGCTCTGGAGACTAGTACAGTGACTTATGTGCGAAACTGGAGACTTTCAGGACTTAATTGCACATAGAAAATGTACCATGGGAAAGCTGACAGAAAACAGAGAAAGGGGACTAAATTGTGCACTAAGTTGAGTGGTACAAGTGCAACCACAAGCTTAAGGATGGCATTGTTGGCCATGCAAAATTTTATGATGGCTAGTCCAAGACTAGACCATTTTTGGGAGACAACAATGATTGCTAGTCACATTCTTGTCTACCACTAGTGTACTATTCACTAGTTACTAGTTAAGCTAACTAGTCCTTATTTAGTTACATGTCCGGTTTTACAAGGGAGATTTTGTGGCCTTGGTACTTGTGTTACTTTGTGCTTGGCATAATGGGCCAAGGAATGACTTGATTGACATTTCGAACACAAGTTTTAAGGGTGGCATTGTACTTATATGGATTTGAGGGCTGCATTGCTACATGCAAAAAAGTGGAAGGCAAAAGTTAGCATTTAGCTAACTAAAACCCAAGTTAATTCGGCCGAAACTAGTCAAAGCCTATGTGTTTCATTTCGGGCTTGCTTTGTTCATAGCTTAACCGAGAGTTGCTCTTAAGTTCTTTCACAAAATTGGCTTTGAAACTCAAGAATCTTGAAGATACGTGAAGGGTTCAAGCTTGGAAGGCTTGTTTCGGCTTGTACTTGCTTGGAATCAAGCTTGGTTCTTGAAAATTCAAGGAAACCGAGCTTAATTGAGCTAGGGTTTTGAGGTAATGTCCATATCTCCTTGAATTCATGGTAGTTCTTCCATGTACAAGGATCCTAAGTGCTCAATTGAAGATGTATTAAGTTAAATGAGCAAGAAATGTTTCGGTTTGAAAGTGGAATGTTGGCCGAATGTGCAAGTGTTCTTGGTGTTCTTCTTGGAATTCATGGAAATTAATCCATGTGTGATGCTTGTTAATGATTATTTCACCTTGTGTTAGGTTGTTGGGGTGAAGGACACCAAGTTTGTGAAAGATAGTGTGTTGGCCGAAAGTGCACTTTGAGGTAAATCATGTTCTTCTTGTGTTTACATGGCATTAATGCCATGAGTGATGTTAGTTGATGACTTGATGGTCATATGTTGGTGTAGAATGATGAGGAACATTGATATGTGAAAGTTAGCTTTAAGGCCGAGGGCTTGAAGTGGCATAATTTAGTGCCCATTGTTAGAATACATGGTAATGTTGCCATGAAACATTAGTTGTTGATGTTTTGATGTGTATGTGTGGAGTTGGTTGATAGAGAACATATGTATGTGAAGGTGTGCACTTTGGCCGAGAACTTGATTTGGAATATCATGATGTACTTCAATGAGTTACATGGTAATTGTGCCATGAGCATTGTCATTTGATGGTCACTTGAGCATGTTTTGGGTTAGTTGGATGAATGACACAAATATGTGAAAATGTGTACTTTGGCCGAGAGCTTAGTTTATGGTAACATAGTGCATTTCACTTGGTTACTTGGCAATGATGCCATGGATGATGTACATTGATGACTAGAACATCATATGGAATGTTAGAATGATGGGCAGCACTTGTATGGATATATTGGGCCTTTTGGCCGAGAAGCTTAAGTGTGGGAATATCATAGTGTTCTTCATATGAATCATGGTAGTTTAATCCATGAGTTTGTGTGTTAATGCCTATGTTTTACTATGATAGGCATTGAGGTTGAGGAACACTTGGACACTTAAAGCTTGTGTGTGACCGAGAGCTATTGAGGTAGGGTTCACTGGCACTTGACTTTGCTTGGTAATGTACACCATGATTCAAGTGTCTAGAGTGGCTAAGTGATGGTTAAATGTGCCATATGACCTTAGTTACTTGATGGGCTTAATGGTTATACTTGGTTGTTTTGTTGATTAGCTAATTAACTATGGTACATGTACTAGAAATGCAAGTGAATGTGGCCTATTTGCTTGGCATTTTGGGAGCTCCAAATGGAATGGTATATTGGTGAGTTTGTGTGCAAGAAATGCACATGGGTACATGTATGGCTTATATGGCCGAGAGCTACACTGTGGAGTGTGGGTGTGTACTTGTGTGCTTTGGTGTTTCTATGTGCATGCTAACCCCATTTATGAATTATTTAACATAGTTACCCATCTTGTATATGTATATGCCTGTTTTTCTTGTCTTGGTGTTTGTTTTGCAGGTTGAGCTATCTAATGGGAGGTTAAGCTTTGAGTGATTACTCAGCTTAACTAAATAGACTCAATATGAGTTGTATATGTTTAAAGTGAATCCTACTGA
The DNA here is from genome assembly GCA_005392925.1 of Aquilaria sinensis. NCBI lineage: Eukaryota > Viridiplantae > Streptophyta > Magnoliopsida > Malvales > Thymelaeaceae > Aquilaria > Aquilaria sinensis. The sequence goes on along the minus strand of SMDT01002819.1, from coordinate 347,519 downwards.
GTTATATGCTCACTGCCCATCCTTTATTTTTCAGGCAAGGACATTCGGCCTGAGTAGAGTTTACTAGCTTGTTGCTTGTGTTTGCACTAACTTTGCTTGTTTTACAAGGTATGTGCCAATGTGTGCTTGGCTTAGTATTTTGGTTTCATTACAAGTCTTATTCTTAGTTGGCCGAGACTTATATCTTAAGTTTGCAGGCTATAGAGTGGGAACTGTCTAGGAGAAGCATGGATACCTGGACCTTAGCTCTGATTGTGGTTTTCACCTTTATGACCATGAACATGGCCATAGGTTTGGTGTTGCAATGTGTACTTTTGTATGGGATTCTCAAGGTTTTATTTGACCATTAGGAGTATGGTCTCAGGTGTATGCACTTGGCATGAACAACTTATGGATGCTTGGCATTTGTAGCCATGTTAGATACTAGGTAGACTACCATTTTGATTTGTATATGTGTGTAGTCTCGGATGCCTAGTTTGTGAATGTTTTGTGAATCTTGGATGCCAAGTTATGTATGCTGGATATTATGGGCCAAAGTTGCCACTTTTATGTGAATGGATATGACCCTAGTTATGTGGACTTGTTGTGCATAATGGTATGTACTTTAGTAGGCCGAGAGCATTATGCATCTTTGTTTGTTGTTTTCAAAACCTAAACCAACCTTGTGGGTTTCTTGGTTGCCATATAGTTAGTACACTTGATGCACACCATGTATGCACTTAAATTGCATTTAAGTGTTGCCTTGCTTGTTATGCAAGTTATTGTTTGAAACCTTGCTTGTTGTGCAAGTTAGGGGTTTTTGGGCCTTGCCCTTGCTGCAAGTTGTTAATGGATCTTTATTAAAGCCACCTGGGCCACCTCCCAGGCCTCATAACTTAAGAAAATAAGACTTAAAAGTTGCCATTGCTTGCTTGGCCGAACCAGACACTTTGAGATTAAATATTGGGTTTGGGAGTTAAATTAGAGAATGATAGGCCAGGGCCTGAGTGAGGTGTGACATCGCGTCTCGTAACCAGACGTGTCAGTCTAGAGTAGCGCGCCCAAGTGTAGGAGTGTCAGAAGGCGTGACCCCCCTTTGGCGCAATGGCTGACACGTGGCAGCCTGCTATTGACAGGAACTGTATCAGATAAAGCAGGCGCGTCTTTTCATGTGCTCTAAGCAATTATGGCGACTGTTCGCCTTTGCGGAGTAGTTATGACGCCGGTTCGCCTTCGCCTCTTGGCCTATATATACTTCTGTTCCGTCATAACCCTCTTTTGCTTTTGTTTTTGCTTTCAACTGCTTTCACGTTTTCTCCCGCTTTTTCCTGCGATCCTTTTTAACGGGGTGTTTTCCGGCAACCTTTCGCGACGGCGTCTTCAAATCCAAATTTCGGCAAAATATTTGGTGGGTTTTAACTTTCAGAGCCTTTTGCTTTTTAAGCTTTCCCGAAGTTGTTTTTAGCCTTTTTCCGAAATCGTTTTTCAGCCAACCATGCCTATTCCCGAGAGCTGGCAACCCCTTTTGTCTCATCCTTGCTGCACCACTCCTAAAAAATTAGAAAAATGGAAGACCAAGTTCTTCCTTCCCTCGTACGCCGTTACCCGGTTGCCACGTTCGGACCAATTTAGCTTTTCGAACCGTGGCGACGAGGTTACCGTTTTCCGAGCTCAACTGAAGGCCGGACTTCGGTATCCTCCTCCGAAGATGATTTGCGACTTTTGCCAATTCCATGGCATTGCCGTAAATCAGCTTCCGCCGAACTCGTACTGCTATTTTAACGCCTTCCTCTGTATGTGTGGCGTTTTCAAAATAGAACCCCACTTCATCATCTTTATGCAGTACTATAAGCTCTTCGTGGTCCCGAAGGGTGGCTTTTACTTCATGCTACCTCGGGGATCAGGGAGCAAAAAGTATATGTTTACTTTTGCCACCAAGGACAGCTGGCGAGGGTGGCAACAAAAATTTTTCTTTCTGAAGATGGAGGAGGCCTGGTCGCACGTTCCGACCAAGTGGGCTCGGGGAAGGCTGGAGATGGACGTCGTAGATCCGAGGATAATGCTGACTCCCGAGTTGGCTCCCATATTCACGGATTTCGACAAACGTATCCGCGCCGTCTCCGACTGGGGTTCCGAGGTCCCTTCGCGCTCCCTCTACCCCTTCCCCATCAATTGGAAGCTGATGACCGAGGAGGTTCTTCGGGAGTTAGGGGTAGTGAAGGAGCACAAGACCGACCTCGGAATGCCGGCTCCTGACATCGCTGGGAAGGATTCCTGGCTGGTGCAACTCCTTCGGGAGGAAACTACTTACGAAACTTTTTACGAGCGTAAGTTATCTCCGAATCCCTCTGTTATAATTTCACCTTGGACTCACGCTGATGTCTTCTTTCTTTTTCAGAGATGGGCGACGACACTGCTGCCTATTACAAGTCCCTTTTTCTCGGTCAAGCCGAGAAGGGCGAACAGACGAAGAAGGCCGTCTCCCGAAGGCGGAAATCGTCTGGGGCTGGGCCATCTGTGGCCAAACGGGCGAAGAAGGATGCGCCTCCTCCTCTTCCAGAGATTTCCGAGGAGGCGGGCGAAGAGCCCGAGGCTGCTACTGTCCCGCCGGCCGAGGTCGCTGCCGACCTCACTGCTCAGAGTCCCACTCGTTCGGCGACTCTTCTGGATGCTTTGGTAGAAGCCCCTTCTGCCGAGGAGCGCCGTAGGAGCAAAGGCAAGGAAATTTCTGCCGAGGGGACTCAGGGCTCGGACGACGATGTCACCGAGGTGCCTCCAGGTTTGCTTTCTCAGACAAACTGTGATGCCTTTACTTTTTTGAACTTTGAAATTTACTTGCCTTGACCAGCTTCTTGTTTTGCCGTGCAGGGGAGTTACTTACTCCGGGTTGGGCAGCCGAGCACGCCCGGAAGCGAGCCCTTCGGGATGCCCGTATCCCGAAGGGGAAGATCCCGAAGGAGCCTTTCTGGTCGTTTACGGAGGACATGAATTTGTACTCCGGAGACTGCCAGCAAATGGCTAAAGAGATCTCGAAGGGGATGCTTACTGAAGCCTCCTTCAGGGCTATTGCGGAGGCTCACCCGGGCGATGATTCCCTGGCCGCGAAACTTTCCGAGCACGCTGCCCAGGTATGTTTTGCGCCTTTCTTTCTTTTTTCCTTTGGATTTTTTCCAAGTGTTTGGCTCTCTCTTTTTCTCTTTTGCCTTACTGACTTTGCCTCTTTTTTTTTTTTGCAGCTGCTGGGGTACGCTGGTTTCCTCAGAGTTCGGGTGGCGAGGCAGACAGCGTTCCGAGCCTCGGCCTTAGAGGTTATAGAAAAAACTAAGGCCACGTGCTCGGAATTAGCTGCCCAGAACACGCAGCTGGCTCAAGCTGCAGAGAAGGAGATTGCCACCGTTCGGGAGGGGTTCCTGAAGGAAAAAGAAGAACTTGTGAAGGAATCCTCCCAGAAGATTTCTGACCTCGGCTCCCAGGTGGCGGAGCTGATTTCAGCGAATGAAGCCTATCAAAAGGAGAAGTCAGAGTCTGAGGTTCTCCTGGCGAAGGCGCTTGCTGAGAAGGCCGCGCTTCAAGCCGAGGTCGATGCTTTGAAGAAGGAGCCGGAGAAGAAGAAGATGAAGGCATTGAAGAAGAAGGTCGCGGATCTGGAGAAGGACCTTGACGCCCTTGGTGTCGAGAAGGATAAGTCCGACCAGATGACCAAAGTCGGTTTTCAGGACGGCTTCTGCCTTGTTCGGCACCAGGTCCTGCAGAAGTTTCCAGATCTGGACCTTTCTTTCTTGAAGGCCTTAAACATTCCCGAGGGACCTCGGTGGGCTTGGTCAAAGATTGAACACTTGAACTTGCCCCTTTCGCTCCCGGCGCCGAAGGTAGTGGAGAAGGACGCAGGAGCTGGTGGCTCCCGGGACGCCGAGATCCCTTAGTTTGTTTTAGGGCCCTTTGCCTTCTTTTCCTTCTTTTTTGTACTTCTTCTTTTGGCAATCTTTCTTCTCTGTAAGCAGATTCGTCCTTAATAAAGATTCTTTTTTGGCTAAGTCTTTTTGTGAGATTTTTCATTTCCCGTTGTCCCGAACATGTTCGCTCAAGAGACTTCGGAAAATCAAATCTGCGCTTATTACGGCGATCGCCTTCGCGGAATTCTGGCTTGTATAATTTATACTTAAGAATTTTTCTAAGAAACTTTTGTACTTAGAATATTTTTCTAATTTGTACAATACAACTCTCCCGCGAGATCCTAAGCATAGAATTTTTTCAAGGCATCCGAATGCCAAGTATTTTTTAATTCTACGCCTTCGGCATCGCCGAGTTTGTACACCCCTTTTCGTACTTCGGCACGAACCAGATAAGGACCTTCCCAATTTGCGTGAAATACCCCGTGGGATGGCCTTCGGGGTCCGAATTCAGCCTTTCGGAGAACGAGGTCTCCTTTCTTTATTCCCTTTGGCCTGGCGCGCAAGTTTATAGCCGCGGCCATTCTTTGCTGAAAAGCTTTTCTTCTCAGCTCGGCTATTTCCCTGTGTTCGCCGACGAGGTCGAGCTTGGTTCTTAGTCCGAGGTCATTTCCACTTTCATCAAATACTTGCACTCGTACCGATGGTCGCACTACCTCGATTGGGATGATGGCCTCTGTACCGAAAACGAGTGAAAAAGGCGTTTCCCCTGTGGCTCTTCGGGGTGTTGTTCGGTAGCTCCATAATACGCTTTGGAGCTCTCCTGGCCATTTCCCTTTTGCTTCCCCCAGTCTCTTTTTCAGACCATCTTTTATGGTCCTGTTAGATACTTCTACCTGCCCATTGCTTTGGGGGTGAGCTACTGGGGCGAAGTGCATTTTTGTCCCGAGGTCGCTGATAAATTCCTGGAATCCTTTGTCTATAAACTGGGATCCGTTATCAGCTACTAGTACCCTTGGTATGCCAAATCTGCACACGATATTCTTCCATACGAACTTCTGCACTTCTTTTGCCGAGATAGTAGCCAAGGGTTCTGCCTCGACCCATTTGGAGAAATAATCTATCGCTACCACGCAGAACTTCACGCCCCCAGGTGCCGTTGGGAGCGGTCCTATGAGGTCTATGCCCCAAACTGCGAAGGGCCAGGGATAGTCAGCCGAAGTCACCATTTCCGAGGGTGTCCTCTGGATATTCGCGTGTCTTTGGCAACTACCACATTTCTGGACGAATTGCCTAGCGTCCTTTCTTAGGGTAGGCCAAAAGTACCCTTGGCGAAGTATTACTGCTGCCAGGGCGTCGGTTCCAATGTGTGAACCACAAGCGCCTTCGTGAACTTCTTCGAGGATCACTTCAGTATCCTCTTCGCCAACGCATCTCTGTAATGGATTTGCATATCCCTGCCGATACAACTCTTCGCCAATTAGGAAGAATCGACCGGAGCGCCTTCGAACTTTCGCGGCTTCGCCAGGGTCTTCGGGGAGTACATTGTCTGCGATATACCTCTTTATTGGGTCCTTCCAGCTTTTTCCCGAAGTTGCTATGCTCAGTATTGCAATGCTCGGGCTGTTTAGTACTTCGGTGCATGTTTTCGACTTTGCCAAGCAGTCTGCTTCGGCATTATCCCGTCGAGGTATGTTTTCAATTTTTACGGTGTCGAACTCCCGAATGAGCTTTGCTACCAATTCATGGTATTTTGCTAAGGTTGGATCCTTCGTCCCATAGTCCCCTGCTGTTTGCCGAACTATCAGTTGGGAATCGCTGTGGGCCTTTAGATTTCTCACGCCAATTTTTCTGGCTAGGCGCAATCCTGCTATGAGGGCTTCATACTCAGCCACATTGTTGGTGACGTGAAAGCTGAACTTGATAGCCTTTATTACCTCTAGGCCTTCGGGACCTCTGATAACTACCCCCGCTCCCTGGTGTTCGGACCCCGAGGCTCCGTCAACATACAAAGTCCACTCTGGCTCACCTTCGTTTGGATCCGGATGGCTGTCCTCGATGGTGGGTACTTCGGCAATGAAGTCTGCCAGAGCTTGAGCTTTTATGGCTCTTCGAGGTTCATAAGTGATGTCGTGTTCGCCAAGCTCTATACACCATTTGGAAAGCCTTCCCAAATGATCAACCTTTCTCATGACATCGCGCAGGGGTAGACTGCTTCGGACGATGATAGGGTGAGCCTGAAAATATGGTTGCAGCCTTCTTCCTGCTAGTACCAACGCATATATAGCTTTTTGCAACAAAGGATATCTGACTTCGGCGCCATACAGAGACTTGCTTACATAATAGACCGGCCATTGCTTCGGCCCTTCCTCTTTTACAAGGACCGAACTCACTGCTTTTTCTGTAACGGCGATGTATAACACAAGGGGCTCTCCCTCGCGGGGTTGCCGTAGAGTGTGCAGGCGGGCTAGACAGACTTTGAGTTCTTCCCAGGCCTTTTGGCAGTCCTCATTCCAAGGGTGATCACCACTCCCAAGGTTGCCTTCCTTTTTTGTGGCCTTTCTGAGCACTTTGAAGAATGCTCGACATCAGTCTCCATACCTGGAAATAAACCTGCTAAGAGAGGTTATCCTTCCAGTGAGTCTTTGTACATCTTTTATTGTGATGGGAGTTCGAAATTCAAGTAGAGCCTTAATCTTTTCTGGGTTAGCATCAATGCCTCTTTCTGACACCATGTACCCAAGAAACTTTCCCGAGGTTACGCCGAAGATGCACTTCTCGGGGTTAAGGCAGATCCCAAAGGTTCTGAGCTGGTGGAAAGTTTCCTTTAGGTCTGCGACGTGGTCGCTAGGCAGCTTGCTTTTGACTATCATGTCATCGACGTAGACTTCCATATTTCTCCCTATTTGGTCGTTAAAGACCTTGCTCATCAACCTCTGGTAGGTAGCTCCTGCATTCTTGAGCCCGAAGGGCATTCTAACGTAACAGTACGTTCCCCCCTCGGTGATGAAGGCAGTTTTCTCCTCATCTTCAGGGTCCATCCTTATTTGATGATATCCGCTGAAGGCGTCTAAGAAACATAGGAGCCCGAATTCGGCGGTTGAGTCTACCAATTGGTCTATCGGTGGGAGAGGATATGAGTCTTTCGGGCAAGCATCGTTCAAGTTTCTGAAGTCGATGCACATCTGGAGCTTACTGCTTCCTTCTTTTGTGGCAATAACCACATTGCTTAACCATTCGGGGTACTTGACCTCCCTGATGACATCAGCGTTCAACAGGCGCTGGACTTCTGTTTTGACAAAGTCACTTTTATAGGCAGAGATGCCTCGTTTCTTTTGCCGCACAGGTTTTGCTTCCGGACTTACTCTGAGGCTATGCTGTATTATGCTAGGGTTTACCCCTGGCATATCTTTCGGCAAATAGGCTAACAGGTCTTTATTTGTCAGCAGAAAAGATACAAGTTTTTTCTTGTCACCTTCGGCCAAGTTCTTCCCTATTCGGGTACTTTGGCCTGGGACAAGTTCTACTTTTTCCATTTCCACTTTCGCAGGATCTTCTGCCTCATCCTCTTTTAGTGCCTTTGCCTCCATTGTTTGTGCGAAGTTATTTGCCGGAGCTTTTCATGCCCTGACGAACACCTTCCTCACTTCGCTCTGGTCTATGAAGATTTCCGCATCTCCATCCTTGGTGGCGAAAGTGACAGTTAAGTGTTTTACATCTGGGCGAATGTGCAGATTTCCCTATGTCTGTCTTCCAAGGATGACGTTGTACGATGAAGGGACATCCATGACAATGAACCTCGCCATTGTGGAGGCGAATAATTCGGCAGTCCCATCTACCGAAGTCCCTTTCAGCATTAAGGGGAGATCGATCCATCCGAGGACAGGCAGTTCGGATGGTCCTACCCCAAAAGTAGGCGAGGTAACGGGCTTGAGGTCACTGCTGGATATGCCCAAGTTCGACAGTAAGTGTGAAAACAGGACGTCAGTGTGTGATCCATTGTCAAGCAACACTTTCTTGACGTCCCAATTTCCTATCCTCGCCATGATCAACAGCGGATCGTCATGGGGAAAGATGACGGCGGAACCATCCTTGTGGGCCAGTTCTTTTGTCGGACTCTGATATTCCATGACTGCTATTTCTCTGGCCTTCCTCTTTCTTTCTGAGGATGGGAGCCCTGTCGTGATTGTTTGTATTATTCCTGCCGGAGGTAGAGGGCGCCCTTTCGGGCTTCGATTCCTCCGCCTGTCGGAGTCGTAGTCCTAATCTTCTGCCTTTCCTTCCTCCTCTTTTTTCCCTTTCGGGGAGGGCATCTGCAGATAACGCCGAAGTTGGCCCAGTTTTATTAGCGACTCTATATACTTCTTTAATTGAAAGTAGTCTTCGGTGTCGTGGCCATGGTCGCGGTGAAACTGGCAGAACTTCTTCATGTTCTTTTTATTATCAGCGGTCATGGCTCTTGGCCGCTGAATCTGAGTCCCCTGCCTTTCCATTGTCATGAGGATGTTGGTCCTTGTGGTGTTCAGAGGTGTGAAAATTAGGGGTTTCCTTCCCCTCATCCTCCGAGGTCGGCCTGCCTGTTCAGTTGGGTACCGGGTTTGCTGGTTGGACCCTTCGGCCAGGGTGTGATCGGACTTCGGTCCACCCATTCTCAGTTCTTCGGCCGTCATGTGCTGTTCAGCCCTTCGGTAAAATTCGCCAAGCGTGTCCGGGGGGTCTTTGGAGAACTCGTAAAACAGTTGTGAGTCTCTCCGAAGGCCCCGTGTCATGGCGAGAATGCGTATTTCGGGCCAAAAGTCTGGGACGCTCAAGGCTTCTCTGTTGAACCTCTCGACATAGTCGCGGATGGTTTCTCCATTTCTTTGCGCTATGTCGAACATTTGGACAGGCATCTTCGCCGTTGGCCGACTTCCAATAAATTGCTGCGTGAAGGCCGTGGATAACTCCTGGAATTCTGTGATGGTTCCTGGAGCTAATGAATTATACCACACAGTTGCTGGTCCTGTGAGGGTGACCTCGAAACATTTGCACAAGGTAGCGTCGTCGGTACCGTGCATCATCATGCTGCGTCTGTACTTAGTCAGATGGGCATGTGGATCAGTACGGCCATCATAAATTTCGAGCCGAGGTACTCTGAAGTCGCCAGGCATGGCAGCCTCAACTATGGCTTGAGTGAACGGGGACTCATCCCCACAAAAGGTTTCAGACAGCCTGCCCCAGACGGGCTTGCGGGCTACCTGTTTTTCTACCCTGTCTAGTCTTGCTAGTATCCTCTCCATAAGGATCGTGGCACTAGGTTCTTCCTCTGGGAGGGGAGATTGCCGGCGTCTCTTCAGGGAGCGAGTTCGGCGTTGGGGGGACAGGGACCTCGCCTCAGGCGACGAGCTCCTTCAGTGTGGGACTTCGGGTCGCCTGGACTTAGCTCGTTCTGTAAGTCGTGCCCCAAGGGGCATATTTTCCGTTGAAGACTCCTCACGCGGATCTCTGCTTCCCGAACTACGGTGGGTTGGTTTGGGGCTTCTATCTCAAGGGCGTGCTGGCGAGGGAGGCCTTTGGGCCTGAGTCTGTTGCGGCCACCTTCGGTCTATCTGCTGTGTCATTTCATCCACAACAGAATGTTGAAAATCGCACAGGAAACTCATGGTTATGACCAGAGGACGCTCTTCCTCCGACATGGAAGTCCCTGGAAGGGTTTGCTCAGTGGCCGGTTGAGCTTCAGGCGCGAATAGGGACTTCGGGAGTCCCTTGTCCTTTGAACGCCGAGTTTCAACAACGGCGACGTCAGAGTGCCTTCCCACAGACGGCGCCAAATGATGCCCCGAGGCATCCTCATTAAGTGACATTGTGACTTCTGGAGGGACTTCCTGAGAGGGAGAACGCCTGGAGCCCATATTTCCCAGAGGAGCGTGCCTAAAAAGCTCAGAAGAGAGGGTTAGGAGGTCCCCGGAGTGTTTTTCCAGGGAGGAGCCTCCGACGCCCAAGTCAGTGTCTTGAGAAGGTGAAGGGGGAGCACTAAAGGTTTTAGTCGCCTTGCCTGTTTGTGTTTTCTCAAAGAGGATGAGTTGAACCGTTTGCCAGGGTATGTTCCCTGGTATTTATAGTAGTGCCCAGCCCGTTCAGATGACAACACGTGTTTGGTCGGATGTTCTTTGAGTTTCTGGGCGTAGGGGACAAGTAGCCGGTGGCAGGCTCCTTGAGCCTTGAACCGAGACAGGTCGTGACAAGACTTGGACGGCGTCGGCATGTCAGACCGCCATTTGGGGCGGCATGTATCGTCTGTGGATGACATGTCAGAGGCTCCTTAAATGCTCTTGCTGTACTCCCGAGGTCCCCTGGGTAAGGTCATCCCTTGGTACGGACGTCCTTCTTTGGCCGGTGTACCACTAGTTCGGGAAGCCCCCTAGCTCGGGGGTTCCGCCTTCGGGCCAAGTATTCTCCCATTTTGGAATAGCTAGACCTTCGCCTCCGAAGGCGATCCGCTTGGTCCCCCGAGGGAGCTGGTAACGTTTTTGGAGTTCCTGAGGTATTAGCCGAAGTCCCGAGTTCGACATGTCTTGACTTTGCTCCTTCTGAGGTCAGTGATAGTGCCTCCTTCAAGTGACATTAAGCTCTTTGGTTACCTTGTTTTTGGCATGAGGCATGGGGTGAGAGAGGCGATAGTCCTTCGGCTATCATGCTCCCCCCTCTCGGCTTGACCGAGGAAGAGGGACTTGTAGAAGTTAGTGGATTGATCGCCCATCTCTGCAAAAGGGTAAAAGATCAGTGTAAGTCCAAAAGGAAAACAAATATCAAACCCTGGAAAGTGACTTATTCTTGGCAAAAGCCTCATATGAAATTTCGCCCCGAAGGAGCATGACTATCCAAGCCTTCTTTCCCGGAAGAATGGGCACGGGCATGCCGGGGTCATTCTTGTGCGCATTCACTACTCCCAGTTCCCGTAAGACCTCCTCGGACATGAGGTCCAACTTGATGGGAAAAGGGTAGAATGAACGCGGAGGAACCTCGGGGTCCTAGTCTGCCACAGCCCGGATAAGTCTGTCGCACTTATCGAACTTGGGAAGCAGCACTGGAGTTAGGAGCTTCCGGGGATCGACAACGTCAATCTTCAGGGTCTCCGAAGCCCATCTGATCGGCACGTGGCTCTAAAACTCGGGGACCCGAAGAAAGAAAAACTTTTTCTGCCACCCTCGCCAGTTGTCCTTATTGTCGAAGGTGAAGGTAAACTTCTTACTCCCGGACCCTCGGGGAACCAGGAAGTAAAAATCGCCCTTCGGGACTGGGTGGAGTTTGTAATACTGCATGAAGAAAAGAAAGTGGGGGTTTATCTTAAACACCCCAAACATGCAGAGGAAAGAATTGAAGTAAGAGTAAGAATTTGGGGGGAGTTGGTCCACGGCAATCCCATGGAACTTACAAAATTCGCATATCATGCGATGGGGAGGATACCGAAGACCGGCTTTCAGTTGAGCTCGGTAAACTGTAACCTTATCCGAATGGGCCATGAAACCGTACATACCCTTGAAAGGTAACCTCGGGACAACGTAGGAAGGAAGGTAAAATTTGGCCATCCATTTCGTCATTTTTTTCGAAGTAGTACAGCAAGGATGAGACTCAAGAGGAAGGAAGCTTTCGGGGAGAAGTCGGACAGTCATCAACGGGGTCGGATTCGACATTTTTTGAAAGAAAAGAAGGATGACTTCGGGAAAGAAGGAGGAAGAAAATGAAGAGGCTTTGGAAAAACAATCTCGAAGGAAAAAGAAAAAGAACTACAGAAGAAGGCACCCACCAAAGGTTTTTCCAAAATCTGGGTTGCGAAACGCCATCGTGAAGAGTTGCTGGAGATCGCTCCGCTGTAGAAACCACCACCGGAAAAAGGAAAAAGACAAGAGAAGGCCCTAAAACAAATGAGAGCTAAAGCAAAGAGTGAGGCAAAAATGAGACGGAAGGTGCTTATATAGACCGAAGAAGGGTAGGCGAAACGTCGTCATTATTATCCCTCGAAGATGCAACGGCCTCATTATTACTCGAAGGCGAAGAGGCACAGTTAGCAGGACCGGCGTAACTATTTCGCCATCCACTAGCATCCACGTGTCATCCAACGCGAAGAACCAGGGCACGCCCCTCTGACATCACGAAAACCTAGGCACGGTTATCCATAACTGACACGTCTGACCAAAGGATGTGACGATTCACAAACCCACAGCAGAAAAAGCGAAAAACAAAAGTAACACGCATCTCGAGGTCATTAAGGGAGCTAGGGAAGGGTACCTCGGCTATGAAGGAACACCTTCGGGAGAAGAACAATTCCTTGAGTAGAGTTCCGACCGCGAATTCAACCGCGAATTCGACAAAATAGCCTTCCAAGAAGCATAAAGCCGGAGTCTCCGCTGCGACTTCCCGAGAGGGGGCATGTGATGGCCGAAGTGCCCATCACCTTCTGGGCCCCCAGACTTGGACAAAGTACCAACTTCGGCAGAGAAACTAGCTGCCGAGGTAAGAAGGATGAACGACCTCCCTAATCTGACCTCGGCAATCCTCCGTTCCAGGGAATGACAGTGCCAACCTTGGGGGGGCGATTAAACCCTCCTCGGAAGTGGAGGTATCCCGGGGAAACACCACCCTCGGGAAATATGCTCCTGAGAATACTAGAGTAACCTCGGAAAGTACGAACAGGAGCAATTAAGGAGCCTCTGACACATCCCCAACAAGTCGTCCCCAAACACGTTCTGACACGCCACTTGCAGGGACACGCCTCTTGCAGAGACATCCTATCACGCCACTCTCAAGATGCCTAGGCTCCTAGCCAGGTGGCCTATGATCGGTTAGGTGTCCCTTCGTTCCCCGAAGACGTGGACCACATCCCACCGAACACGTGTCACGATCTGGGACGGCCACATGAGGAGAACTACTACTGTTCGCTCCTCTATAAACACTCAGAAAACGCCCCAGGTAAGGGGGTCTTTTGAATACAAAGGACCAGACTTCTCCACTATCTATCACCTCTTTACCTCAAAAAAATATTGACTTGGGCGTCGGAGGCTCCTCCCCGGAAAAAGACTCCGGGGACCTCCTAACCTCTGTTTTCCAGGCATTTCAAGTACTCTCCCTTGGGAAACCTCCTCCTCAGGCGCTCTCCTCCACCAGAAGTCCCTTTTGCTCCTACCATGGCAAATGACGAAACTGCCACCGGGCACCAGAAGGCCATGAACCTTAACCTAGATATTAGCCCTTAGGAAATCATGATAATTGGCTCGTAGGTGTAGCTGTAGGTGTTGGATAAGAATGAAAGCACCATTAATGTTCCTAGGGGCTTCTCATTCCACTCTTAGAAAGTTTGACCAATTGCAGCAGCAAAGAATGAATTAGTACACCACGGCTGGGAAGATAATCTGAAAGATAGGTCAATGGCATTGAGGAGACAAATTAAGGCGCTATATGCCTTTTTGGAATCTTATATTTCATCCTGCAAACACTCATAAATGCCAAGTCTAGAAAATGAAAGGCTATAGAGAAGCCAGCAAAGCAAGCCTGCTATTCACCATACAAAAAAATTAAAAACCACAAGAAATGAAAGCACTGTAGCATGAAAGCACCAAAAATATCATTAAACTTGAAGACTAGATAAAAAATGGGAAATTAATTGAGTAAATCCCAACCACGTAAAAATCTTACAGCACGAGTAAACCGCTTTAAGAACTCCAGTAAATCTTGAAACTTGACTGTAACCCTAGATTAAGAAAAGATTAGACAAGGCCTATGTACCCCTAAATAGTTTTAGAGTGCAATGTTGACACAACATGTAGAAATAAGGATTTAGAAACTCAAAGCTTGGATACAAATAAGAGAAAAAGTAGTTTCAAGATTGATTAATGAAATCATTATGAACAAAAAGAGAAAGATGAATCCAACAAAGGAGTGTGGAGAAAAGAAAAGCAACTAATTTAGGTTATAAATAGAAATGGAAGTCTTTGCGGTATGAACGAGAATGGTTAGACAGCAGAATGGTGGATGGAAAGGAAAAAGTTAGAAAAAAAATTGGTGGCGCATGAGTACCAGGCAATTGCCTCAACAAGAGGACTTGGTTAAGTAAGATTTTAGCTAGGGCATCTTGGATGAGGGAACTTATTGACACGGCCCCTTATGGGTCTACCCAAGAATCCTATGGGATTGTGTCCCACACTAATCGCAACTGGTTTATTGATTATGTGTGCACTAAACCTTCATGCCTATAGTTAATTAACCTATTATGCACCCATCATAAGTAATGCTTTGCTCCGAGCAATAAAACAAATAACAAAATGTAAAACATAAATCATTAATCTATAGAAATGCTACCCGGGCCTTTTACAAAAACCAAGTTATAAAGCAGTCAAAGCATACAAAATAAGTGTACACTTAAGTACACATAATCAACTATTTGCAAGCATCCATATAAAAGTAGACTATACTCACACCTAAGAGCGACCCTAAAGTACACTACTCATTCATGAACATCAGAGGCAAACTAGTGTATCAAAACTATACACTAAACTACACCACTGAGATCCATAAGTAAGCTCCCACCTTAGAGCTACTCCCAGTGGCAAGCTCCAAAGCCCTCCCTTGTGCTTCACTAGTCTCTGTTGGCCAAATAAACAATTATAGTTAGCAGCATAATATAACCAATAAGCAAACCACAAATTACAATCATACAGATTCCATTATACACAATACCTGCTTGTGAGCTTAGCCCAACAACCCTTAATGGTTGCCGGTCCTATAAAACATATGTGTACAATAAAGACTAAAGGAATGAGAATTAATGATTCTTAGTAAGGGATCCTTTAACCTGCAAGAAAAATTCTGAGAACACACATATACATATAACATATGAATTCTACTACACGCACTTGTAGTTTGAGGGCTAACATATACACATATATTCAAGTCCCTTGGGACCCCACCTCTTCCTAGTCCTTACATGAACGTCACCCCATGCCTAGCGAGTTTTAGCCTCTAACTTACTTCTAGCAAGCCTTGACTTACTCACGTCCTAGTAAGTTAAGCTCACTAAATAACCTTCATTTGTTTATTGTACAGGTGAACATGTTGTACTAAATCTTTACCCAAGGCACATACCGATCAACCATTACTTGGTTCTACTCAGTGAAATGACAATAATCATGGTAGGACTCATAATTTCTAGGTTCCATGTTGCCCTCACATGTGCACAAAGGTTGTGGTCGATCGTCTAAACCGCAAAAAATAATTCTAGTATCACTAACAACTCAAAATAAATAAATTTGTAGTATACCAGTGGAAACCAAGTCGAACCCCAACGAAAATTTTTATCTGAAAGCTTCCTCACAGAAAACTTAGAATAAAAGATTGGGGGGATTGTTCGCAATAAAAAAAATGAAATAAATAAAAAAATGATTAGAAAACAAAAATTAAGAAACCTATCAAGTAAGAAACCAACAAAATAATCAAGAATTCAAACCTTGGCATCAGTTAACATTCACCACCAAATTTTTACAACTAATCATCAATGCATAGATAGGTCAACCAAGACTTTGAATATTCATCGTTGAAACTATCTTCTTGCCTTTCCTTAGTCATAGTTAATTAGAAAACAAACGATCTAATTAACACTAATTGCTAAACAACCTAAGACAAGTGCTTCAATTTAATTTAACAATTGCATTAAAAATTAGAGAGATTGATGAAACTAAATAACACAAACACAAGCGGATGCATTTAATTTAGTTGAATGTTCTTCCTAAGACCTAATAATTTTTGACGCAGCAAATCATTAAACCTCAGTTACTTTATAGATTAAAGAAACAAAATAATTACGGATTTAATTTCTAATCTAACAGTAGATTGAATTCGAATAACAACTATTAAGCCTCCTAGCATATAAATGAAACAATCATGAAATTAATAATAGAAGAACATCTAATACTCAAAATATTAATTGGTGAATAAAAAAAACTTTGATCTCACAGTACTGAAGAATTCGGAATTTTAGTCTCCTTTAACCAAGAATAAAAATATCACTAAAAAGAAAAGAAAAGAAAAGAAATAAGAAACAAAGAGAGTTGGTGAAGAGGGGGGGAAGCCCCCTGCGGCAGCTCCTCCTTTATTCTAATATAGCTAACCTAGTGTGCTAAATTTATAAACTCTCCCTAAAATTTATATATTTTTGCAAAAGTACCCCACACAAATAAAAAAATTCAAACTAACTAGAAGGTTTCAAAGTTGTGAACCAAGAAATGCTCCAGAATAGTAGCAGCAACTTCAAGCTGAGATTCAACCTTGATTCATGCATTATCTCTCAAAACTCAAAGCATGAAAGTTGTATATCTCTGTCTTATCTTCGGAATAACACCTGAATCGTATAAAATGGACATCTACAGTGAAAAATATGCCCAAAATACAGCAACTGCTTCCAAACCAGAGATGACTAGCAAATTGCGACTTTCAAGCTGAATTTGACCTTTTTAACGTGCAAACTGGGTTGTAGCTCCAGATATTAGCTTTCCAATGAATAAAGAATCATTTGATTCTGATCTATGTAGCTCAAGATATGATTTTTGTACCGGAACATCGCTAATATGTCAAAATCATGAAAGAACATAACCAAATTAAAACTTTTAAAATTGAAAATTGAATTCACTTTCAATCAATTGAGTCCAGATATGCTCTAAGGTGCAAAATATACTCAAAATATATTTTTATGGTTCAAAACATATTAAAACATACTAAATATGAGAAAAATAAATATAATAAATATAAGCTTATCAAATTCCTCCACACTTTGCTTTTGCTTGTCCCTGGGCAAAACTCAAAATAGAAACATACTTTTGAGCTAAACCGAGTAAGATAATTCACATCCAAGAGTTTTGAAAAACTTAACAAGAGGAATTAAGTACGCAATCTACTCGGCAATAGCAACTCAAAACTAAATAAGTCCTTGAAACAATTTCTTCTCAAGCTAGCAACAATCACCATTGAAAATCTGAGAAAAATGTCAAATTTTTGTACGAAGTAAAGAGAACAAACCAAGTAGATAAGAATTCAAAAAGCACAACCGGTCTTTCCACAAACCCATGAAAAATAAGAAATCAGTTGAGAATTTACTTTTTTTTTTCCTTTTATTTTTACTTGATTTTTTTTTCATTTTGCCTTTTTTTTATGTTCTACTATTTAGCGAGTGTATAATAGGGGCTCTACCATACCTAAGCTACTAACTCGACACAACTCCAAAATGGTCTTTGACCATTCTCATGTTTCTAGTATCTTTTCGAGCAGTGATAGACTATTACCTTAGAAGAAGACCACAACCTAATTCAATACCAAAAACAGCGAAGTAGCAGATTTCTTTTTCTGTAAGAATGCAGCAATCCAAACAACAATTTTTATTTTTTTCTCAAGTAATTCAAATCATCCATCAACCAAACAAACCACATATTCAACTTAATAAGTTCATAATCTCACAAGGTTTAAATCAATGTACTAAGTACACAAATTTGATGAAAAAAATCAGCTTCTTAAGATAACCATAAACTAGCTTGATAAAAAATTACAAAAATAATTTAAAAATAAAATTTGAGAGTTGCATAAAGACTAATAAATTACTAACTCAACACTAAAGCTAAGCATTCAAGAACCAAAAAAGTGAAATCATCTAATAATTCAGATCGATGCTCAAAAGTATAAATAAAAAAAAATTTAGTTTAAAAATTTTGAAAACATAAAATTATGGCTCAAGCTACCCACTCCCCCACACTTAAATTAAACATTGTCCTCAATGTTCACAATAAAAGCACAACTGAGGAAAAGTAAAGGTACTGCCTTAAGAGGTGATTTCACAATGATTCGCAGCCCAGAATTTGACTTCAGCTTGTTGCCCTATATGGTTCGGTTCACCTCTAGCTTGAAAAAGTATGGCTGACCAACAAAACCAATTGTGAGAATTAAAAAATACTTGAAAAATAAAACTAGAGAAAAAAAAAAGAAATAAGAAACTTTAATAGAAGAAAAAATTTCCCTGGCAACGGCACCAAATTTTTGGTCGATCGTTGAAACCGCAAAAAATAATTTTGGTATTGCTAACAACTCAGAATAAATAAATTTGTAGTATAGAAGTGGAAACTAGGTGAAATCCCAAGGAAAATTTGTATCTGAAAGCTTCCTTACAAAAAACTTAGAATAAAAGATTGGGGGGATTGTTTATAATAAAAAAAATGAAATAAACAAAAAAAAATGATTAGAGAACAAAAATTAAGAAATATATCAAGTAAGAAACCAACAAAACAATCAAGAATTCAAACCTTGGCATCAGTCAACATCCACCACCGAATTCTTACAATTAATCATCGATGCATAGATAGATCAATCAAAACTTTAAATATTCATCGTTAGAACTATCTTCCTACCTCTCCTTAGCCGTAGTTAATTAGAAAATAAGCGATCTAATTAACCCTAATTGCTAAACAACCTAAGACAAGCACTTCAATTTAATTTAACAATTGCATTAAAATTAGAGAGATCGATGAAACTAAATAACACAAATACAAGCGGTTGCATTTAATTTAGTTGAATGTTCTTCCTAAGACCAAATGATTTCTGACGCACCAAATCATTAAACCTCAGTTGCTTCATAGATTAAAGAAACCAAATAATTATGGATTTAATTTCTAATCCAACAGTAGATTGAATTCGAATAACAACTAGTAGGTCTCTTAACATATAAACGAAACAATCATAAAATTAATCATAGAAGAACATCAAACACTCAAAATATTAATTGGTGAATAAAAATAACTTTAATCTTACAGTGCTGAAGAATTGGGGGTTTCAGTCTCCTTTAACCAAGAATAAAAATATCAGTAAAAAAAAAAAAGAAAAGAAACAAGAAACAAAGAGAGTTGGCGAACAGGGGAGAGAGGGGAAGCCCCCTACGCCAGCTCCTCCTTTATTCCAATATAGCTAACCTAGTGTGCTAAATTCATAAACTCTCCTTAAACTTTCTATATTTTTACAAAAGTACCCCACACAAATAAAAAGATTCAAACTAACTAGAAGGTTTCAAAGTTGTGAACCAAGAAATGCTCCAAAACAGCAGTAACAACTTCAAGCTCATATTCGACCTTGATTCATGCATTATCTCTCAAAACTCAAAGCATAAAATTTGTATATAGCTTTCTTATCTTTGGAATGACACTTGAATCGCATAAAATAGATATCTACAGCCAAAGATATGCCCAAAATACAGCAACTGCTTCTGAACCAGGGATGACTCGCAAATCACAACTTTGAAGCTAAATTTGACCCTATTAACGTTCAAAATGGGTTTCATAGTCTAAATGTGATTTGTGTCTCCAGATGTTAGCTTTCCAATGAATCAAGAATCACTTGATTCTGATCTTTGTAGCTCAAGATATGATTTTTCTATCGGAACATCGCCAATCTGTCAAAATCATGAAAGAACACAACCAAATTAAAACTTGTAAAATTGCAAATTAAATTCACTTTCAATATATTGAGTCCAGATATGCTCTGAACTACAAAACATACTCGAAATATATCGTTAATGTTCAAAACATATTAAAACATACTAAATATGAGAGAAATAAATGTAATAAATATAAGCTTATCAAGTGGCCACTTCGGCTCCTCAAATTTGAAGGCCCGGCTAGGCTCTCGATGGCACTAAACCTTTCACCTGACTAATCGTGCTTTATTGTGCCCAATTAACCTTACTTTCCCCTCACTCTAAATTGAAAAATAAAGTAAGTCCTAGGTTAAATCAGGTGTAGGGAAAGCATGAAACTTATATCCCTTCCTCTTAGCATCGTGTAGAATCTTGAATCGCCTCAATTAGATACCCAAGTAAAAAGTTATCGCTAAAATATTACAATGGAGTAGAAGTTGGCACGTCCTACCATTTTACTTGTACGGATGCATCGCCACAGTACAATACTCCCTAGTGATAACAAAAGGGCTTAATGACGTGTCCCCAATCGTTGGCAACCCGTCCCCATCCCTTCATGCCCTGCAAATCCAAATTATGCCCCATACGCACTTTAGGGGCTTACAATGCCTCCAATGGGCCTAGGAATGCCTCTTCTTTCCTCAAACTTGTATGTACACATGCACTATGGCACAATAAACCATTTAAACCAATTCTAGGGTGTCCATAAACACCACACAACTAATTGAATCAACACTAGTCTACAATAACCAATGCCATTGACCAATAATACCATTCACCAAGTGAAAAGAATTTTACTTCAAGCAAGTAATGAATGGCATTAACCAAGCATGAATCATAAATCCCTTACCATAATTGCACATGAATTAGCTCAATCAAGCAACCACAGGCAATACATATAAGCTGTTCAAGGTTGCACTAGGGGTCATCTTAGGTTCTAAGCTAAATATACAGTATATGGCACTATATTAACACTAATCCAACAAAACCCAAGCTTAGAACAAGTCAAGAAACAAGTATAATCATGAATTGAATTCACACCTCATGCATAAACAAGAACCAAGCAAGAAAAATACCCTAAACAGGTTCTCAAGCACAGAACAAGCTTGATTTGGAGCCTTCAATTTTCATCAAGAAAATCTTGATTTAAAAGAGATTTGAGTAAGAAATTGAAAGGAAAAGGAGCAACTTTAGGTTTTCAAGAGAAAAAGAGTGGATAGTATTAAAAACAACCTCGCCCCCCCCCAGCAAATTTATATATGTCTGAATCCTTCCACCCCTAACTTTTTAAGTTTTTACAAATTTACCCATCATTCAAATAGTAACTGGGTGATTAAGACTTATGCAAAAACCTAATTAACTTGGGTTTTAGTTTTAAAAACATCTTTTTTATTCCCATGACTCATCCTAACCCTCATAGGTGTAAAATGACAATTTTATGCTTGGGTAAACCTAGTGCCACAAACAACTTGGAACCAACTAAACCTTGTATGACTTTTTGGATTTTACTAATTCGCCCCTAATTAAGGCATTTAAGCTAGAGATTTATGAACTTACCTCACTCACTGGGCATTTGGTCCTCCAAATTCAATTTCTCAACCTTAAGACACTATCCAAGGACAATGTATCCCGATCTAACCTACCAAGGGATGTGGTTTCACAACAACCTATATGGTACCAAACTACCTGTCTCGCTCAGCTAATGCCTTCCGGGCAATTGAGTAGGGCCCTATCTCATATAGGTACAGTGGCCAATGCCATTTTTTGTGCTTACAACCAATAGTACACAAACAACTGCTCATTTCTCTCCCTACCTTAGCCTAACGTTACTCAATCTGAAGCACCTTAGTGCAACTCATTCTTGATGACTATGGTATGGTACTCCACTATCCTCAGCCCATGGATGCTGCTAAAGGATCTCTAACTACTCAAAGTTGTCCAAGTGAATCCAGCAATCATGACTCCTTAACACCAAACTCGATGCCCATGCCTCATAGTGCAAGATTGCTTAACAAGTTTTGAAAACTTGTCTATCAACCTCATACTGATAGTTACTTACTCAAAGCCTAGCACTAGTCAACCTCCTTCATTCTCTCTCCTATGCCTTAACCCGCTAATGTAAGTTAACTTAACAAGTTAAACTTGTTTGTTAACATTCACACTTGAAAACTCTCACTCTAAGTTCGGCACCCAATGTCCTTATACCAAACCCCTTAGTGCAAGCTAGCTTAACAAGCATACAACTCATCCACTAAGCCTCACATTGGCAGCTCTTCATTGTAGGTTTGGTACCCAACAACTCCTAATGATCACTCGACCAAGTGTGTCACTAGTGTACTATGGCTTTGCCACTGACACCACTAGCAACCTAAGGCATACTATGCTCCAAGCTCCACTATACTTTAGGGTATTTTTGAATGAGTGAAATACCAAAAGTTGCAAGTCTCAGCTCACCCTAGAGTACTAGTCTTCCAATGCTCTCCTCTGAAGGCCCCTATGCATCAAGCATAATGATGCAATCGGTAAGGTACCGATACACCACCTAGGCACCGTGATCCTACTATTCTCCCTACTATGGAGTCTCTTACACCCACATGCCTACTAGAGAAAACGTCTCTAGCATGGGTGCAAAGACCTCCTAGTAGCTAGTAGCCTTTGAGCCTTGTCTGTGCCGCCGTTGGCTTAGGTCTTTCAGTACTCGATGATTAAGCTATTGATATGTTACCCAGGTCGAAGGTCTTAGTGCTTTAACTACTCCACTAGGAGTATCCTAGGTGTCTGAAACCTATACACAAGGTTTCTTCACTTCCTTGCACTCAAAGCCAAAAACCTTATACACATAGGGTTAGCTCTTCAGGTGTGTCCTTAGTACACTTGCTTCCTGGCCGCCAATACTTGCCTTGTGCTCGAAGCACCTATGGGGCTCTTAGCCGAGTTGTAAGGTACTACTCAATCTTAGGCCGAGCCATGTATCCTCAGCTTGGTAGCTGACTAAACAACTCAGCCTCTACACTACGCTCTGATGTGCTTCCAGTCTTACTCAACACCTTAAGTACCACCAATGCCTCCCGGCCTTTAACACTATCAAGCATCTCCTTGAAAACCATCGCTAAAACTATGGTTACAAAGAACTATCTCCACTTTCCATTCTTAACTACCATACCATAACTACATCGTGCCGACTTCATATTGGAACAATATACCTATGGCTTTTGCTGTGTCAAACTAATTTACTTGGTCGGAGAATTAACTTTGCCATTGGCTTCAGTTAACTATAAAAAAGAAATTAACTATAAAAACAACCTAGGTGGTTGTCTAGTACAACTTCACTTAGTGCACCACACTATGCACTTCGAGACCAGTTTTATCATATTAAAGTTACAAACCTCTCCCACTAGCCCTCAACCACTCTCGCAAATCACTAGCCTTCCCTTATAAGGCACTAGAGTTAAGTGAAATGCTTTTACTTCGGGCTTTAAACTAGCTCAACCAAACTTCTCATCGACTAGGGTTTCCAACCCTCAATTTCTCTTTACTTCGATAAACACGATAACTACCAAAGTCACAAAATAGATATCTAAGTACAAATATACGAATACTATACTTGGCACTTTGATTTATAAATAATTTACTTAACTATATGGAGGATTACTTTACCTTATGGTTACTTGTGAGTCGATTCTCGACTGGTTGTAGTGAACTCTTTTTCACGGGCACTTCAAAGGCATTACCACAAAGGGTTATGGCTAAAGCTTTTTCCTTCCTAGCATCACTTCATCATTTCTGACCTGATGATTCAATGCTCTTCAAACTTACTGGTACTAAAATAGAATAGTAAGCAAATACCACAATTTCCTCAGTTCCATTTAGGACTTAGTCCTTTACCTACTCGACTAGCTTCATTTGTAGAGTTTCTTTTCTTCCATGAGTTATCTTAATGGCGCTAAACTCCACTTAATCTCAGGATGATGCCCTCAGGTCATCAGCTATCCCTTGGTCCATGGTGATCGTACCTATAGCTCGAGTCTTCTTACTACCTTCCGGCAGTCCAGCTGAACCCTAGCAACAACTCTACTTCTACTGGCTCTACCCGAAGGCATATAACTAACGAACAAATAACCTATCCACTCATTTACCTCCAGATGGGTTATTTACTCCTTGCTTCTTCTAGGGTCACCATGTGCATTTCAAGGTTAAAAATAAAAATTTAAAACTTACCTATTAACCTTTTTGGCATTTGGCCAAACTACTTCGTTGCTCGGCTAGCCTTAGCTACTCATTCATTCACCTATGTTCATCAAACACTAGGTTGGTTGCAATGCATCAACTACTTGGTTATCACAATACAGCTTCATTAAATTGATCAATATTTTTTGTCCTCTTTTAAGAGTTTAATGGAGCAGTAAGTCACAATGCTCTTAACATGGGAAGCATCATAAAGGTTTAGGGGTTCAGAGCCTTGCCTTTTGGTGAAGTCCTAATAGTGACCTTCCCTCTTGTAGACACCATGTCCAAACATTAACACATATAAACTATTAGTTGGGGAAGACAACACCACCACTAGCAACAAAAAACTAATGACCTAATTTACAAAGATAAAACTAGAAAAAAATGCTACCATAAGAACCCTAAGAGGTAAGAATTCATACCTTTGACAGAAAATTTAATGATTTTTTTATAGCTTTTTCTTACAACAAATAGAGTCTAGAATAGTAATCGAGATGCCAAAGGGATTCTTATAGAGAGATGAAGTTGTCAATAGGTCAAGAAAAAGAAACCTGGGAGCAATTTTGGATTGTTAAAAAAACACTTGCACTACGAAATATACCTTAGGCCACTCAACAGATGACACATGTCCACCTCATCAAAGATGCCTTTTCACCTTTGTATTTCAAAATGTAGCGCACTTTATTGCATCCATTTTACTATGGGGGCACCCGTTTATATATTATTAGGCTTCAGTCAACTATTGTGAAAGAACTTTGGAGATTCATCATGGGCTAGGCTCGGAGGAACTTATTGGAGCATTACTCATGGGCGAAAGGCTAATTGGTTAATGGTTAAGGAGTTTATCTTAGATTAGGAAAGAAAGCCCTAGTAATAGGTATCTTTCCTCAAACCCCATACACTGGGCATCTCTCCTTAAGCCCTCCAAGCTAGGCACCCATCTAGCTATCCTTCTTCATGATGTACAATCAAGGCACCCATGATAAGCTCTTGAGCTAGGCACATTTTTTCAAAATAAATTCTAATAAGGTAAAGCCTTCAACAACCTTCCCACTTGTCCCGCATGATATCTTATCTCACTTGACCCATGAGAATGTTTCTTGCTTGACCTATAATAATCCCTCATCTTACCCAAGATATTTGCATCTTTCTTCGCTTGACCCATGAGAAACCTTTTTGCTTGACCTACAAGAATCCTACTTTTAACCCATGAGTTTTGCATCTTTCCTTACTTGATCAATGAGAAGTCTTCTTCCTTGAGTCTTGGAAACTTCCTATCAAATTTTAAGACAAACCAAACTGTTTTGGAAAGCCTCTAAGGTAAATCATACAACTTTCAACAAATTTTGGAATATACCAAACCATTCCCATCAATTTTTTGTTGGATAAATCAAGCCATTCCTAAATACTTTTGAGACAAACTAGACTGCTTTCGAAAAGCAATAAGACAAATAAGATTGCTCTTGAGAGGAACTAGACCATTCTTATCATTTCTTCAGAGTAAATTACACTGTTCCTTGCAACTTTCAAGACAAACTAAACTACTCTCAAAAACCTCTTGGGCAGATCAGACTACTCTCAACAACTTTTGAGATGAACCAATCCATTCCCAATAAATTTTTAGGGAAAATTAGATTGTCACCATAAACTCTCGAGACAAATCAGACCACTCTAAAAAATCCATAACACAAACTAGACTACTTTCAGTAACTTTTGGGACAAATCAAGCATTTTCATTAATTTTTCCAGACAAATCAAGCTATTCCTATGAACTTTCAAGACATATAAGATCATTCTTGCAAACCTTTGAGATAAACTAGACCACTTTTAGCCTCCCATTTGAAATTCTATTTTCATTCACTAATAAGACAAAATGAGTGTTACTAACATTAACTCACTTTTGTCCAACAAAAGTGAGCTAATGAGGGCAAACTGTTAACACTCATTTTGACTTTTGTTTGCTTGTCTTAGGCTAGATTAGGCAAACATTAGTTAATTATTGTCTAGGGGCATTTCAATCCTTTTATGTCATAAAATTGTTGTGTCATGTGTCAACTTTATTTGTGAGTCTTTGAATTTTGTTTTAAGTCTTAATTAGGTAGTTTTTATTTTGCATTAATTACAAACTCACCCTTTCTCCCAGATGTTTGGCTAATATTACACTTTTTCTCTATCTTGTTTTATAAGTATACACTTTGCCTCTTCCATACACTTTGCCCTCATAAAAATACTGTTTGCCTTTTACAAAAAGAAAAAATTGATAATTTAATTAACTGCAAAACAAAATACCATAGAAAATAAAATTACTACGAGTTGACTATTATTCAGTTTAAATTAAGATTTCAAAAGTTATTGTCAAATAGTGTAAAAAAGGTAGAGGCAAAGTGTTTATTTTTTAAATAAGAGGAGCCAAATTATATATCACCTAAACCTTGGGGAAAAATAGTAACTAACCTTTTTTTTTAGTGTAAAATTTGAGCCATTTTTGGGGATTTAGGTAAAAATTGAGTTTAATTGTGGAACTCATGTCTTACTTGTTCAATTTGTGAAAGTTTGTGCTCTAATTGGAAACCTTACAAATTTTTAGGCTTAATTGACTAATCTAAGAACTTTCTTGTGCTCCATTGGAAATCTATGAGAGTTATGGGCTAAATTGAAGACTCTATGATAGTTTAGGTAAGCTGAAAACTAGTGCTAGATTAAATTTGTCAATATAAACGATTGACAGATTTAGTCATTAGTTTTATGCCTAATTTGATCAGAATTATAGCATTAAACATATTTCTTGGGCTTCAAGGGCTTCAATGGCTGTAAAAATGCTATAGAATATCAAACTTGGGGGCTAGGGGTCAAAACTTAACCTAAATTTGAATACCCTTAGCTCCTAGCAAAGAAAACACAAAACTACACCTTTAGTCCCTGACTACTAGTTCCTTGCCCTGAAAATCCCTAGCATCACCCCTGTGTTGCTGCAACCCTTGAAACCCTGCCCAAGCTTCCCCGCCGCAGATTCGCCACAACCAGCCGGTCCAACTCGCCGAGCCGTCTTACCTTGCCCGATGTCACTGTTCCCCAGTGCCGCAAGCTACTGATGCTGCCGAATCAAAGAGCAGGAACTTCGCAAGAGCTTCGTCACTACCCTAATGATACCACCAACCATCCACCCGCCTACAGGCCGCCATCACCACATCATCTTCAAACCCGAGGCCGGTGTCGCTAAATTGGCGCAGCTATTGAGGGAAAATTAAGAATGACCGGTACCGCTGCTGTTTTGCATACCGGAATCACTCTTGGTCTGGTCCAACCAAAACACAACTAGGAGCAGGCGTGATCAATAAGCCTACTCGGTTTTTAATCAAAACTGAATAGATGATTTTTTTTTGGTTTTTCTGTCTTATACATCGATAACAGAATAGATCAAAGTTTTGTGAAGAAACTGAATTAACCGAAAACCAAATTTGGTTTTCAGTCTTCAAACCAAATAACTGAAATTATAATCCTACAAGGATTAAACATTTCTCATCTCCAATCAAAGTTTTATCATTCTTGATTAGCAATGTTAGATATCAGGCACATTCAAAGTGAGAAAAAAAAAATGAAAGCAACAAGACAAAGGTTTCCAAACATCCATCACATATTTCAAACCAATATCAAACATTAATTTCAAAACCAAGCATAATAATAGAAACCATTCCCCTCCTCCAGTTTCTTTCTCATTATTATCATTAAGCCTTTAGGACTAGGCTTAAAGATGAACAAATACATACAAAGGATTGGATTTATCAAGCCCACTAATAGAAAAAGGATTTTTTTTTTTGTTCAATAGAATTTTAATTGAGCAGACAGATAGCCAAAATGAATTTTTTTTTATCGGTTTCTAGTTAATTGAAAACTGAAATAACACTTAAGAGAGGTAATATAAAATAAAAAAAATTTTGGTTAGTTAGTTTGGATAAAACCAAAATTTTGCTCACCCCTAACTAAGAGATTTGACAAAATCCTGCCTTGGGCCTTCAATTTTCTCCGTTTGCTCGATTACATCACTAACTTCTAGTTTTTTTCTACTTGCAATTAGACCACTAGAGTTGACAACTTTATTTTCTTAGAATTTGGTCACTGACAAAATTGGATTTTTTTACTCTTTTATTTTCTTAGTCAATTCAACAAAGAATTCTCATGATTTTATGTATGGATATTGTAGACATATATCTAATTAGATATAGTATTGATTTTACATTTTTACTTCTTACCCTAATTTTTTTTCTTAAACTGTTTCTCTCTCCCCCTCTAGTGCCGCCGCTCAAACTGTTTCTCTCTCTACCCTTATTTCATCGCCACCTCCATAGCTCTCATTGCTGCCACTGTTGATTGCCGATCGTTGCTCCAGACATTAATCTCCGTTGCCCTGCTCCCATCGTTGCCGTAGTTGGTCGTCAATTACTGCTTAGGTTTGTACAATCTCCATTGCCCTTTCCTCTCATCGTTGCCACCGCTGATCACCAATCATTGCTTTGGACTTCAATCTCCATTGCGCACCTCCGATCTTTGTCACTCCATCGCATTATCGATCTCCGTCGTGTCATTGATCTCATCGCTCCATCACCATTTCTGTTCTCCGTTGCTCCACTGAATTCCGTCATATCACCGATCTCCAATTTCTGTCATGTCACTGATCTCCATCACCATTCTCCACCACCATCTTTGATCTCTGGCGCATCATCGATCTATGTCGTGTCCGGACTTCGTCACGCATCTTCGATCTCCGTACGCGCGCTGGCAACTCGTATGCAAATCGGTCAAGTTTGTGCACAAATCAACGGTGCAAACAATGCTCTTTATCCTATTTTTGCAATTTTTTGGGTTTACATATTCATTCACATTTTTGTACTTTTGTTAAGACACTTTTACAATTTTATTAAGACATTTTGCGTTATTCTTTTCGGAACTAAATTTAAAACTAACAGTTTTTTCAATATTTTTTAATATTTATTTAGGCACTTCTTTTTATTATTTTTGCATACATTGGCTTAGAAACTTTTAAATATTTTTTAAGACACTTTTCAATATCCAGTCAGACACTTTCTTATTGTTTCGGATACTTCTTATTCTTTGATAATAATAAATTATTTGTAAATTACTTCAAACACTTTCAAATATTACATTAGACTTTTTTACATATTATTTTCAAACACATCTGCTCATGAATTCAGACAATTTTATATATCATTTTGATAGAAAACAAATAGTTTGCATATTATCGAAAAGGATAAATTGTCTACATATTATTTCAGATATTTGTATATATTTATTCAGACATTTTGCACCTTTGTCCTTTGACACTTCTGTAGATATGAGAAGTGATGGAAGATTTGGTGGGGGCGGTGGTGATGGCGGCTGCGGCGGCGACGGCGACGGCAACGGTAGCAACTTCGGCGATAGCGAGATTAAAGGTAAGATTTCTAAAAGGAGAGAGAAAGAGTTTTGGTAATGGGCAATTTTGTCAATTTCTTTTTGTGAAAGTGACTTATATATAGAGAGAGTTAAGGGTGCGTTAGTATGTTTAATTAGACATAGGTGCAAGGTATAATAATTACATGATTATTCATCCTTTAACTTGGAGTTTTAAATTATTTTATTTTATTTCTTTTTTTGTTTCTTTTTCATACTAATAGAATTTTTTTTTTTTGGCTTGCAAGTCTTTTTTAGGATTTTTAGACCATACAAGAAAATACAATCCCTATCCAAGGTGACCTCGACTATCCTCAGCATCAAGTTTCATATTGCAAGGTGATTTGACTACTGCAGTTGCAACCACATCATCGATCATCCACGTGTAAGGCTAACTAGTCATCAAGCCCTCCATTCACAAGGGAGTGAACTACGTGGACTTTGATCCCAACTCATACCCAGGGTACATAGGAAGCTTGGAAGTTTAACTAAAGTTAAAGACTAATAATTCAAAACAACCATCTCTTTATTGTTTGAAATTTAACACAAGCATACATTTCTTTTACAATTGATATTTGGTTTTTTTATTGTTCTAAGCTTATTTCATGCAAGTTAGGTACCAACACCTTTCCAAATCATATCCAATCCCCAAGTCCAAATCTATAGTTTTTACACAAAACTTACCTTTTTCACTTTTTAGGAGTCAAGTCGGTTATTTTTGTTAGTTTTATCTATTTTCTAAAACTAAGGTAGGACTTTATTTTGGTACATCCTAACTTGAGGATTGACATGAGTCTGTGCCAATAATTGCACCTGTGCCAAAAGTGCCGTCGAAGTTGAAACCACTTATAGAGACCTATTAAATTTCACAAATCTCCACAAAATTTGTACATAAGTAAATAAGCCCCTAAATTTTTAAAGTTTTAATTACCTCATTGTTGAAAAGTTACCATTATAAATGTGAATAATTATGGTACACCCCAAAATTTTAGGGCATATTTACATATAAGCTCTTAAGGTTTGAAAAGTTGCAATTAGCTCTTTGATGTGGTCGAGTCTATCGAGCTTCACATGAGCCAAGCTCAAGTTTGGATTATAATATCATTTCTTATCAGACCTGAGTTTAGATAGTATCATTAACTTATTGAGCCCACTAAATTAAATTTCGTGGTATACCGCGATATACCGCGGGTATGCGGTATAAATGTTTTCACATTTTGTCATTTTAGTGTGCAATATACCATGGTATTTCGCAGTATACCGCATACCATGCACCTTTTGTATGTATTTTGTCAAAAAACTGCAGTATACCGTAAATACCACATTGTACGTACCGCGATATTTAATTTTTTGCGCCTATTTTTTTATTAATTTTTTATTTTACATCAAAATATCATAAATATATGAAACATTAAAATAAAAATAATACATATCATAAAATAAACATTTACTTTTAATTTTTTTTACTTTTCTTAATTAATATAAAAAATTAATGGATGGTATTATTTATATTTATAGTATATCAATAAATTAGTTTTTTCTAGTATTATTTATTTTGCTCCATATATAACATTTTTTTATATTTTTTTATTAAAAAAATATCTTCTATCATATATATTTTATTTACATTTGACAAATTATGATGAGAAAAATTAGAATACATATAAAATGTGTAAAAATAAATTATTAAACAAATTATGTTATCTTAAAATAATATTCTAATATTTATTTTTTGTGAAAACGGTAATGACATATGGCGTGGTATACCTTAAAAATTCAGAGTGTGATATACTTTACAGTAACGGTATTTAACACCTTGAACGAGCCAAGCTCTAGCTCACTACAGCCCCAGAGCGATTGAGCACATATTTCATCACGAAGAGTGTTTCATATATACAGGTACTATTGAAATGTTATTGCAAGTAAAACGAATATAAAAGCCACCATGGCCTTTTAATTTCGTTTAGATATATCCTCCACAAATAGCCTTATATCACGGCGGAGACTGATGAAACACAGAAAAGTTGCAACAAACCACTCGAAGTGATTAATTTAAGTTGTTAATCCCATAAATTTATATTATATTAGCTTTGGAATAAAGCAATAGAAAAAGCCTCCGTGTCTTTTTCTTTATAACGATATGAGTACGATCTGCTCGGCTGTAGCTTTATATCATTGCAGAAATTAAACACGGAGAAGTTGCAACAAACTACAAGAAATTATTGTCTTCTATATTTATATTTGCTTTCTAATTATTAAAAATGATCAATTTTGACCATCAAAATGCACGCCTAATCCGTTTAATACGTTCAATTAATATGACTGACAGATTGCTCCGAAAAAGGGGTTAAGGAATAGTGGAAAGTGACCCAATCAAAATGCAGCATCCACAATCACAATAATCAGGGGCCTCAGGGCTTTATTTTTAGGTTGAAAGAAAGGGGAAAATAAAAGGAAAAAGAGAGTTCTTGCTAAACGAAAAGTGGGTTTCGTGGCTAGAAGCCTGATTATGTTTCATCACTACAAGATGTTCTCTTATCAGTTTTGTCCAACAAAATACCCTCATTTTTGCCAAATGGCCAAACCATTGGTTGAGAAATCAATGACTTCAGACTTAAAACATGAAAATTTGAAGCTTAAATCTGTTTTGGAGAAGCATTAGTTGGAGCATGAGTCTAAAATGTGAGAGGTTCATGATTTGATAAAAGCAACAGAAGCTGAAAATTCATGTCTTGCTCAAGAATTAATTGAGACTAGGGAGGAAATCCACGCCGCTACACATGCCTCACTTTTGGAACTTTTTAAGTTCTATTTGTAGTTTGTAAGCTTCACATAAATGGAAAATGTATTTTAGTTATGTAATTTTAATTAATTTCATAAAATAATTAAAATTCAAAAAGTTGTAACTCTTCTAACAATTGTGTTCTTTGTAAGAGATACATTTCTTCATGAATAATTATGTCTATTCTAAAAGACATATATTTAAGAATAGTTGTATCCATTAAGGGAAGAGTTGTGTTTTTCTATTTTCTAAATAAATAAGTTATTTCACAATTTGAGAGAGATTTTTTTTCATAGAGCTTTGTTGTATCTTTGAGGCATATTTTTGGTACTTTACAGTGTGGGAATAATAGCCATTAGGAAAGTGAAATTATTTCATGTCACAAAGTGTTTCTTCATCTCCGTCATCCCTTATTTTCCTAACAATCTAAAGACAATTATTCAATGGAGATGGAAGTGAACGTTGATGTCAAAGCGTAAGCTTTTTCAATTTGATGTCAGAATTCATGTGCGGACACTTGGATGACTATATGGTTATAGAATCTCTACAAATGAGGTACCTCTACAACTGTTCTATCTTTTGATATAGGTATGCTAATCCAATCTATACATATTTGATTTATATGGTTACTAATCATTGTTTTATTGTTTACTGAGCACGAAATTGAAAGAGATCTATTTTGGAAAAGTTCAAATATGATGAAATCTAACGATAGAAAGCCGCATGTGGATCTTTGACAATGAGTATTCTATGACCACTATTGGTTTTGTGGGCTTTACACAATTTGACCCAAAGAAAGATATCATATGGTTGGGTAAGCCAACTTTGCTGCAATTTGATTAGGTCAAGCCATAAAATATATAGGGCTCATGAAAGTGCCAAATAATATTGACAAAATTGTTACTAAAGAAAACATGAATTGAAACAACATTCACAAGTGGACATAGCAAACCTTGAACACAAGAACCGACTAATCCAACAAAAATTAGATTCTCTAAGGGTAAAGGCTCATCAAGAATCTATTAATCCTTTGGATATATATAAACTTTTAACCGCAAGAAAGTTAGTGGTACTAATCCAACTTTTACTTTGGAGGGGAGATGTGTTAGTTCAAGCGGGAGGGAGCATCTCACACTTGCTTGAATTGTAGGATCTTGACACTTGTTGCACAAAGCCTAAACGATGTGTAGATATTCCTTCAAGACCTCGTTGGTATATTTAGGAAGGGGTTCCTCTTCCTCCTAAGGGAAAAGTTTGCCACCATTCTCCTAATGCACAAGACCATCCTCCAAGTAGCTATGCACCAACAGATAAGAATGTAGGACAGACCAAGGATCTAGATCACTTCAATTTCCAACTTAACAATCACCTAGTCATGAAATTGAGGAAGAGCAAAAGGAAAAGGAAGGAGAACAAAAATTGTCACAAAAAACATCTTCATAACAATCATATGGCAATGAAATCTAACTTGGTGGAGATTAGTTCCAATCCTCATCATGTCGAGAAAAGATATTCTATCCATCTCAAATCTTCTTCAAGGTACAAGTCTTTGAATGCTAGTAGCCAACTACTCAGTAATGAGGGTCAAGTGCTTAACTTTGCTTTACCAAGTCTTGGGCGTAAGTGTGGGCAATCAGACAATATTTTCCTGCTTGCAAAACAACATCAATCAATTACATTGGATGAGATGACAAAAGACGAGATCACGAATTGCTCAAGTCACTTCTCTAAAACTGCTCATTAGGAAAAACAAATGCTTGCTTCTTCAAATGGCTCTTAGCATGATATTATTGCAACTTATCATTATGGTTTATGGTTCTTCGATTTCCCTAATTGTTTTTTCTTTTTGAGTACCCAAATAAATCAAGGAGAACTTTACACAATTTTTTACCATTAGGATGGGAAATGTAAAGACAAACTATATATTGGGTAATGAGTTTTCCACACCTTACACACTTCACTATAAGCAACAGAGTTCCTAAATTATTATTATTACTATATTCTAAATATGAAAAAATTACTATTCAATGATACAACGTGCTTAGAGCTTTAGAACATCTTTGTTCTGTAAAAGAAAATTCCAAAAAAACATTCTTCTTGGTTTTGAACTCCTTAAGCATTATGCCAAAGCCTTACATTTCTCCTTGTTGCATGATTCAACTGGACATCAGGAAAGCTTTTGACTTTGTTCACTAGAATTTCTTAAGGGATGCCCTAGCAGCTCTTAACTTCCCTCTACAGTTTATTGACTCGGTTATGGTTGCACCTTTACTCCCTCATTCTTCATTGTCCTGAATTATTCTTAGCTGGATACTTTAAAAAGTAGACAAGGCTCAAATGAGGGAACCATTTATCTCTTTATTTGTTTGTTGTCAGCATTTAAGTTTTGTCTCAATACCTTAGCTACCTCAAGCATGACAAAGCCTTTAGTTTTCACCCAAAATGCCATTGATTGAGGTTATCTCATCTTGCCTTTGTTGCTGATATTTTGCTGTTTGCTCGAGGGGATTTTTCCTCTATTAAACCTAATGGTAAGTGGTTCTACCATCTACATACTAAACCCTAATCCTTCCAAGACTAAAATTTACTTTGGTGGAACATCACCAGAGATTAAATAAGTAATTATCTTTTAGATAGAATTTCAAGAAGGGGCAATCCCTTTCAACTACATGGGAATCCCCATTTGTGCATCTTTTCTTAAGGATCATGAGTACCATGGCTTGATGGTTAAAATTACAACCAAGATTAACGTTTGGAGCACTAAACTTCTCTCATACACTGGTAAACTCCAACTTGTCAAATATGTTCACTATTATATGAAAACCCAGTAGGCCTTTATCTTCATCCTCTGAAACTCTGTGATCAAGCAAATCAAGGCCAGATGTAAGAATTTTCTTTAGGGAAAGAACAACTTTAACATCTCATGGGCCAAAGTAACCCTCCTAAAGTAGGAAAGAGGCTTATGCCCCAAGCAACTATCTACCTAGAGCCAAGCTCTCATTCTAAATCATTTTGGGCTATCTTGAAGAAGAATGACTCCTTTTGGATTAGATGGCTTCACAGCTACTACTTAAAATCCTTGGATTGTTGGTTAGTCCTGAAATCTTCATTCAACTCCTGGATTTGGAAAAATATATTGAAGTGGAGAAATAATTCCTCTATCTGATTGGGCCTTCATTCCCACTTCGAGCAAACCCTTTCAACTATTCCTGATGTTCAAAAGGTTCAACTTCTTTTTCTACAATACTCAAGAAAGATTATCAAACGCAATGTTGGTGGATAACATGCTAGGAATAGCTATAAGACATGAACTATTGTCCTGGAAAGCCCTAAGGGAGGCCATCTCACTCAAGAAAAGCTATAGAGCTAGGGCATTATGCTTCCCAATAGGTGCTAATTCTGTGGCTCGGGTAAGGAATCCATAGAACACATCTTCTTTTTGTGCCCTTATTATTTGTAGCCCTAGAATGCAATCAAAAATTGGGTCTCCATTACCTGTACTTGCAAGAATGTTCAAGGGATTATTCGTTGGTATGAAAGGAAAGTTAATGGCAAGGAGATGGTGAATTGTCTTCTAGGACCATCACTTCTATCCACCATCTACGTAATTTGGCAGGAAATGAATCAAAATTCTTCAAGGGAGAAAGCATTTCAGTAAGAGCCATCTTTTAGAAAATCAAACTTGACTTGTGCATTAGATTAGCAAAATTGTATAGGCCAATGCTTTTTTTCTCTTGAACTCAATAGTCTATTTATTAAACACTTCAAGGTAGCCAGTTTTATTTTTTACATTGGTTATTATAGAAATGAATGCCTTTTGCTCTTTTGTGAAAAAAAAAAATGAACAGTGTGTTTTTTATTTTTGCATTTTTCTTATTTTTTTTATGTGATCACTTTGTTTTTGAAGCTCAGTCCCCATTTTTTAAGGAAATCACTTTATTAAAGACCAGTGTCACTATTGCCCAATTTTAGTCTCTTTCACATTTTGTTTAGCTAAAACATATTTTAAACCCTTGAATTTTTGTTCCTTCTCATTTTTTAGACCCTAAGTTCTATCCCTTTGTTTTTTTAGTCCCTAAAGTTAATAACTAAAATTTTTCCATTTGCTCTTTTGGTTCATAAGCTTTTGTTTTGGCTTTTTATTTTATTCACTATCTTTTAAAGCAAAGATCAAGATGGCTTGTTTAGTCTTTTTTATTTAAGTCTTTCACAGTGAATTCCTTTGACTTTATTTTATTGTTGTTCTTTAAAACGAAAGTTTAGTCACTATGGTTTGTTGATTCTAGCATATGGTTCGGATTTTCTGTGTTAGTAAATCTTTTTCTTTTTCTTTGTTTTTCCCTTTATTATGTTAATGATTAAATTGTTAATACCAAAAGTCTTTCTCTTTGCTTTCTTAGTCCACAGACATTTTTTGTTGCTTTTTTTATGTGTCAATCATTAAACCCCATTTTTGTCAATAAAATCACACTCTTTACTATAGTTTATGAAATTTTCCATATTATTTCTCTCTTCTAAAAAAACCTTTATTCGATATGGTTTGTCTGCTTTTTGGCATGATTCGGGCTAATAAGATCTTCGGCTAATTTCACTTTTTTTTTTTAAACCGTTTAAAGTCAATGGTCAAACCCTTTGTATTTTGAGTCTTTCTATTTATACTCTTAGTCTTAAAACTTTACCTTAACTTTTTGCCCTTGATTGTTGCTTCTTTTATTGAAATTTTTTTTAATATATTTTTGTGTTTATGGATAAACACAACTGTTATTCATTAAAATCTTTATTTTATAAAAGTCAGACTCAATTTTCATGAAAAGAATTTTTCTGGTCAATGATTGCTATTAATTATATTTATATTTAATATTAACGTGGATTGAATAACCATTATGCCAAGCACTGTGATCCTTCTTTCTATATATAATAGAGTGTGAATATTCATTGAGCAATATCCCAATCATTTTTTCTTTTTGGCCTTCCATACTAAATGGACGAACCCAGTTTCTACTTTCTATACATTTTATCTTTACTCTTTTCTTCCCTAAACTTCTTCATTTGATTAAGGGTCTCCATTTTAGGCATAGTTGTCTCCCAGTTTTTGAATTATTTATTTTTGTATCATTGGTGACAGAGATAAAGAAAATGGAGCTTAATTAGGAAATATGTTTTTAGATTTTTTAAAAAATTTAAGGTATTTATGAATCTTAATTCTCAATTTAGGATTTAAAATACCATTAACTAATGATAAAGATATCTACTTGCCTTAAAATTTATAAAACTCTTAAATATTTTTTTAAAATTTGAAAGTATTTATGAATCTTGATTCTCTTAGGGTATAAAATATCATTAATAGAGAATCAAGATTTTTACATATCTTGAAGTTTAAGGAACTCATATACAGTTTTTTAAAGTTGATGGCATTTGTCGGTTTTAATTTTCAATTAATGTTATCAAATTTTATTAATTAATAATTAAGATTCATAAATACCCTATATTAAAAAATTATGACAAGATTCTTAAAATGAATTTTTCATATTTAAAGATAATTGTCTTCACACTTACTTATTCCCACTACTTTGTTATCACCAAGATCTTTAATGATCCATCAAACAATGGATGAAGATTCCAACAAACATACATTTTAAAAAAAAATGTTAACATGTGTCTAACAAAACCCGCAATGAAGTGCAGGTGCAGACCACTCTTTAATATGTTCAATTGCTTGTAAGAGTTCCGCTTTTGAATAAACTTACTTTTGTAAATGAAACCATATGCCACATAGTCTTCAGTATCATCCTATCAATACATCATTCCATTGCCAATAACTTGTTGGCTAATTGACATGATACCTATTATTTTTTATTATCAGTTAGGGTTCAACTTTGACTTGTGTAAAGGGTTTCTCCTTTCATCAAAGAATGATCTTATCAGAGTCGTCATCTTATCTCACAAAACCCATGGGCTTTGTGAGAGGAAAGGGAGGAAAGGGACACAAGCTTTATTACAGCTGGATACAACAAAATTTTTCAACCATATGTCAAGAGTGAGCTATATTAAAATGCATTTAATTCTAATTAAGAATGTGTGGCGAGAGTTTATATTAACAAATTTGTCATGAGGATTGGATGAAACTCAACTTATTTTAAAACTTACACTTGCCTCTAACTAAGTAATGGAAATATCTATAAAAAAAAAGCCGTGGAAAGAATATTATTTTATATTATTAATTTACATAAATATAATGTTGATAGTATCTAATCATACAATCATAACTAGAAACCCTAAACCACAACTTCTCTCCACTACCCCCTCTTGCCATCTCCCTTACCTCCATCTACTATTTTCAGTTAGATTTAGATTTCAGTCCAGATAAGGCTAATTCTTTTTCATTCCTTTTATTGCTTGACTGACATTATCTAATGTTATTTATCAAATTTTGTAGTGATGCAATCTTTTCAAATCCTTGTGTTTAAGAGCAATTTGAGAGTCTCACATGGTAGATTTTCAACTGGGCGTGGGCAGTGACATATCTAGGTTTTCTCTTGTGTTCATCAGAATCTCAGCCCTATAGGGTTAGTTCCCTTCCTACATTCCCCTTGTAAACAAGAAAGATAATAGGGGTGAGTTTTGGTGTCTTGAACTCAGTAAGGGTGAACTTTTTTCCCTACTTATCAAACATGTTAGTTTACAATAAAATCAAATATATATAAAAGTAACCAACCATAGAGACAAACAATGATATCTTGAAACCCATCTTAGCTTGGCCTTAGCTAGGTTTTCACATTACTTGTGGTTCAATAAGTTAGCTTTAGGTTTTTATGATCTTTACCCAAGAGATTCTTATGTTATACTCTAGTTCTTAGGGCTAGAGCCTAAGGCTTTGCTTTCATTGCCCATTACTCGCTTCTTGCTTAAACTATCTTCTATTTTTTTCTACTCCATTAACAAGTCTAGCTTAAATTCATAAAAACAAGTATTTAAACCCTTTGCCAACTTAGTTAAAAAAAAGGCACTAGGAACCAGGACAATTTGAGCTGATCTTCACAAGTTAAAAGCCTTTTTAATGCTTCCAACATAAGCAAGCTCCTAATTTCTTACTTTTGTGCCTAATTCACCAATTTTGCTTGTGAAATTAATTTCTCTAGCCTTTGATTGAGCTTTCATAGTGTTTTTGGCCAAAGAAGAAGTTTTCCTAAGCTTCTTGTATAAATTGCCTTCGTGTAGGCCAGAGAAGGCACTAAGTTAGTTAATGGTAATCAAACTCCCACTCTAGAACTTTATTCATTTTTCATAAACCATTACAGTCCCTAGCCTCCATCCATGTGTCACTCTATTTTAACCCCAAATCTTCTTGTCCTCATTCAATATGTGCCTTCATTAGGCAGAGTCCATCTGACTCACACTTGTTAGGTTCCAAGTCTTAACCTGAGAACTACATGTGTGTGACAAGGTACACATACCATTCTTATGAATTTTTCTAACTTTAAAGCTATCTCCAGCTTCATTCACCCAATAATTCCTTTTTAGTGAGTTAATCAACTTCTATTAGTGACTAAGTTACCATAAGAATTACATGTGTATAACAATAATTCAATGTTTTCATTCTGTTAGCACATTTTTTTATGCGTATACCTATAAACACAATAAATCAATAAATTTTTTTATACTTCCTTCCCCAATCTGTGTGAAGAGCTTTGATCTTAGTGTTTAGGAGGCATTCTACTCTACTCTGAAACTTGTGAGAAGTGTCATAGACATCAAATTTGTAAACCAAAGGATATAGCGACACAAATTTGTTGAAATCATCAATAAAAATAACATAATACTGATATCCATTGAAAATTGAAAGGCAGGTCCTCAAATATAAAAAAAGAAAACATCCAAATGAGCCTTGGAAATAATGGATGAGGAATTAAATTGTAACTGATGGCTCTTCACTTGCTAACAGGCATTACAAATTGAATAGCTTTTATTTAGAATAAAAGGAAGATTGTTTTGACTCAATATTTGACAAACCACTAGAGCTTATGTGATCTAAGTTTGGAAGGCACACCTAAGGAAGGCAAGGACCCTTTGAAGATAACTAGTGGACCTATGACAAGGAAGAGGACTAAGGAGCTCACTAGTGCGCTTTAAGCCTTTGTCACAATCTATTTCATGGAGGATGGACTTAGATCTTCATATGGAGTTGTTGAAACTCTCAAGAGAGCATATGGAGAGGATAGGCAACCTTGGTGCTCACTTCTAGAGTGCCTAGACAAGCAAAGCAACAAGGACACCAATGACACCATTCAAAGTGCACCCTTGGAGCCCCTTCAAACTGTCTAACGGACCATTTTCTTCTATAGGCTGAATCTATGAGCCCTAAAGTTTTAATACCTCTTTTCAACACCTAAAGGAAGGCTTCAAGCTAATGAGGCTCAAATATCTCAACTTGAAATTGAAGGCACAATCATGAACCTTAAAAAGAGCATAACGGTGCATCCGAGATGCATACTTAGGAATCTTAGGGCCAATCTTGTCTACCTATGTAATTCCCTATTTCATTACATTATTTAGGATGTTATTAGAACCACAAAATTCATTTAGGTTACATGGGATAATTGGCATACGCTGCATACTCAAAACAAGCACAAAGCATTTGTTTGAATCCTAGTTTGACTAGGTTTTCCTATGTCTCTTACACTTACGTTTTCCAGCCGAAGTTGGCTTAATTTAAACCCTAATTTAGGCCCAGATAAAGGTTTAATTTTTTGTTGTAAAACATAGCTTTTGACATCAATAATATTGCTCTTTGAGAGGCATTCTCTTTGGTTCTTAG
The DNA here is from genome assembly GCA_005392925.1 of Aquilaria sinensis. NCBI lineage: Eukaryota > Viridiplantae > Streptophyta > Magnoliopsida > Malvales > Thymelaeaceae > Aquilaria > Aquilaria sinensis. Next base: position 306,900 of record SMDT01002819.1, on the reverse strand, counting down.
AGGGCCACCTTGGTACACAAGCAAGCTGGTGTTCTTTGTGTGTTATTTATACTTTTCATTTCTAATCACAAGTTGATTAAGGGCGGGGGTCTTCAATCCAGTCTATTAGGTGTTGTTTGTGGAAGTTGTTAACATCTTGGACGCATTTTTTGGTCTTTATGCCAATAAGGTTCACATCATTATGCGTGTCCTAGCCTTTTGTGCCACTAATCAAGACTGATATGTCCACCAAGGAAGGCAAAAATTCTAGATGTGGGGATGTTGTTTAATGGGAAATGGTAAAGTCTATTTTTACAGGTTTTTAAGTATTTTTATTTTCTTTTCCTAATTCTTGACAAAAAAATAATTAGTATGAGACCAAAAAAAAAAGTTTTTGCCATTGGTGAGTTTACTAAGAAAGACAAGATTTTTCTTAATATTAGGAACATGGACCATATTTTTTAGACATAAAAGTATGGAAGAGGTAAGGATTGTAGTATAACTGATGTGTTGGATAGATAAACTTGCCTCATCACTAACATGAACTGTATTTCCAAAATCATACTTATCATTGAATGTTAGATTCCCAAGGTCTACTATAATATTGATCATTGGCACCTAAGTCTGTGTATTAATTCATATCATATTGGTACGATGGAGTGGATGCCACTTTTGGCAAACTGACTCTGATCCTTTTGATAACAATGATAAAACCAATGAAAACACTTTAAGGCAGAATCTCCTGCCTTACCATAAACTTGACATGTTACTTCATTGTTAAAATTTCCTAATTCTCGTTGTCTTATAGAATAAGATCCAAAACAACGTTGGCCTTGCCTTCTCCCTTTATTATTGGAATTAGAATTTCATCCATGATCTCTTCTATTTTGATGAAGGATTACTAGTTGCTACGTTTGTGAATCCATCAATAGTCGCTTGGGGTGTTTCATGATATTTTTCAAGTCAAAGTCCAAAACTTAACAAATGACCATACATATCATTAAGAGACAAGGGATCAACTTGAGTGGTTACTGCAATAACTAGTAGATTAAACTCAAAATTGAGACTAGCAAGGATATAGGAAATAACCTATTATTCTTGAAGTGGTTGTCCAACTATAGCTAAGGTGTTGCTAAGATTTCTGGCTCATTGGAAGTATTTTGTTATGGGAAGATCCTTTTTTTTCATGATAGAGAGCTGATTTTAGGTCTGCATCATCCTAACATTGGATTAAGATGTAATCATCTTGGCCAAGGCACTTCAAACTTCTCAGGACACTAATAGGTTGATGACTTATGCAAACATCTCTTCTTAGAGGAATGAGATCCATGCACTCAGGATTATCTAATGTTACTGGAATCAATTCTGATATGTTGTTGGATTATGAATCAGCTATCATTTTTTGGATGATATATCAGACAAATGAATGAATTGGTTAGGGCACTCAATGGTGCCATTGACATAACCAAGCAGACGTTGGCCTCTTAGATATGGCAAAAAATTATGCCTTCTATAGAAGGTAGTTGTCTTTTTTCAACTGGATATTGATCAGGTGACCAATATTAACTAGTATAATTGGTAACATACTAGGCAGACAATTCAGGGAGAGGAAGAATAGGAGGGAAAAAAAAGTAGAAGAAACATTTGGGGAGGAACCTTTATTATTCATTTGACATGAGTCAAAATGGATTTGATGCAATGTGAAAAATATGTTTGCTGTAAAAAAAACCTAGCTCCTCACATTGTATCTATAACAAATGTGTACAAGAGTCTTCAAGAGTTTTGCTTGAACACAAATCATACAAAATAGAGATGAGGGAAGTGATAAGCTAGAAGCTAATATCCAGATAACTATCTTATGGTACAAGCAACTATCTTGAAGCATTAACATCTTATCTTCGTTCGATATTGCAAATAGCTAATGTGTCTAATGGCCCATCTCATCCAAAAAGATTATTGGAGCACCATGGTTGGTGATATGAAACATCCCTCATTCCTTATAGGTTCACTGGATAAGTTCTGTTGGATTTGGGTTGCTGATAGCCAAACGCTATCGCCTCGATCTGGCCGAACTCCCTGCCACAAGAATGGCCAGAAGAAGCTGGCGCTACCTGAGAAAAGGTGTGATCATGCACCTCGGGAGATAGCCGAAGAGCTCCGAGCCCGGCACGCCAGGAAAACCCGAGGACACTACTCGGCCCCCCAAGGTTGTGAACAGATCGCCTTCGGAAAAGCGGCACCAGACACAGCGAGCCGAACATGATATCCCTGAAGGCGGAACTCCCTGAAACTGGGAACCCCCGAACTGAGGGCTTGTTTCCCGAAGAGGCTCTGTCCGTACCAAAGGACGACCTCACCCAGGGACCTCGGGAGTACGGCAGGAGCATTTATGGAAGCATTTAAGGAAGCCTCTGACACATCCATTCACAGACGCCACAATCCGCCTCAAAAGGCGCACTGCCACGCTGACGCCATCAAAATCACATCATGGCCCGTCTCAGCACATGGCTCAAGGCAACCTGCTACCAGCTATCTGTCTCCTACGCCCAGAAATTCAGGAACATCCGACCGAACACGTGTCGCGATCTGAACGGGCTAGGCGCTCCTATAAATACCAGGAATTAAATACTTGGTAGGAGGCTGGTTGGCAAAATACTGCTCCCACACTATGAGAAAATTACCAGGCAAGACTCCTCAGCCCTTTGTGCTATTTTCTCTGCCTTTCTCTCAGCCACCACTGACTTGGGCGTCGGAGGCTCCCCCCCCGGAAAAACACTCCGGGGGCCTCCTAACCCTTTGTTTCTGAGCTTTCAGGCACTCTCCTTTGGGCGATCCAATCCACCAGGCGTTCTTCCTCCCAGAAGTCTCTCCTCCAGTCATCATGACTCTAAACGATGAGGCCCCTGGCCATCATTTGGCGCCGTCTGTGGGAACCCGCTCTGAGATCGCCGTCGTTGAGACTCGGCGTTCTAAGGACAAGGGACTCCCAAGGTCCCCGTCCGTGCCTGAGACACAACCGGCTGCTGAGCAAACACTCCCAGGGACTTCTGCGCCTGAGGAAGACCGCCCTCTGGTAGTCACCATGAGCTTCTTGAGGGACTTTCAGCGTTCGGTCGTTGCTGAAGTGACCCAGCAGATCGACCGAAGGTGGCCACAGCAAGCACGGGCCCAGAGACCCCCCTCACCGACACGCCCTCGGGAGAGAAGCCCCAAGTCTACACATCGCAGTTCGGGGAGTGGAGACCCTCGCGAAGAATCATCCACAGAAGATATAGCCCTCGGGAAACGGCCTGTGGGACAAACCGGGTCCAAGCGACCGAGAGTCTCACAGCGAAGCAGTTCGTCGCCTGAGGCGAGGTCCTTGTCCCCTCAGCGCCGAACTCGCTCCCCGAAGAGGCGCCGGTGATCTCCATTCCCTGAAGAAGGCCCTAGCGCCACAGTGCTTATGGAGAGGATACTAGCACGGCTGGACAGAGTGGAGAAACAAGTGGCCAGAAAACCCGTTTGGGCCAGACTCTCTGGAACATGCTGCGAAGATGACTCCCCATTCATTCAGGCCGTCGTTGAGGCAGCTATGCCAGGTAACTTCAGAGTACCTCGCCTGGAAATTTATGATGGCCTTACAGATCCACAGGCCCACTTGACGAAGTACAGACGCAGCATGATAATGCACGGTGCTGATGACGCTACCATGTGCAAATGCTTTGAAGTCACCCTCACAGGGCCAGCAACTGCGTGGTACAATTCATTGCCTCCAGGGACCATCACTGAGTTCCAGGAGTTGTCCACGGCCTTCACGCAGCAATTCATTGGGAGCAGGCCAACTGCGAAGATGCCTGTCCAGATGTTCGACATAGAGCAGAGAAACGGAGAAACCATCCGAGACTATGTCGAAAGGTTCAACAGGGAAGCCCTGAGCGTCCCAGACTTTCGGCCCGAAATCCGCATTCTTGCCATGACACGGGGCCTTCGGCGGGACTCACAGCTGTTCTACGAGTTCTCAAAGGACCCCCCGGACACCCTCGGAGAATTTTACCGAAGGGCCGAACAGCACATGACAGCCGAGGAGCTAAGAATGGCAGGGCCGAAGTCCGATCACCACCGCGCCGAAGGGTCCAATCAACAAGCTCGGCATCCGACGGAACAGGCAGGACGACCTCGGAGGATGCGGGGAAGGAAACCTCAAAGTTTCACGCCCCTGAGCACCACACGGACCAGCATCCTCATGGCGCTGGAAAGGCAAGGGACGCAGATTCGGCGGCCAAGGGCCATGACCGCCGATAACAAAAAGAATGCCAAGAAGTTCTGCCAGTTTCATCGCGACCACGGTCATGACACCGAAGACTGCTTCCAGCTGAAGAAGTACATAGAGTCGCTGATAAAACAAGGCCAACTTCGGAAGTACCTGCGGATGCCTTCCCCAAAGAGAAGAAAAGAGGAGGAAGAAAGGGCCGAAGACGAGGATTACGACTCCGACAGGCGGAGAAATAGAAGTCCAAAAAGGCGCCCTCCACCTCCTTCAGGGGTTATCCAAACCATCACCACGGGGCTCCCATCCTCGGAAAGAAAGCGGAAAGCCAGAGAAATTGCAGTCATGGAGTATCAAAGTCCATCAAAGAAGCTGGCTCGCAAAGATGGCTCCACCGTCGTCTTCCCCCACGACGATCCGCTGCTGATTATGGCGAGAATAGGGAACTGGGACGTCAAAAGAGTGTTGCTTGATGATGGCTCAAATGCTGACGTCCTATTCTCGCACCTGCTGCCGAGCTTGGGCATCTCCAGCAGCGAACTGAAGCCTGTCACCTCGCCCACTTTTGGGGTTGGACCATCCGAACTCCCCGTCCTCGGATGGATCGACCTCCCGCTGATGATGAAAGGGACTTCGGTGAACGGAGCAGCTGAGTTGTACGCCTCCACAATGGCGAGATTCATCGTCATGGACGTCCCGTCCTCGTACAACGCCATCCTTGGAAGACAGACAATGGGGAACCTGCATATTCGCCCTGATGTGAAGTACTTGACTGTCACATTCGCCACCAAGGATGGAGATGCAGAGGTCTTCATAGACCAAGCCGAGGTAAGAAAGGTGTTTGTGAAAGCACGAAAAGCTCCGGCAAGCAACCTCGCGCAAACAATGGAGGCAAAGGCGCCAGAAAAAGGCAAAGAAGAAGATCTCGCCAAAGCAGAAACGGAAGCAGTAGATCTTGTCCCAGGACAATCTACCCGAATAGGGAAGAGCTTGGCCGAAGGTGACAAGGAAAAACTTGTATCCTTTCTGCTGGAAAATAAAGATCTGTTTGCCTACTCGCCGAAAGATATGCCAGGAGTAAACCCTGGCATAATACAGCATAGCCTCAAAGTAAGCCCGGAAGCAAAACCTGTCCGGAAAAAGAAACGGAGCATCTCAGCCCACAAAAGCAACTTTGTCAAAACCGAAGTCCAGCGTCTCCTAGATGCTGAAGTTATCAGGGAGGTCAAGTACCCCGAATGGTTAAGCAACGTGGTCATTGCCACAAAAGAAGGTAGCAGCAAACTCCGGATGTGCATCGACTTCAGAAACTTGAACGATGCTTGCCCGAAAGACTCATACCCTCTGCCGCCAATAGATCAACTGGTAGATTCAACTGCTGAATATGGGCTCCTAAGTTTCCTAGACGCCTTCAGTGGCTACCATCAAATAAGGATGGACCCCGAAGATGAAGAGAAGACTGCCTTCATCACCGAGGGAGGAACATATTGCTATATCAGGATGCCCTTCGGGCTCCAAAATGCAGGAGCCATCTACCAGAGGCTGATGAACAAGGTCTTCAAAGACCAAATGGGGAGAAACATGGAGGTGTATGTTGATGATATGATAGTCAAGAGCAAGCTGCCTGGCTACCACGTTGCAGATTTAGAGGAAACCTTCCAAAAGCTTAGAGCCTTCGGGATCCGCCTTAATCCTAAGAAGTGCATCTTCGGGGTGACCTCGGGAAAATTCCTTGGGTACATGGTATCCAAAAGAGGCATCGATGCTAGCCCCGAGAAGATTAAGGCTCTGCTTGAGTTCCGAACTCCTGCCACAGTCAAAGACGTGCAGAGACTCACCGGAAGAATAACCTCTCTGAGCAGATTTATTTCCAGGTACGGAGATAGGTGTCGACCTTTCTTCAAAGTCCTCACAAAGGCAGCAAAAATGGAAGGCAACCTCGGAAGAAATGATCATCCTTGGGATGAAGATTGCCAAAAAGCCTGGGAAGAACTCAAAGTCTACTTGGCCAGCCTGCCGACTCTGCAACAACCTCGGGAGGGAGAGCCCCTCGCGCTGTACCTCACCGTCACAGAAAAGCTGTGAGCTCAGTCCTCATGAAAGAAGAAGGGCCAAAGCAATGGCCGGTCTACTATGTCAGCAAGTCCCTGCATGGCGCCGAAATCAGGTACCCTTTGCTTCAAAATGCTATATATGCCTTGGTGCTTGCAAGGAGAAGGCTGCGACCATACTTTCAGGCTCACCCCATCATCGTCCGAAGTAGTCTGCCGCTACGGGATGTCATGAAGAGAGTTGATCATTCGGGAAGGCTCTCCAAGTGGTGCATAGAGCTGGGCGAACACGAAATCACGTATGAGCCTCGGAAGGCCATAAAAGCTCAAGCACTGGCAGATTTTATCGCCGAAATACCCACCACTGAGGAGAGCCATTCAGATCCAAAAGAGGGTGAGCCAGAATGGACCTTGCACGTAGACGGAGCCTCGGGGTCCGAACACCAGGGAGCTGGAGTAATTATCAGGGGCCCCGAAGGCCTGGAGGTAACGAAGGCTATCAAGTTCAGCTTCAACGTCACCAACAATGTAGCTGAGTATGAAGCCCTCATAGCGGGATTACGCTTGGCCAGAAAGATTGGCGTGAGAAACTTAAAGGCTCACAGCGATTCCCAGCTGGTAGTTCGGCAGACGGCAGGAGATTATGGGGCGAAGGACCCAATCTTGGCAAAATACCACGAGCTGGTAGCAAAGCTCATCCAAGAGTTTGACGCCGTACGGATCGAAAATGTACCTCGGCGGAATAACACTGAGGCAGATTGCTTGGCGAAGTCGAAAACATACACCGAGGTGCTAGACCATCCGAGCATCTCAGTGCTGAGCATGATGACCTCGGGAACAGGGTGGAAAGACCCAATAAAAAGATACCTCGCAGAGAATTTGCTCCCCGAAGACCCCGGCGATGCTGCAAGACTGCGAAGACGCTCCGGAAGATTCTTCCTGATTGGCGAAGAGTTATACCGGCAGGGATATGCGAACCCGCTGCAAAGATGTGTGAATGAAGAGGATACTGAAATGGTCCTTGAAGAAGTTCACGAAGGCATGTGTGGTTCACACATTGGAACTGATGCCCTTGCAGCAGTGATACTCCGCCAAGGATACTTCTGGCCTACCCTGAGAAAGGACGCAAGACAGTTCGTCCAGAAGTGCGGTAGTTGCCAGAGACATGCAATAATCCAGAGGACACCCTCGGAAATGGTAACGTCGGCAGACTATCCTTGGCCCTTCGCAGTCTGGGGTATAGACCTTATTGGGCCACTCCCCACAGCACCCGGAGGCGTGAAATTCTGCGTGGTAGCAGTGGACTATTTCTCAAAGTGGGTGGAGGCAGAACCACTAGCAACTATCTCGGCAAAAGAAGTGCAGAAGTTCGTATGGAAGAACATCGTATGCAGATTTGGCATACCGAGGGTACTAGTAGCTGATAATGGATCCCAGTTCATAGACAAAGGATTCCAGGAATTTATCAGCGACCTCGGAATAAAGATGCACTTCGCCCCAGTAGCTCACCCCCAAAGTAACGGGCAGGTGGAAGTATCGAACAGGACCATAAAAGATGGCCTGAAAAAGAGACTGGGAGAAGCAAAAGGGAAATGGCCAGGAGAACTCCAAAGCGTATTATGGAGCTACCGAACGACGCCCCGAAGGGCCACAGGGGAAACTCCCTTTTCACTAGTCTTCGGGACAGAGGCCATTATCCCAGTCGAGATAGTCAGACCATCAATACGGGTGCAAATATTTGATGAAGGTGGAAACGACCTCGGCCTCAGAACCAAGCTCGACCTCGTCGGCGAACACAGAGAAATAGCCGAGCTGAGAAGAAAAGCTTTTCAGCAAAGAGTGGCCGCGGCTATAAACTTACGGGCCAGGCCAAAAGAAATCAAGAAGGGAGACCTCGTTCTCCGAAAGGCTGACTTTGCACCCCGAAAGCCGTCCCACGGAGTACTTCGCGCAAACTGGGAAGGACCTTATCTGGTTCTCGCCGAAGTACGAAAAGGCGTGTACAAACTTGGCGACGCCGAAGGCGTAGAATTGAAAAATACTTGGCACTCAGACGCCTTGAAAAAATTCTACGCCTAAGATGAAGCGGAGGAATTGTAAGTACAGAATGCTCTTAAGGAAAGTTCTTAAGTATCCAAAATTGTGCAAAGCAGAATTCCGCGAAGATGCTCGCCATAAAGCGCATAAAGCGTAGATATGACTTTCCGAAGTCCCTTGAGCCATCACGCTCGGGAAAGATGGAAAACAAAAATCTCGCAGAAGTACTCGCCGTAGCCAGCGCAGAGATAATTTCCTGAGCTCCCTTGAGCGAACGTGCTCGGGAAAATGGGAAGTGAAAAATCTCGCGAAAGGTTTTCCGAAGTCCCTTGAGCAAACATGCTCGGGACAACTGGAAAAACAAAAATTTGACTGAAGGTTTTCCGAAGTCCCTTGAGCAATCATGTTCGGGACAAATTGGAAATGCAAAAGCCTGCAAAAAGACTTAGTCAAATTTTTTCAGACTTTCCAGAAAGCCTCTGGAGCAAACAGGCTCGGGACAAAGGAAGGTAAAAGAGTTTCTTTGATCGCAGGTTTTCCGAAGTCTCTTGAGCGAACGTGTTCGGGACAATGGAAATGAAGAAACTTGCAAGAAAGACTTAGCCAAAAAAAATCTTCATTAAGAGCAAAGCTGCTTTACAGAAGAAGTGACCGAAGAAGGAGTACAAAGTGGAAAGAAAGGACTTAGGAAGGAAAAGGGGCCCTAAAAAATAGCCTAAGGGTTCGCGGCGTCCCGAGAGCCACTCGCTGGCCCGCCCTTTTCCACCACCTTTCGCGCCGGCATTGAAGGAGGAAGTTTCAGATGCTCGACCTTGGACCATTCCCACCGAGGTCCCTCAGGAATATTTAGGGGCTCAAGAAAAGAGAGGTCTAAATCTGGGAACCTCTGGAGAATCTGGTGACGAGCAAGGCAGAAGCCGTCCTGAAAGGCAACCTTCGCCATTTGATCAGACTCGTTCTTATCAAGCTCGAGGTCGTCAAGCTCGTCCTCCAGTTCAGCGATCTCCTCCTTCAGCGCCTTTATCTCCAGCGTCCCCTTGGACCCCTTCTTCAAAGACTCGACCTCAGCCCGGAGAGTATTATTCTCACTCGTCAACGACACTATAAGGCTGTCAGAACCAGCCTTGTGCTTGAGAAGATCTTCGTTGGCGGCGAGCATCCCCTTTATTTGTTCACCGAGGTCAGCAATCTTCTGGGAGGAGACCTTTTGAAATTCTTCTTTTTCCTTCCGGAACTCCTCCCGAAGGGCAGTCACTTCTTTCTCAGCAGCCTCTTTCAGCTGCTGGTTTTTGGCGGCCGACTCCGCGAGTGCGATCCTCGCCTCATTCATGGTCTGAGTGGCCGAAGTTCGGAAGGCAACCTCCCTGGCCACCCGAACTCGGAGAAAGCCGGCGTACCCCAGCAGCTGCAAGAAGATAAAACGCAAGGTCAGTAAGAGCCAAACACTTAGGAAAAAATTAAAGGGAAAGAGCTGTGAAGGATATACCTGAGCAGCGTGCTCGGTGATCTTTGCGGCGAGGGTGTTATCCCCCGGATGGGCCGCCGCTATAGCCTTGAAGGAGGCCTCGGTGAGCACCCCCTTCGAAATTTCCTTAGCCATTTGAGGAACGTCCTCGGAGTACAAATTCATGTCCTCCGTGAACGTCCAGAAAGGCTCTTTGGGTATCTTCCCTTGCGGGATTTTGGCGTCCCGAAGAGCTCGCTTCCGAGCATGTTCGGCCGGCCAGTCAGGGGTAGTCAACTCCCCTGCGTGGCAAAAATGAGAAGGAGATTAAAGACAAAGAAGGCAATCCAGAAAAAACAAAGGAAGTACACTTTGTCTGGAAACAAACCTGGTGGAACCTCGGCAACGACGTCCTCGGAGTCCTCGGCCTCCTCGGTTGAAATGCCCTTGCCCTTCCGCCTGCGCCGCTCCTCGGCAGAAGGTACTTCTACCAGTACATCAAGGAGGGCCTGTGACGCAGTAGGACTTTGAGGAGGGACGTCGGTTGAAGGGACCTCGGAAGCAGCAGTCTCAGGCGTCGAAATCTCGGCTGTCCCAGGCTCCTCGGCAGTCTCCTCGGGAATTTCTTCTAGAGGAACCTGGGTAGTTCTCTTTGCCCATTTCCACGAAGGCCCCGCGCCAGTAAACTTTCACCTTCGGGAAGCCGCCTTCTTCGTCTGATCGCCCTTCTCCACTTGGCCGGTGAAAAGGGACTTGTAATAGGCGGCAGTACCGTCGCCCATCTTTGAAAAAGGAGAGAAACAATCAGCGTAAGTTTGAGGAAAAAATAGCAAAGGACTAGAAGATGACTCAGTTTCGACCAACGTGTCGAAAGAAATCTCCTCCTTGAGAAGCTTGACCAACCAGGAATCCTTCCCGGCGATGGCAGGAGCTGGCATCTTGAGGTCAGTCTTGTGCTCCTTTACCACCTTTAATTCCCGAAGGACCTCTTCGGTCATCAACTTCCAGTTAATTGGAAAAGGGTAAAGGGCGCGCGGAGCGACCTCGGGATCCCAGTCAGAGACAGCCCGAATGCGGGCGTCGAAATCCGCGAACACGGGAGCCAACTCTGGGGTCAGCAGCATCCTCGGATCAACAACGTCCACATCCAGTGTTCCCTGAGCCCATTTGGTCGGAACGTACGACCAGGCCTCGTCCATCTTCAGGAAGAAGAACTTCTGTTGCCACCCCCGCCAGCTATCCTTAGTGGCGAAGGTGAACATGAATTTCTTGCTCCCGGATCCCCGAGGTAGCATGAAATAGAAGCCACCCTTCGGGACCACAGAGAGCTTGTAGTACTGCATAAAGATTATGAAATGGGGTTCTATCCCGAAGACGCCACACATGCAGAGGTAGGCGTTAAAATAGCAGAACGAGTTCGGGGGAAGCTGGTTCACAGCAATGCCATGAAATTTGCAGAACTCGCACACCATCTTCGGGGGAGGATACCGAAGACCGGCCTTCAGCTGGGCTCGAAAAACGGTAACCTCCTTACTATGGTTTGAAAAAGCATAATGGCTAGAACGAGGCAGCCTAGTAATGGCGTAAGAGGGAAGAAAGAATTTTTTCTTCCACCTCTCTAACTTTGCAGGGGTGGTGCAACAAGGATGGGCTAAAAGAGGCTGCCAGCTCTCAGGAATGGGCATTTTCGACATGAAAACGAGTTTGAAAACGGAAGAAAACAGTTTCCAGAGAAAAACTCAAAAGAACAGAGGGATCAAAACACTCTGGAAAACAAAAACCCACCGAAAGATTTGCCAAAATCTGAGGACGCCGTCGTGAAAGTTGGCTGGAAAAAAGCTCTGATTAAGGTAGCTCCGCCACAGAAAGCAAGAAAGTGCAAGAACAGGGGCAAAGCAGAGAAAAGAGCAGAAGAAAAAGCAAAGGGAACTTATGATGGAATGGGCTATTTATAAAGCCAGAGGTGGGTAACCGAAACATCGTCATAAGTACCCTTTGGAGGCGAACCGTCGCCGTAACTGCTCTCTGCACCTGAAAAGGCGCGCCCTCTGTAACCGACGCGACTCTCCTCCAATGGCAAAGCGCCACGTGTCAACCGCTGCGCAAAAATGGTGGACACGTCCTCCAAACGTCCCTTGAAAACTGGGACACGTCTTCTGACATCCCTGGAAAACTGGGACGCGCCGCTCAGACTGACACGCTTGGCCAAACAGACCTGCAGAAACAAAGAGCAGGCCAACTCGAGGACGCCAAGAGACAGGCTATGGCCGAACAGCCCATGACCTTCGGGCAAGAGGTGTATCTTCGGCACAGGCTCCGCCTCGAAGACACCAAAGAACAGGCCAAGGCCGAAGAGCCCATGATCTTCGGGCAAAAGGCGCATCCTCGGAACAGGTTAAGCTTCCAAAGAGACTCCCATAAACAACCTCGGAAAGAGATGCAAAACCGAAGTCTTCACTTCGGCTTTCCAAAGGGGGGCATGTGATAGCCAAACGCTATCGCCTCTATCTGGCCGAACTCCCTGCCACAAGAATGGCCAGAAGAAGCTGGCGCTACCCGAGAAAAGGTGTGATCATGCACCTCGGGAGATAGCCGAAGAGCTCCGAGCCCGGCACGCCAGGAAAACCTGAGGACACTACTTGCCCCCCCAAGGTTGTGAACAGATCGCCTTCGGAAAAGCGGCACCAGACATAGCGAGCCGAACATGATATCCCCGAAGGCGGAACTCCCTGAAACTGGGAACCCCCGAACTGAGGGCTTGTTTCCCGAAGAGGCTCTGTCCGTACCAAAGGACGACCTCACCCAGGGACCTCGGGAGTACGGCAGGAGCATTTATGGAAGCATTTAAGGAAGCCTCTGACACATCCATTCACAGACGCCACAATCCACCTCAAAAGGCGCACTGCCACGCTGACACCATCAGAATCACATCATGGCCCATCTCAGCACATGGCTCAAGGCAACCTGCTACCAGCTATCTGTCTCCTAAGCCCAGAAATTCAGGAACATCCGACCGAACACGTGTCGCGATCTGAACGGGCTAGGCGCTCCTATAAATACCAGGAATTAATACTTGGCAGGAGGCTGGTTGGCAAAAAACTGCTCCCACACTCTGAGAAAATTACCAGGTGAGACTCCTCAGCCCTTTGTGCTATTTTCTCTGCCTTTTTCTCAGCCACCACTGACTTGGGCGTCGGAGGCTCCCCCCCCGGAAAAACACTCCGGGGGCCTCCTAACCCTTTGTTTCTAAGCTTTCAGGCATTCTCCTTTGGGCGATCCAATCCACCAGGCGTTCTTCCTCCCAGAAGTCTCTCCTCCAGTCATCATGACTCTAAACGATGAGGCCCCTGGCCATCAGTTGCTTAAGGTGATGGTGGGAATTTCAAACTGGGAAGCCAAGTGGGTGGTAGGGTAGTCCAGGTTCCAAACATAGGATTTAGGTAGCTCAGCCACTTTTTAAATCTTATTTATGGGTTTTATTCATATGATTTTATTGTCACATTCACCTACCTAAGTATCTCTAAAATGTTCCAATCATAGATTGTAGTCCTTAATTGGATGACTCTGATCCTTAAAGGAGCTTTTTGTTAATGTGATATATTGGTTAAATTGGTGTTTAAGCTATCGGATGCAAAATTGATGCACTAAAGTGCTTGACCAAAAAGGTCTTGAGGATTGATTTGGCAATTAGAACCTTTAAGAAGGTCAAATTGTAAAACAAGAAAAAGTTAATGCTTACTAAACAAGAAGCAAAATGGTAGAAGCTAAAACTTAAGGGTTAACTTGGAGACATGCAAAAAGACTAAGTATCAATCCTGGCATTTAGACCAATTTAATGAGCACTTGTCATCCTATGCTTTCTTGTATGTTTGACTTGATTTCATTGATGATTTAGGTTTTGTAACTGCTAAAATAGAGCAAAACAAAGGGAAAATCAAATTCAAATAAGAAGTTGAAGAAATTGAAGAAAAATCATAATAACCTTTTAGGCATTATAAAAGACCAGTGTTAGATTCACTAGCAAGGCATCTTGAGAGGCTTTCTTGGGCTCTGATCTTATTATGTGAGGTAGCTAAGGTAAAGGAAGTCGTTGAAGTGTTTACTCTCTCATGTGTAATGTATGTTCTAAGATGTTGCCCTGAACTTTGATAGGCCATGGGATATAACTTGATAGTTAAGGGACCCTATGTGTTGAGTTGCTAGGAAGGGTGACTCGGAGCAAAGAGTGAGCTTAAGCTCCAGTTGGCCTCAAGGCTGAAGTTAACTTATGTAGGCAAGTATTGAGTGGCTAAGGGTTTCTAGTGCCCTGGTGCTAGGCCAGCATCTTTAGCCATGAATAAAGCTCTTAGCACTTTGAGTGTAGTGTGTGTGCCTTTAGGATGAGACTACTGGTGTGCTACTTGCTGGGTCCTTAGTGCTGAGTGAGCTCTTCTGGTGTTTAAGAGGTGTGTGTGAGAATTCTGCATGCTTTTGTTATGCTGGATGCCTATAATGACCCTTAAAGTAGTACTGTGAATGTTTTTGTTTATATGCATATTTACAATTTGTACTTGCTTTTATTTTCTGTGTCTCTACAAGGTTAAAGGGAGGCCCTAATGGCTATCCTTATTGCTTATTAATGTGTTTGCAATTCACAAACTTTTCCTACTATAATAATTCAATACTTAATATTGATGTGTCAAATCTATCTAAATCTATAAATATGTGAACTCATAAACAAGCACAGCTATCATTTAAGTATAGTAGTGGCAAGTATCAAGATCAATTTTCCCATAGAATGAAGCTGTCTATCATATTCAACATCTATTTATTATTTAACTGATAATTAAAAAGGTTGTTTGGCTAACTAAATAATAATTAAACTAAACTAATTAATGTAGTAACACATTAAGCAAACAACTAATTACTGGCAGTTGAAAGTAATCAAACAATCAATAATCAAGATATGTAATGCTTATATATGAATCCTTCTAAAAATTTATTGCATTACTCTTACTTTGGTTTAAAAGATGTAACGACCCAAGTCTAGAACTAGTCAACGAAACATGTGCCTACACCACATGGGCTATCCTTTTTTGAAAAGGATAAGAATTAGGTGCTGAAATAGACTTTTAGGACAAGAAAGTTCTCCCATCCCATACTGGCAAACACAACCATATACTTTGAACCAATCTAATGCTCTGATACCATCTATAATGATCCAAGTCCAAAACTGATCAACGGAACACCTGCTTACACTACGTGCTCTATTTTTTGGGAAAAGAATAAGTTCTAAGTGCTTATATTCTAGAAATTCAATCTATATATTCATAAAATACTTTCCACATTTTTCTCATGTGTAATATGGGGTGTTACGAACTCCCTTTTATGTACCCAACTTCCTGCTTGTGGTCACTCAGATTACTTGACCTTGTGGACTAGTAATGATGGAGGACTATTAATTTTAGGAGCCTAAAAGAAATCTAAGAATCCACTAGTGATAAATATAGGACCCAAAACTTGGGAGAGAGCTAAAGACATGTAAGGGGCACTCCAAACCCTAATTTTGGAGCACTTGGAGCCTTACTTCACCACCCAAGCTTTCAGCCAGCCAAGAAGTGTCCTAGACACAAAGTACTTCATTTTTATCAATATTATAAAGATTCAAGCTAGGGAAACCAAGAAATCTTGGCTGCAGATAGAAGGCACAACCATGAACCCTAATTGACACATAAGGTGCACCTAAGGGCGCCTTTGGAACCTTTTTTGGGCATGTTTTATTTTAGACTTGTTCTATCAATGTTTTTTTTGTTTAATTCATATATTTGGTTTATTTTTAGGCTAAAGAACAAATTTGGGGCACATCGGATAAAGGGCACATGGTTTTGACCCATTGTTAGTGTTATAGTTTCCTAGTTCATCTAGAATCGGTACTTTTATCCCTTTAGAACATTTATTTCATTATGGTTTGTTTTTGCCAGCTACCCTAGCCACATTTACATTAAATAGCACATGTAAATCCTAGAATCCATATAGATTAATATGATTACAAGTTGCTTTGAGCAATTCTTCTCCTTTTTGTTCTATTTCAACTTCTTGGTGCACTTGTGCTTCAAGATTCTTCTTTCCTAATCAATTTTCTTCTAATTTCTCTTTTACAATTCCTCTTGTCATCCTTGATTCTATTTTTGACCTCTTTTCTTTCCTTCTCTATCAATTTTGTATTCTTGGACTGAGTGTGGAAGTTGGTACATTCGGGTTTTACTTTTGAGCTTTAGTATCTTAGGCAACAAGCAACCCATCAAGTGGTATTAGAGCCAAAGTTCTAGTAGCATGACCTATCTATCTTATTTTATGTTTATTTAGCTTTCAATTCATCATATTCTTGCATTATTTGATTCATTCTAACTTATTTTAGTCATGCCTTTTTTCAGATTCATCATTATGTTCAAATCATCCAAAACCGAGCCCATTTTGTCTCTTTCCTTCATCTAAGCTCATTCAAGTGTTGCTACCACTCTTTCATCCATGTGTTGTTCATCCAAAACATTCAAAAATACAAAAAATAATTCATTCTCATTCTATTTTAGTTGCGTTCTTGTCCTACAAGTGTCATTCTTTCAATGTAAGATACATTCTCTCTTTTGCTGCAAGTATTGATCTCCTTTATTTTCTTTTACAGCAAGAAATTGACTTAAAGTTTCAAGTCCTAGTCCAGTAGTCAAAACAAAAAATATTATCCATACAGTTGCTGGAAAACTTTTGAAAGCAAAAAAGATAGTTAATTTCAAGCATAAAACCTAGTTGGCCAAAATCTTAGTTTTCAAAACCTTAAGTTCCTCTCTCTTGTTCTTTCAATCTTTCATTGTAAGAACAACCTATTCCTACCTTTTCCCACCTTTTTTAAAATTTTTATATTCCATTTTTCTTTCTTGTTAAAAGGATATTAAATGGTTTGGAGGATTTTGATAGGTGTTAATTTTGTGGTCAGACACATTGAATTTTTGTCAATCTTGAACATTATTTTCTACTTCATCATCCACTATTTTGTTCTAATTCTTGCTTTGTTCTTCATTTTTTAGGATGGAGAAGATCTTTTAAACATCAGGATGACAACTGGACGAGCAGAACGAAAAATAGGCAAGCGAAAGACAAAGCAGGAATGTAACTGTAAGGCCTTTGACCTAGGAGTGTTGCCTAGGCGCCACAATTGAAATCCCCCTGCCATAAATTGCACCTTCACGTACCTAGGCCCTAGGCATCATGAGCCTCAAGACTTAGCCTCCAATTTTGGCCCTTTTTGGCCCCTAGGGACCACTGCACTCAGAAAAAAAAATGGTCCCCGACTTCTAATTTGAATCTAAGCATACTATTGGCTAAGGGATTTGACCCAAATGAGTGAGTGAATGAAAAGGACAACTCCAAGATTTAGAAAAATCTAGAACCAAGCTTAAAGACTCCCCATTCTTCTTCATGTTCTCTTCTTAGACTTAAGTTTTCCATAGCCACTACATCTTGCAACTTCCATCATCTTTGTGAAGCACTTGTGGATTCTACTTAGAGAAGGCTTGGAGGACTTAAAGGCTTGTGGAGGCATTGAGGAGTCAAGCATCTAGAGTTTCTTAGGTTCCTTTTTTCCCTCATTCTTCTTTTATTGAAACATAGATGCTCTTTTATGTATTTTCATAGTTGAGTTTAGTTTAATTATAGAGTTCCTTAGCACTTTTTATGGATGTAGCTACTTGGGTTCATTATGTTGGATGAATTTAGGGTTATATGTTGTTGGTTTTTTTATCAAATGCTCGTTCATTCTTCTCTTGAGCTTATTGTTGTGTTATCTAATTGATGACCTATATTGGTTGCACCATAAATTACTTCTAAGCACATGGAAAAGATTAGAAGTAATTAGACCTAGGAGAAGGGTTTAATGGTTATAGGCTTGTTGGGAAATTAGTTTAAGACAATAGGTGAAGGTAAATTGAGTTTTAATGCCTTTTCCTAAGCTTGTAATTGGATAAGCATCCTAATTAAGATTAGGTTAAAGAGATTAACTCTTTCACTTGGAAAAGTAATAATTCAATTGGGTACTTCACCAACAAGCAAAGTAAACTAATTCACTAACCTAAATTCTGCATCTAATTAAGAAAAGTAGTGAACCTATAGGAATTGTGCTTCCATAATTTGATAAAAATCATAAATTTACATTACATTCTTGCAGTCTAGGTGAGTAGCATTTTACTTAGCTGGGTTTAGTTATTTGTTTGACTTACTTAAATCATCATTGAACTTTGATTGTTTAGCTAAAGTTAACCTAGACTAGTGGTACTTAACAAACAATTCAATCAATTCTCATGGGAATGATACTTTTTTTTACCAAACTTTAACGTCCACCGTGCATTTGTGGTTAGGGTTTAAAAATTCACAACAAGTTTTTGGGTTCGTTGCTAGGGATTGATTGTGTTGAATTTTTCAATATCATTGATAGGAGATTAGCTCTAAACTAAACTTTTCTTTCTTTACTTATTTGTTTTCTTTGTGTTTGGATATTTCTTTGGTAGGTGTTATTGATTTCAAAAATTGAGGGACATTTTAGAGAGCTCTGAGCTACATCACACTTGGAAGAATCAAGCTCCACTTCTGCACGCATGGAGGGTGGTGCAGATAATCTTAATGGTAATAAGACAACAATGGATATAATGGTGGAATGGACCATCAAGTTGGAGTTTATCCAAGTAATCCTCAAAGGCCTATAAGGGAGTACATTCAACCCTTAGTGACAGAGAATTATTCGGGCAGTGTGAGGCCACTTGTTCAAGCCAACAACTTTGAGTTGAATCTGGTCTTGATTTCTCTGATCCCAAAAAATCAATTTGGAGGCTTGGCTTTAAAGTATCCAAACACACACATAGCGGATTCATGTGACACTTTTAAGGCCAATGGGGTCTCCACCAACACTATTAGACTTCAATTATTTCCTTTTTCACTCTGGAACAAGGCCAAGGTATGGTATCAATCAATTTAACTGGGAAGTATAACCACTTGGAATGAAATGGCTAAGAAATTCTTGAGCAACTTTTTCTCTCCTTCCGAGGCTACTTATTTGAGAGCTTCAGTTGTGACATTCAAGTAACATAAGATGGAGTCTATTTCGGAGACATGGGAGAGATTTAAAGAGTTGCTTAGGAAGTTCCTTCAACATGAATTTTTGGATTAACAACAAATTCAACTTTTCTATGAAGGCTTGGTACTTCAAGATTTATGATTGATGCTTTATCCGGTGGATCCTTGATGTGAAAGACGGCTAGTGATGCCTTCCAAATTTTAGAGTAGTTGGCACTTAATAGAGAGCAATGGCTTGGTGAAAGAGCTCAACCAATGAGAAGGGTATTGGAGGTTGATCAATTAACTGCTTTGTCAGCACAAATAACATCTCTAATGAATCAAGTGTCCAAGTTGACAAAAAACAAAAAGCCAACCATTGGACAAATCACTGCGTCAACCTCCAACCTATATGCAGGGCATATAGATATAGAGCTTGAAGAAGCAATTTTTATGGGCAACTAGAATTTTGGGTTTAGAGGCAACTAAATAGGAAATCAATATAACACAAATTGGAAGAACCATGAAAATTTTTCCTATGGAAATACAAGAAATGTTCAACAACCACCACCACCTCCAGGTTTCAGCCATCTATGGAAGAAATTATGTTATAATTCATAAAAGAGACAAGGGATAGGATGGAGAAGAATGAAGTCAAGATGGCTAACTTGAGTGTTACCATTGTTAGTATAGAGGCAAATATAAGTGCAAGCATGAAGAACATGGAGAATCAAATTGGGAAATTAGCTTTGGCGGTGAAGATATCTCAAAAGGGGAAGTTTCCTAATGACACTGGGATAAATCCAAGAGAGCATTGTCAAGCCATCACACTTAGAAAAGGTAAGCAACTTAAAGATTCACACAAGAATATGTGTTCTTAAGTCAATCCTATGGTTGAACATGAAGAGCAAAAGGAAGGAGAATAAGTGGTGGAGATTTCTAAATAACAACCATTTAAGTTTCAACAAGTTCCACCCAACCCACCTTCTTTATTCCTATAAAGGCTTGAAAAGAAGAAGCTTGATGAGCAATATGGGAAATTCTTGAAGACTTTCAGGAACCTTCATATAAACATTCATCTCTTGGAGGCATTGACTCAAATGCCCAACTATGCCAAATTCTTGAAGGATGTCAATGCCAAGAAGAGAAAATTTAAAGATTATGAGACTGTCAAACTTAGTGAAGAATATTTGTGCGATCCTCCAAAGGAAGCTCCCTCAAAAGCTGAAAGATCTTCTTATAATATGGCATTATGTGATATTGATATTGGAGTTGGGTGAAGTTAAGCCATCTGATGCACAGCAGCATCTTCGTCGGGTGACATTGTGACTTCGGGAGGGACTTCCTGAAAGGGAGAACGCCTGGAGCCCAGATTTCCCAGGGGAGTGTACCTGAAATGCTGAAGAGAAGAGGGTTAGGAGGTCCCCGGGATGTTTTTCCGGTGAGGAGCCTTCGACGCCCAAGTTAGTGTCCTGAAGGAAGATAAGGGAGGAGCACTCAGGGGTTAAGTGGTCTGGCCTATTTTTATTTTCCTCAGGGAGAGAGGGTCGGATCCTTCGCCAGGGCCTGTTTCCTGGTATTTATAGGAGTGCCCAGCCCGTTCAGATCGCGACACGTGTTCGGTCGGATGCTCTCTGTACTTTCGGGCGTAGGGGACAAGTAGCCGTTTGTAGGCTCATTGAATCTTGGTCCGAGATAGGTTGTGACGAGACTTGGACCGCGTCGGCGTGTCAGACCGCCATTTGAGGCGTGTAGCGCTTAGGGGCGACATGTCAGAGGCTCTTTAAATGCTCATGCCGTACTTCCGAGGTCCCTCAGGCGAGGTCATCCTTTGGTACGAGTGCCCTTCTTCGGGAATCATGCCCGTAGTTCGGGGAGTTCTCTGGCTCGGGGGTTCCGCCTTTGGGGAGAGTCTCTCCTGCTTGCAATAGCTGGTTCTTTATCTCTAAAGGCGATCCATTTGGTCCCCTGAGGGAGCCGGCAACATCTTTGAAATTCCTGACGTACTAGCCGAAGTCTTGAGTTCGAGGCATTTGACTTCGCTCCCTCCGAGGTCAGTGTTAGCGCCTTCTTCGGGTGATGCCAGGTTCCCGACCACGGTACTGGCAGGAAGTACATAGTGAAAGAGGTGATAGCCATTTGGCTATCACAGGCCCCCCCTCTAAAAAGCCGAAGTGGAAACTTCGGCTTGTCGACTTTCGGAGAGCGTCCTTCGAGGCCTTGGGCGTAATACCTGTGCCGAAGATGGACCTTTTTTCTGAAGACGTAGGCTGTTCACAAATAGCCTGTCTTTTGGTGTCTTCGAGGTAACCTACTTCTCTTCTTTTGTAGGTCTGCGCAACGTCGCGTCTCGTAAACAGGCGTGTCAGCCTGGAGCGGAGCGCCCAAGGGGTGTCAGAAGTCGTGTCCTTCTTTTGGCGCAATGGCTGACACGTGGCAGCTTGTTGTTGGCGGGGACTGCATCGGATACAGCAGGCACGCCTTTTTAGGCGCAAAGAGCAGTTATGACGACTTTTTGCATTCGCGGAGTACTTATGACGCCGGTTTGCCTACCCCCCCTCGGCCTATATATACACCATTCCGTCATAATTTCCTTTTGCTTCTGTTTTTGCTTCCCTCCTGCCTTTTAACTGTTTTTGCGTTTTCTTCCGCTTTTTGTGGCGGTGCTGTTAACGGAGTTTTCTCGGCCACTTTTCGCGACAGCGACTTCAAACCCAAATTTCGGCAAAACATTTGGTGGGTTTTGATTTCCAGAGTCCTTTGATTTTAAAGCCTTCCCGCAGTCGATTTTTTATTCCCCGAAGTCATTTTTTCTCCAAAAATGTCTTCGCCAACTCCTCTTACGACTGTTTCCCCCATTCCAGAAAGCTGGCAACCTCTTCTCAGTCATACTTGTTGTATGACTTCAGAAAAATTGGAAAAATGGACCAAAAAGTTCTTTCTTCCTTCTTATGCCACCACCAGACTTCCTGGCCCTCAAGAGGTCAGTTTTATGAACCATGAAGACGAGGTTACCGTTTTTCGCCCCCAATTGAAGGCCTGACTTCGGTACCCTCCTTCGACGGTGATTTGCGACTTTTGCCAATTTCATGGCATTGCCGTAAATCAACTTCCGCCGAACTCGTACTGCTACTTTAACGCTTTCCTTTGCATGTGCGGCGTTTTCAAAATAGAACCCCATTTTATTCTTTTTATGCAGTACTATAAGCTCTACACGGTCCCGAAGGGTGGCTTTTACTTTATGCTACCTCGGGGATCAGGGAGCAAAAAGTATATGTTCACCTTCGCCACTAAGGACAGCTGGCAAGGGTGGCAACAAAAATTTTTCTTTCTAGAGATGGAGGAGTCCTGGTCATATGTTCCGACCAAGTGGGCTCGGGGAAAATTGGAGACGAATGTCGTGGATCCGAGGATGCTGTTGACTCCTGAGTTGGCACCTAGATTCACGAACTTCGACAGACGGATCCGAGCAGTCTCCGACTGGGATTCCGAGGTCCCTTCACACTCCCTTTACCCCTTCCCCATCATGTGGAAGCTGATGACCGAGGAGGTCCTCCGGGAGCTAGGGGTAGTGAAGGAGCACGAGACGGACCTCGAGATGCCGGCTCCTACTATCGCAGGGGAAGACTCCTGGCTGGTAAAACTCCTTCGAGAGGAGGTTACTTACGAGACCTTTTGTGAGCGTAAGTTATCAAAAGTTTTTTGTTATAGACACATCTTAGACTCACACTGATGTTTTCCTTCTATTTCAAAGATGGGCGACGATTCTGATGCTTACTACAATACGCTCTTCCTCGGTCAAGCTGAAAAGGGGGAGTAAACAAAGAAGGCTGTCTCCCGAAGGCAGAAAACGTCTGGGGCCGGGCCATCTTCGGCTAAACGGGCGAAGAAAGACGTGCCTCCTCCTCAGCCGAAAATTCCCTAGGAGGTGCGCGAAAAGCCTGGCGCCGATGTCGCCCAGCCACCCGAGGTCACTGCTGACGCCCTTTCCCGGAATCCCGTTTCCTCGGCGGCTCCTCTGGACGCCTTGGTGGAAGTCCCTTCTACCGAGGAGCGCCGGAAGGAAAAAGGCAAGGAAATTTCTGCCGAGGAGGTTCGGGATGATGACGATGATGTCACCGAGGTGCCGCCAGGTTTGTTTTTTAGAGTCGCCGTGGTGCCTTTGTCTTTTGAATTTTGAGGATTTATTTGTCTTGACAAGCTTCTTGTTTTGCTGTGCAGAGGAGGTACCATCTTCGGGATGGATGGTTGAGCACGCCCGGAAACGAGCCCTTCAGGATGCCCATATCCCAAAGGGGAAGATCCCGAGGGAACCTTTCTGGTCGTTTACGGAGGACATGAACTTGCACTCCGATGACGGCCAGCAAATGGCCAACCAAATTTCAAAGGGGATCCTTACCGAGGCCTTCTTCAAGGCTATTTCCGAGGCGTGCCCGGACGGTGAGTCCCTTGCTGCAAAAGTTTCCGAGCACGCTGCCCAAGTATACTTTTCGCCTTTCTTTTCTCCTTTTTCATTTCTTCTAAGTACTTGGCTTGTTATTTTTTGCCTTACTGACTTTGTTCTTACTTCTTTGCAGCTGCTGGGGTTCACTGGCTTCCTCAGGGTTCGGGCAGCGAGGCAAGCGGCGTTCTGAGTCTCGGCTTTAGACTGCATAGAAAAGTCTCTAAGCCCATGTATTCCGACTTGGTTGCCAAGAACACGGAGATGGCTCAAACTGCGAAGAAGGAGGTTGCTGCCGTTCGGGAGGAGTTTTTGAAGGAAAAAGAGGAACTTTTGAAGGACTCATCCCAGAAGATTTCTGACCTTGGCTCCAAGGTGGTGGAGCTGACTTCGGCAAACGAAGCCTTTCAAAAAGAGAAGTCAAAGTCTGAGGCTCTCCTGGCGAAGGTGCTTGCTGAGAAGGCCGAGCTCCAGGCCGAGGTCGAGTCTTTGAAGAATGAGCCGAAGAAGAAGAAGATGAAGGCACTGAAGAAGGAGGTTGCTGATCTGGAGAGGGAACTTGATGAGCCAGCAGTCGAGAAGGAGAAAGCTGACGAAATGACAAAGGTCGGTTTCCAAGACGGCTTCTGCCTTGCTCGGCATCAAGTTCTGCAGAGGTTCCCAGATCTGGACCTCTCCTTTTCGGAGGCCTTAAACATTCCCGAGGGGCCTCGGTGGTCTTGGTCCAAAATCGAGCACCTTAAATTGCCCTTCTCTCTTCCGGCGCCGAAGGCGGTGGATAAGGACGCAGAAGCTGGTGGCTCCCGAGATACCGAGATTTCTTAGTTTGTATTAGGGCCCTTTTCCTTCTTTTTCTCCTGTTTTGTACTTTTTCTTTTGGCGAACTTCCTTCTTTGTAAGCAGATCTATCTTAATAAAGACCCTTTCTTTCATGAATTTTTGGCTAAGTCTGTTGCGCAAAAATCTTTTATTTCCCACTGTCCTGGACACGTTCGCTCAAGAGACTTCGGAAGGCCATAGCTAGACTTTTTTAGCCTTGGAATCATCCTCGGGAAATCTTCTTAAGTGAATCTCCAATCTTCAGAGAAGGTTGATAATCTTTGTAAATAAGCTTTCTTTTGGCGACGAGTGTTCTGGTGAAGAAGCTTTTGTACTTAGGAAAAATTTTCCTAAGAAACTTTTGTACTTAGAAATTTTTCTAACTTGTACGATTTTCCCAGCAAAATCCTAAGCATAGAATTTTTTCAAGGCATCCAAATGCCATGTATTTTTTAATTCTACGCCTTCAGTGTCGCCTAGTTTGTAAACTCCTTTTCACACTTCGGCGAGTACCAGATCAGGACCTTCCCACTTTGCACGAAGTACTCCGTGGAATGGCCTTCAGGGCCCAAATTCAGCTTTTCGGAGAACGAGGTCTCCTTTTCTTATTCCCTTCGGCTTGGCGCGTAAATTTATAGCCGCGGCCACTCTTTGTTGAAAGGTTTTTGTTCTCAGCTCGGCTGTTTCTCTGTGTTCACCGACGAGGTCCAGCTTGGCTTTCAGGCCGAGGTCATTTCCCCTTTCATCAAACACTTGCACTCGCACCGATGGTTGCACTACCTCAATTGGGATGATAGCCTCTGTACCAAAAACAAGTGAAAAAGGTGTTTCCCCTGTGGGTCTTCGGGGTGTTGTTCGGTAGCTCCATAACACACTTGGGAGCTCTCCTGGCCATTTCCCTTTTGCTTCCCCCAACCTCTTTTTCAGACCATCTTTTATGGTCCTATTAGATACTTCTACTTGCCCATTGCTTTGGGGGTGGGCTACTGGGGCGAAGTGCATTTTTATTCCGAGGTTATTCACAAATTCTTGGAACTTTTTGTCCGTAAACTGGGATCCATTATCGGCTACTAGCACCCTTGGTATGCCGAATCTGCACACAATGTTCTTCCATACGAATTTCTGCACATCTTTTGCCGAGATAGTCGCCAAGGGTTGTGCCTCAACCCATTTGGAGAAATAATCCACCGCGACCACGCAGAATTTCACGCCTCCAGGCGCTGTTGGGAGTGGCCCGATGAGGTCTATGCCCCAAACTGCGAAGGGCCAGGGATAGTCAGCTGAAGTTACCAATTCCAAGGGTGTCCTTTGGATACTTGCGTGTCTTTGGCAGTTACAGCATTTCTGGACAAACTGCCTAGCATCCTTTCTTAGGGTAGGCCAAAAGTATCCTTGGAGAAGTATCACTGCTGCCAGGGCGTCGGTTCCTATGTGTGAACCACAAGCGCCCTCGTGAACTTCTTCGAGGATCATTTCAGTATCCTCTTCGCCAACACACCTCTATAGTGGATTTGCATATCCCTGCCAATATAACTCTTCTCCAATCAAGAAGAAACGACCGGAGCGTCTTCGCACTTTTGCAGCTTCGTTTGGGTCTTCGGGGAGCGCATTGGTTGCGAGATATCTTTTTATCAGGTCTTTCCAGCCTTTTCCTGAAGTTACTATGCTCAGTACTGCGATGCTCTGGCAGTTTAGTACCTCGGTGCATGTTTTCGACTTTGCCAAGCAATCCGCCTCAGCATTATCTCGCTGAGGCACATTTTCGATTCGTACGGTTTCGAACTCTCGAATGAGCTTTGCTACGAGTTCATGGTATTTTGCCAAGGTCGGGTCCTTCGCCCCGTAATCCCTTGCTGTTTGTCGAACTACCAGCTAGGAATCGCTGTGGGCTTTCAAGTTTCTTACACCAATTTTTCTGGCTAGGCACAACCCTGCTATGAGAGCTTCGTACTCAGCCACATTGTTGGTGACGTTAAAGCTGAACTTGATGGCCTTCATTACTTCTAGACCTTCCGGACCTCTAATAATTACCCCAGCTCCTTGGTGTTCGGACCCTGAGGCTCCGTCAACATACAAAGTCCATTCTGGCTCACCTTCACCGAGATCTGGATAGCTGTCCTCGGTGATGGGTACTTCGGCAATGAAGTCTGCCAGGGCTTGAGCTTTTATGGCTTTCCTAGGTTCATAAGTAATGTCGTGTTCGCCAAGCTCTATGCACCATTTGGAAAGCCTTCCTGAATGATCAACTTTCCTCATGATGTCTCGTAGAGGTAGACTACTTCGGACGATGATAGGGTAAGCCTGAAAATATGGCCGTAGCCTTCTTCCTGCCAGCACCAGGGCATATATAGCTTTTTGTAGCAATGGATACCTGACTTCGGCGCCGTGCAGGGACTTGCTTACATAATAAACCGGCCATTGCTTCGTCCCTTCCTCTTTCACAAGGACCGAGCTTACTGCTTTTTCTTTGACAGCGAGGTATAACAGGAGGGGCTCTCCTTCGCGAGGTTGTCGCAGAGTGGGCAGACGGGCTAAGTAGATTTTGAGTTCTCCCCAGGCCTTTTGGCAGTCCTCATTCCAAGGATGATCATCACTTCCGAGGTTGCCCTCCTCTTTTGCTGCTTTAGTGAGGACTTTGAAGAATGCTCGGCACCGATCTCCATATCTGGAGATGAACCTGCTAAGAGAGGTTATCCTTCCGGTGAGTCTCTGCACATCTTTTATTGTGACGGGAGTTCGGAATTCGTGCAGAGCCTTAATTTTTTCTGGGTTAGCATCAATGCCTCTTTCTGATACCATGTACCCAAGAAACTTTCCCGACATTACGCCGAAGATGCACTTTTCGGGATTAAGGCGGATCCCGAAGGTTCTGAGCTGGTGGAAAGTTTCTTTTAGATCTGCGACGTGGTCGTTAGGCAGCTTGTTCTTGACTATCATGTCTTCGACATGGACTTCCATGTTCCTCCCTATTTGGTCGTAGAAGACCTTGCTCATCAACCTCTGGTAGGTAGCTCCTGCATTTTTAAGCCCGGAGGGCATCCTAGTGTAACAATACGTTCCGCCCTCGGTGATGAAGGCAGTCTTTTCCTCGTCTTCGGGGTCTATCCTTATTTGATGATATCCACTGAAGGCGTCTAGGAAACTTAGGAGCCCGTATTCGGCAGTTGAGTCTACCAACTGGTCTATTGGTGGGAGAGGGTATGAATCTTTTGGGCAAGCATCGTTCAAGTTTCTGAAGTCGATGCACATTCGGAGCTTACTGCTCCCTCCTTTTGTGGCAATAACCACATTGCTTAACCATTCGGGGTATTTGACCTCCCTGATTATATCTGCGTCCAATAAGCACTGGACTTCGGCTTTGACGAAGTTATTTTTATGGACTGAGATGCCCCGTTTCTTTTTCCGGACAGGTTTTGCTTCCGGACTTACTTTAAGGCTATGCTGTATTATGCGAGGGTTTACCCCTGGCATATCTTTCGGAGAGTAGGCAAATAAGTTTTTATTCATCAGTAGAAAGGATACAAGTTTTTCCTTGTCACCTTCGGCCAAGTTTTTCCCTATTCGGGTATTTTGGCCTGGGACAAGTTATACCTCTTCCATTTCTACCTTCGTGGTCTCTTCTACCTCGCCCTTTTTTGGTTTTTCACCTGGCAAAGCCTCTGCTTCTACAGTTTGCACGAAGTTAGTTACTGGAGCCTTTCGCGCTTTGACGAACACTTTCCTTACTTCACCTTGATCGATAAAAATTTCCGCGTCTCCATCCTTGGTGGCGAAAGTGATAGTTAAGTACTTTACATCCGAGCGAATATGCAGGTTTTCTTGTGTTTGCCTTCCAAGGATGGCGTTATATGACGAAGGGACATCCATGATAATGAACCTTGTCATTGTAGAGGCAAATAATTCACCTATCCCGCTTACCGAACCTCCTCTCATCATCAGGGGGAAGTCGATCCATCCGAGGACAAGTAGTTCGGACGGCCCTACCCCGAAAGTTGGTGAAGCGACGGGCTTGAGGTCGGCCTTGGATATTCCCAAGCTCGGCAGTAGATGCAAGAACAGGATGTCGGCGTTTGATCCATCATCAAGTAATACCCTTTTGACATCCCAATTTCCTATTCTTGCCATGACCAATAGTGGATCGTCATGGGGAAAGATGACGATGGAACCATCCTTTCGGGTCAGCTTCTTTGACGGATTTTGGTATTCCATCATTGATATTTCTCTGACTTTCCTCTTTCTTCCCGAGGATGGCAGTCCCGCCGTGATTGTTTGTATCACTCCCGCCGGGGGCGGGAGACGCCTCTTCGGACTTCGGTTCTTCCATCTGTCTGAGTCATACTCCTCTTCATCAGTCTTTCCTTCTTCCTCCTTTCTTCCCTTCGGGGAAGGCATTCGCAGATACCAGCGGAGTTGGCCTTATTTTATCAGCGACTCAATATACTTTTTCAGTTGGAAGTAATCTTCAGTGTCGTGCCCGTGGTCGCGATGAAACTGGCAGAATTTTTTCATATTCTTTTTGTTGTCAGTGGTCATAGCCCTTGGCCGCTGAATCTGGGTTCCCTGCCTCTCCATTGTCATAAGGATGTTGGTTCTTGTAGTGTTCAGGGGCGTGAAATTCGAAGGAGGTTTCCTTCCCCTAAACCTCCGAGGTCGCCCTGCCTGTTCAGTCGGGTACTTTGCTTGCTGGCCGGACCCTTCGAGAC
Organism: Aquilaria sinensis; assembly: GCA_005392925.1. NCBI lineage: Eukaryota > Viridiplantae > Streptophyta > Magnoliopsida > Malvales > Thymelaeaceae > Aquilaria > Aquilaria sinensis. The sequence continues at coordinate 278,099 of SMDT01002819.1, read as the reverse complement.
GGGTGTGATCATTCTTTGGTCCGCCCATTCTCAGCTCTTCGGCTGTCATGTGCTGCTCAACCCTTCGGTAAAATTCGCCAAACGTGTCTGGGGGGTCCTTGGAAAACTTGTAGAACAGCTGTGAGTCCCTCCGAAGGCCCCGTGTCACGACGAGGATGCGTATTTCGGGCCGAAAGTCTGGAACGCTTAGGGCCTCTCCATTAAACCTTTCGACATAGTCGCAGATGGTTTCTCCGTTCTTCTACGCTATGTTGAACATCTGGACCGGCATCTTTGCCATCGGACGACTTCCAATGAACTGCTGCGTAAAGGCTGTGGACAGCTCCTGAAACTCCCTGATGGCTCTAGGGGCCAATGAGTTATACCACGCCGTGGCGGGTCCTACGAGGGTGACCTCAAAGCATTTGCACAAGGTACCATCATCAGCGCCGTGCAACACCATGCTACGTCTATATTTAGTTAGATGAGCCTGGGGGTCAGTTCGGCCATCATAGGTTTCCAGCCGAGGCACCCGGAAGTCACTTGGCATGGCTGCCTCAACTACTGTTCGGGTGAACGGTGATTCATCCCCACAGAAAGTTTCAGACAACCTGGCCCAGACTAGTTTGCTAGCTACCTGTTTTTCCACCTTCTCCAACCTCGCTAACATTTTCTCCACAAGGATCATAGCACTGGGCTCTTCTTCCTAGCGCTTGTAGGCTTCTAGGAAGGGAGATTGTTGGCGCCTTTTCGGGGATGGACTTCGCCGCCGAGGGTATGCCGATTTTGCCTCAGGTGATGAACTCTTTTGACGTGGGGTTTTAGGTCGTTTAGGCCCTACTGGCCCCTTAGGTCGTCCCCCGAGTGGTATGTTTTCCGTTGAGGACTCATCACGCGGGTCCCCACTTCCCGAACTCCGGTAAGGTGATCTCGGGCTTTTCTCCCGAGGAAGTGCCGGCGAGGAAGGCCTTTGGGCCTGTGCTGGTTGCGGCCATCTTCAGTCTATTTGCTGGGTCATTTCGGCCACAATGGAGTGTTGGAAGTCACGCAGAAAACTCATAGTTATGACTAGAGGACGTTCTTCCTCAGGCAAGGAAGTCCCTGGAAGGGTTTGCTCAGTAGCCGGTTGAACTTCAGGCGCGAACGAGGAATTCGGAAGTCCCTTGTCCTTCGAACGCCGAGTTTCAACAATGGCGACCTGAGGATGGTTTCCCACAGACGGCACCAAATGATGCACAGCAGCATCTTCGTCAGGTGACATTGTGACTTCGGGAGGGACTTCCTGAGAGGGAGAACGCCTGGAGCCCAGATTTCCCAGGGGAGTGTGCCTGAAATGCTGAAGATAAGAGGGTTAGGAGGTCCCCAGGATGTTTTTCCGAGGAGGAGCCTCTGACGCCCAAGTTAGTGTCCTGAAGGAAGATAAGGGAGGAGCACTCAGGGGTTAAGTGGTCTTGCCTGTTTTTATTTTCCTTAGGGAGAGAGGGTTGGATCCTTCACCAGGGCCTATTTCCTAGTATTTATAAGAGTGCCCAGCCCGTTCAGATTGTGACACGTGTTCGGTCAGATGCTCTCTGTACTTTCGGGCGTAGGGGACAAGTAGCCGTTTGTAGGCTCATTGAATCTTGGTCCGAGATAGGTTGTGACGAGACTTGGACGGCGTCGGCGTGTCAGACCTCCATTTGAGGCGTGTAGCGCTTGGGGGCGACATGTCAGAGGCTCCTTAAATGCTCATGCCGTACTCCCGAGGTCCCTCAGGCGAGGTCGTCCTTTGGTACGAGTGCCCTTCTTCGGGAATCATGCCCGTAGTTCGGGGAGTTCTCTGGCTCGGGGGTTCCGCCTTCGGGGAGAGTCTCTCCTGCTTGCAATAGCTGGTTCTTTATCCCCGAAGGCGATTCGTTTGGTCCCCTGAGGGAGCCGGCAACATCTTTGAAATTCCTGACGTACTAACCGAAGTCTTGAGTTCGAGGCATTTGACTTCGCTCCCTCCAAGGTCAATGTTAGCACCTCCTTCGGGTGACGCCAGGTTCCCGACCACGGTACTGCTAGGAAGTAAGTAGTGAGAGAGGTGATAGCCATTCGACTATCACCATCCACCATATGTCTTTAACTTGCTGATCAATCATTGACATATCTAAGAGCAATGGTGGAAGATGTTCTTATCAAAGTTGGAAAATTTGTTTTCCCAGTGGATTTAATTATGCTTGGCATGGAAGAGGACCGAGACATTCCTTTGATACATGGAAGACCTTTCTTGGCAACTAGCAAGGCACTGATTAATTTTGAGTGAGGCAAACTAACACTGAGGGTTAATGAAAAGAGCATGGACTTTCATATTTTAGGCTATTGAAGCTTTTAATGAGGTTAGTGCTTGTTTCCTCCTTGGTTTGGTGGATACTTGCATTGGAAAAGTGAAGAAGGAATTTCTATATGATGATCCATTCTTGAGAACTTTGTTGAGTCATGATGCTATTGAAAAGGATGATGATGATATATTTATTGCTTTGAATGCATTAGTGGATGATAAGACTTTGGTGGCTTCATGGGAGGATATATGTTTGCTTGATATGAATGAGAAAGATGCACCAAAGTTGGATTTCAAAGTGTTGCCTAGGGATTTGAAGTATACATTCTTTGATCCTAATAATTCTTACTCAATGATTATCTCTTCATGCTTATCTTTGTTGGAAGAGGAAAAGTTCTTGAGGGAATTGAGAGAGCATAAAATGCACTTTCATGATCCATTAGTGATATCAAGGGTATTAGCCCTTCCATTTGAATGCATAAGATTAGAATGGATGACACCTACAAACCCACGGTTAAGCACCAAAGAAGGCTAAATATCGTTGTGAAAAAAGTTGTGAAGATAAAGATATTGAAACTTTTGAATGCCAGTATCATTTATCCCATCTCTGATAGCTAATGGGTTAGCCCCGTTCAAGTAGCACATAAGAAAAAAGGGATAACCATCGTAACAAACCAAAACTTTGATATCATTGTCACTAAAACCATCACTAGTTAAAGGGTGTATGTGGACTACTAAAAGCTTAATAGGACCACTAGAAAGGATGACTTCCCTCTCCCTTTCATCAACCAAATGTTGGATAGCTTAGCAGGCCATGATTTTATTGCTTCTTTGATGGTTATTCTGAGTACAACCAAATAGCAATTGCATCAGAGGACCAAGAAAAGACAACATTCACTTGTTCCTATGGCATTTATGCATTTAGGAGGATGCCCTTTGGATTGTGCAATGCACCAACAACATTCCAAAGGTGCATGATGGCTATCTTTGTCGGCATGGTGGAGAAATTTATAGAGGTGTTAATGGATGATCTCTTAGTATTTGGCCTTTCATTTGATGATTGTTTGAGGAATTTGGTGAAATTTTTGAAGAGATGTGAAGAATCTAACCTTGCTTTTAGTTGAGAGAAATGCCACTTTATAGTGAAGTCCAACATTCTTCTTGGGCACAAAATCATATCCAAGGGCATTGAGTTGGATAAGGCAAAAATTATGACCATTAAAAAATTCCCTTAACCTAAGAATGTGAAAGGTGTGAGAAGCTTTCTTGGGTATACGGGCTTCTAAAGAAGATTCATCAAGGATTTTTTTAAGATTGTGAAGCCTCTTTGTTCATTTTTTAAGAAGGAAACCGAGTTTGAGTTTGATAGCCATTACTTGGAGGCCTTAGAGTTGATTAAGAAAAAGCTTGTGGAAGCACCTATTTTTGTCTCACCAGATTGGAGTCAATTATTTGTGATTATGTGTGATGTACGTAACTTTGTGGTGGGAGCAATGCTTGGCCAAAGAAGAGAGAAGATTTTTCAGGCTATTTGCTATGCAAGCAAGACCTTGGATCCGACACAAGAAAACTATACCAACACGGAGAAAGAGATGTTGGCGATGGTTTTCTCCTTTGATAAATTCTAGCAATACATCCTTGGCGCCAAAGTGATTATATTCACCAATCATGCGGCTAGGCTATTCAATATCTTTTCACCAAGAAGAATGTTAAACCAAGGTTGATTCGGTAGATTTTGCTTTTACAAGAGTTCGATGTTGAGATTAAAGATAAGAAGAAGAGTGAGAATGTGGTGGTGGAGCACCTTTCAAGACTTGAGTTGGAAAATGAGCAACATTTATTGCCCATCAAGGAGTCATTGCTAGATTAATCTTCTTAAGGTAAAAGCTAGCACTTCTTGCTTTTCCAATTATATGAACTATTTAGTATATAAAGTGTTGCCTCCGAAGTTGAATTCTCACAAAAAGAAGAAGTTCTTAGTGGATGTGCCACATTATTTCAAGGATGAACCTTTGCTATTCAAGAGGTATGCCGACCAAGTTATTAAGACTTGTATTCCTAAGGAGGAAGTGCTAAATATAATTCATCATTGTCATTCATCTCTTTATGGTGGACATTTTGGACCAAGGACTGCCACAAAGGTACTTTAATCAAGTTTTTATTGGCCTTCTCTTTTCAAGGATTGTTATGTCTTTGTCAAGGCTCGTGGCAAACATCAAATAGTCAGAAATATTTCTAGAAGACATTAGTTTCCACTCACTAACATTTTGGAGTTTAAGATATTTGATGTGTGGGGTATTAACTTCATGGGACCGTTTTCATCCTCCTTTGGTTGCTCTTATATATTACTAGCAGTGGATTATGTCTCCAAGTGGGTTAAAGCTATTCCCACACCTAAAAATGATGCCATGGTGGTGGTCAAGTTTTTCTAAAATAACATATTTTTTCACTTTGGCACTTCAAGAGCCATAGTAGGTGATGGTGGTCCCCATTTTTGCAATAAGATCTTTGCATAATAGATGGCCAAGTATGGTGTGAGACAAAAGATGGCCCTTCCTTATCATTTATAATCAAATGTCCAAGCAGAGGTGTTAAACCAAGAAATTAAGCAAATTCTTGGGAAGATGGTAAATGGCACAAGGAAAGATTAGGCAAAGAAGTTGGATGACACTCTTTAGGCTTATCGGACCACCTACAAGACAGAGGCTGAAATGTGTCCTTATAGGCTTGTGTTTGGAAAGCCTTATCACTTACTGGTGGAGTTTGAACATCATGCATATTAGGCAACCAAGAAGCTCAACTGTGATTTGAAGGAAGCCAGTGAGAAGAGACTTCTCCAATTGAATAAGCTTGATGAGTTTTGTCGAGAGGCTTATGAAAGTACCATGTTGTACAAGGAAAAGACAAATTTGTGGAATGAAAAACTTATTATGAGGAGAGAGTTTGTTCCGGATTAAAAAGTAATGCTCTTCAATTCAAGGCTCAAGTTATTTCTAGGCAAGTTGAAATCAAGGTGGTCGGGTCCCTTTATGGCTAAAAAAGTCACACTTTATGCAGCTATTGAGTTCAGGACGGATGATGGAAGGGCATTTTATATGAATGGGCAAAGATTAAAGCATTATTATGGAAAGGTGCTTGCCGGATCCAACCACTTAAATCATCACAAAAAGGGAAGTCATCTAGCTAAAGACATTAAATTTAGCACTCATCGAGAGGCACCCTGACATTTCATTTGGATTTAGATAGTGTTTTTTTTATTTAGAGTGGCTGCACTTTTATCTTGAATAATGGGAAGCATTTGTGTGATTTTTACAGTTGGAAAAAAAAGTGAAAAGAGTAACACTTTGGAAATGTTTTATGCATGAATTTTGGAAAAAGGTAAACATGGGGGTAAGATTGAACAAATGTTTAAAATGGAGCCTAAAAGTGGTGATTTTTTGCGATCCTGGGTGCCTTAGTGCAGATGGAGCCTAGGCTCCGGGACTAGAAGAAACCACTAGCTGGGTCCTGAAGTAGGGTACCTAAGAGCTAGAGAGGCCACTCCTGAAGGCTAGGTGCCAAACACCTGAGCCCCAAATTAAAACCTTCATCCCCAACTCTTTTGCACACACAAAACACTTTTTCCTCTCCTAAGCCTCTTAAAGCTCAAACCCTAGCCATTCCGTAAGTTTCACAGGTGCTATTCTTCAAGCTCTCTTTCATTCTTATGCTTTCTTTCATATATTGAGGACAATGCATGCTTTAAATTTGGGGGAGTTGCTTGTTATTGAGTACTTGGATAGTTCTTTGCTTGTTGTGGTTTGATTTTTTAGCTTAGGACTTTGTGTGTTTGCGTGGCATTTAGTTTACTTGCTTATATGTTTAATTGCTTGCATTAGGCATTTTAAGGCTCATGTAGGAGCATATTGTTGCATTCTTAGGCTGTGTGCATTTAGAAATCCAATGTGTACCCTTTATCATTAAGGAGTGAAACACTCAAAGAGAGAATGTCTACCGTTAGTGACAAAGCTTTTCTTTCTTTACTTATCTTAACTTTTCTTAAGTTTATTTTGTGAAGTGAATCATTTCATGATATAACATTGGGTATGCATTGTTAGCTTTTTTGTTTTGGTTTTTTTTTAAGTTAGAGCATGCTAAAGACTAGCATTTTTTTAAGTTTGTGGGAGTTTGATAGGTGTTAATTTTTTGGTCAAATATGTTGACTTTTTATCAACTTTGACCACTATTTTCTACCTTATCTCCCACCATTTTCTTCTGATTCTTGCTTCGTTCTTTCATTTTGTAGGATGGAGAAGATGACCGAAGTATTAGTATGGCACAGGGACAAGCAGAACAAAAAATGAGCAAGTGAAAGTCAAAGCTAGAATATAATTGTGAGGCCTAGGCCTTATAATTGAAATCTCCCTGCCTGAAATTGCAACTTTCAAAGCCTAGGCACCAGGTGGCACCTAAGCCCTAGGCATCGAAAGCCTAGGCTCCTAGGCTCCAATTCTAGCCCTTTCTGGTACCTAGGTGCCCCTGCACCCGGAAAAAAAAATGATCCCCAATTTCTAATTTGAATCTCAGCATACTATTGGCTAGGAGATTTGATCCAAATAGGTAGGTGAATGAAAAGGACACCTCCAAGAGTTACAATAATCTAGAGCTAGGCTTAGAGACTCTTTAGCCTTCTTCATCATTTTATCTTAGACTTAGGTTTTCCATAGCCACCACATCTTGCATTTTCCATCATCTTTGTAGAGCACTTGTAGATTCTACTTTGAGAAGGCTTCGAGGACTAAAGGCTTATAGAGGCATTGAGGAGTCAATCATTTAGAGTTTTTTAGGTTCCTTTTTTTCCTCATTCTGCTTGTATTAAAACATGGATGCTCTTTTATGTATTTTCATGATTGAGTTTAGTTTAGTTATGGAGTTGTCTTCCTTAGCACTTTCTATGGATGTAGTTACTTGGGTTGTTTATGTTGGATGAATTTATGGTTATGCGATGTTGGTTTTCTATCAAATAGTTGTTTATTCTTCTCTTGAGCTTATTGTTGTGTTAACTAATTGATGGCCACATTTGGTTGCACCAGAAATTACTTCAAAGCTCTTGGAAAAGATTAAAAGTAATTAGACCTAGGAGAAGGGTTTAATGGTTATGGGCTTGTTGGGAAATTAGTCTAAGCATTAGCTGAAGGTAAATTGAGCTTTAATGCCTTTTCCTAAGCTTGTAATCAGATAAGAATCCTTATTAATTTTAGGTTAGAGAGATTAATTCTTTCATTTGGAAAAGTAAGAATTCAATTGAGTACTTTACCAACAAGCAAAGAAAACTAAGTCACTAACCTAAATTCACAAACTAATTAGGACAAATAGTGAACACTTAGAAAAATGTGCTTTTATAATTTGATAAAAACCAAAAATTTACATTGCATTCTTACATTCTAGGTTAGTAGCATTTCACTTAGCTATGTTTAGTTATTTGTTTGACTTACTTAAATCTTCATTCAATTTTGATTGTTTAGCTAAAGTTAACTTAAAGTTGTGGTACCTGGCAAGCAATTTAGGCAGTTTTCATGGGAATGATACTCTTTCTTACCTAACTTTAACATCCACTAGGCACTTATGGTTAGAGTTTAAAACTCACAACAAATTTAAAAGTGTTGGTGTACTTTGAGTGGGTTGTTTTCGAACTTGAAAGATTTGGTTGTTTAAGTAACTTCTCAATAAAAAATTTAAGAGAAAAAGAGTGTTTGTGAGATTCTTCAATTTCAAGAGCTATGTCTAAAAAACTAGGCTGAGACACAAAGGAAGAAGTAGAGAGCCCTACATTGCAAGATTTGTGCTCAAGGTTCAAGTATGTGTTGGACCAACTCAAGGAGGCCAACAAGAAGTTGGATAAGCATGATGAAAGGATAATGGAACTTAGTGCTTACAAAGCATCCCGAAAGGGCATCCTAGGTCAAATTTCAAAAGTGCCACCTAGGAGATACCTATCTATGAGCCAAGAACTCCAAGCCTATGAAGATGAGGGCCTTGAGAGAATGCCATCACCACCACTACCACCAAGTAGACTAGTAAGGGGGCAGCCAAGAAAGGACCTCAATCTTAACTCCATCAACTTGCAAATTCCACCATTCAAATGGAGAAGTGATAAAAGCATTCGTGGCCAAAATGGAGATAATCTTTTAGTGCTACATCTATTCGAAAGATAAGAAGGCAAAGCTTGCCACATTGGAGTTTACTAACTATGCACTTGCTTGGTGGACTCAAGTTGGTGAATTCAAGTCAAAGAAACCATGAGGATCCGATTCAAACTTGGCATGAGTTGAAGATAATCATGAGAAAAAGGTTTGTTCCAGGTACAACCAAAGAGAGCTACATCAAAGGCATCAAAGGTTATTTTAAGCATCAAGATCCATGTAGAACTATTTTAAAGACTTGGAGGTGACCATGATAAGGGTTAACATAAAGGAGGATTAAGGGCAACTATGGCAAAATTTTTACATGGCTTAAACCCTAACATTGCTAATCTTGTTAAGTTGCAACCTTGTGTAGATCTAGATGACATAGTGCACATGGCCATAAGGTTGGAGAAACAATTAAAGAAAAGAGGAGTAGCAAGAGAAGCACCAAAATTTGCCGCTAACCTGAGGCAAACATGGCACAATGAAGTGAGAAAGGAAGGCCAAGAAATGGGGAAGTGAAGAGCAAGGCCAAGACATTTTTCAAAGTCCAAACCCAAAGGACTCAAGAAGGTACTTTTGATTCAAAGTATGGTACTAAAAGTCATGACAAAGTTTGTTTTAAGTGCTAAGGCAGGGGAAATTTGGCAAGAGAATGTGTTAATTAAAAGACCATGGTATTGAATGACATTGCAAAGATTGCCACAAATGAAAGTGACCAAGAAGATCAAGGTGATATTTTAAGCATGCCTCCACCCTTGGAAGATGACACAAATGTGGAATATGTAGATGAGGGAGTCACACTTATGGCAAGGAGAACTTTAAATGTTCAAATCAAAGAGGAGAATGACTAAATAGAGAATATCTTCCATACTATATGACACATTAGAGGGAAGGTAGGTAGTACGATCATAGATAGTGGAAGTTGTACTAATGTTGCTAATATCACTTTGGTTGAAAAATTAAAGCTACATATCACAAAGCGCCTGGGACCCTATAAGCTATAATGGCTCAATAATGAAGATGAAATTAAGGTAATAAGGCAAGTCATGGTGGCTTCCAAAATTGGGAAGTATGAATATAAAGTTCTATGTGAGGCTGTGCCCGTGGAAGCAAGTCACATTCTTTTGGGGAGGCCTTGGTAATATGATAGAAGGGTGATCCATGATAGTTTCAAGAATATGTACTCATTCAAGTTCAAGGAAAGAACCATCACGTTAGCACCACTCACACCTCAAAAAGTTATGAAGGATCAAAGAAAGATACATGGTGAGGCCAAGACAAAAGTTAATGGGAGGAAAAAGAAAGATGAGGCACTAAGTAAAGATGGCAAAGTTGAAAGATAAAAAGAGAAATGTGAGAAAAGTGACATTGAGTAGAAGATGTGTTTAGAGTTCCTAAGGTAAAAACAAAGATAAGGGAGTTGAAAGAGAAAAAAAATAGAGCTTGATCATCAAGATGAGTGATGTGAGGAAAGCCTTAAAACCACAAAGGCTTGTGCTACTTTCACTTTACAAAGAATCTTTCTTTCTTTCTAGTGACTTAACTAACCAACTTCCAGGTATTGTTGTCTTTGTTAAAGGATTTTGAAGATGTGTTCCTGGATAAGCCAAATGAACTACCATTTTTTAAGGTCATTAAGCATCAAATAGACTTTATTCCTGAAGCCTCTATTCCAAACAAGGCTACATATAGGAGCAATGGCAAGGAGACAAAAGAGATTCAAAGGCAAGTTAAGGACCTACTATCCACAGGCTATGTGAGAGAAAGTTTGAGCCCATGTATTGTGCCTATGATCTTAGTGCCTAAGGAGGATGGTACTTGGAGAATGTGCATGGATTATAGACTTGTAAACAAAATCATTGTAAAGTATGGACAATCGATCCTTAGACTTGATAACATACTTGATGAGTTACACGGTTTTGCTATTTTTTCTAAGGTTGATCTTAAAAGTAGTTACCATCAAATTAGAATAAAGGACAGGGATGAATGAATGACTACCTTTAAAACTAAATTTGGGCTTTATCAATGGTTAGTCATGTCATTTGGACTTACTAATGCTCCTAATACTTTTATGATGGTCATGAATCATGTCTTGAGAGATTTTGTTGGTAAGTTTGTTGTGGTTAACTTCAATGAAATTCTAGTCTATAGTAAGAGTTTGCATAAGCATCTTGAGCATCTAAAGCATGTGTTGGAGACATTGAGATTACAAAAGCAGTATGCCAATCTGAAAAAGTGTTTTTTATATACTTGCCATGTTATATTTCTTGGTTTTTTTCATGCATTCTAAGGGTGTAGAAGTTGATCAAGAAAAGGTAAGGGTCGTACAAGAGTGGCAAACTTCTAAGTCTATTTTTTAGGTGAGATCTTTCCATGATCTTAGTAGCTTTTATATAACATTTTCAAAAGAATTTTCTAGCATTGCAACACCTTTAAATGATATTGTTAAAAATAATGTAGGCATTAAGTGGAAAAAAGCTCAAGTGGATGCATTAGGCTATTAATGCACAAATTGAACAACACAACTATTTTAGCTTTACTTGATTTTTTCAAGACTTTTGAGATTGAGTATGATGCATATGGACATGGTATTGAAGCTATTTTGATGCTAAAAGGGTGGCCTATAGCTTACTTTAGTGAAAAGTTAAGTGGAACAACATTAATCTACCCAATATATGACAAAAAGATGTATGCTTTGGTAAGAGTACTTAAAACTTGGCAATATTACTTGTGGCTGAAGGAGTAAATTATCCATATAGACCATCAATCATTAAAGTGATTGAAAGGCCCAAAAAAGCTTAATAGAAGGTATACAGGGTGGGTAGAGTTCATATAGAGATTTCCATACCATATCAGGTACAAACAAGGCAAAGAAATTGTTGTGGCCGATCCATTGTCAAGGAGGTTTGTTCTCCTTTCTTCTTTAGATACAAAAATCTTAGGATTTGAGTATTTAAAAGATTCATATGAACAAGATTTTGATTTTGGAGAAGTGTATGCAAAGTGTGCAAATTTCTGATACGACAAGTTCTATAAAATTAATGGCCTTCTTTTTAAGCAAGATAAGTTGTGCATACCTACAACTTCTTTTAGAAATTTTTTAATATAGGAAGCTCATGGAGGAGGCTTGATGGGACACTTTGGTGATGAGAAAACACTGAATATACTCAAGGAGAAGTTCTTTTGGCCAAAGATGGAGAAAGACGTGGAGAAAGTTTGTTCTAGTTGTCTTGAGTGTAAAAGTGCTAAGTCTGAGCAAAATCTTTATGGTCTTTACACTCCTTTATCTATTCCATTTGATCCATGGACTAACCTTTCTATGGACTTTATTGTAAGACTTCCTAGAACAAAGAATGAAAAAGATTCTATCTCTGTATAAGAACTGGTAATCATAGGCTCGAGCTTAGCCTTAAAAATATTCAAGCTCTATTTTAAGCTCGAGCTTGAGCTCGAGCTCAATTGAGCCCGACTTGAAAAGCCCCAGCTCGATGACAACAAACTGTAATTTACTGAATCACAAAATCTAGAATTGTATATGGACCCAACTGCAATATATTCACAAACATGGATTGAATACTCAATGTGATCAACCTTAACTTCTTAACTGTGGTGAAATCCACTTCAAGACCATAATACTCCAATTGTGCAAATGTATTCTCACACCAAGCTTCTAATAGAACACCATCCCCTTTCAACTCGAGCTCAATTGAGCCCAACTTGAAAAGCCCCAGCTTGATGACAATAGACTCTAATTTACTGAATCACAAAATCTAGAATCATATATGGACCCAACTACAATATCTTCACAAACATGGATTGAATACTCAATGTGATCAAACTTAACTTCTTAACTGTGGTGAAATCCACTTCAAGACCATAATACTCTAATTGTGCAAACGCATTCTCACACCAGGCTTCTAATAGAACACCGTCCCTTTTCAACCACACCAATCTTAGCATATCCTTTATCTGTGGCTGCCATTTGTGTACCCAATCCATGTAGCGCATTAGCCATTCAACTCCATCCTTCAAGATACCATGCAAATCACTTTTGCTCTAACGCTCCAACAATACTTTCCTTCCACCAAATGGCTTAATAACACATAGACCAAACTCTTCCTTATCAAATATGCCTTGGAAACGGTTGACCAACCCTATCTCCTTTACTTCTTCAATTGCACACCTTCTCACCATTGTAACTCCTCCTAATTAGATAAAAATTTTAAATCCTGCACCACTAGCACATTCTAGTAACCTTTTTTTACCATATTTTTTCACGATAGCATTGTGATAGCTAATTATTGCTTTCTTTGATACCTGCACATGCTTTGTTTGTTGTTTTGACATCTTCCCCTTCCACATTAAAGCCATCTTCTTCCTTTTACTCGGCACTTCTTTAAGACTTACTCACATCTTATTTCCCAATCCAAATCTTATTTAACATAGCTTCCATCCTTTTACTATCCCCTTCTTTTGTTAGTTCTAACAAAACCAAATCTTCAACCTCCTTTAGTTCTTTGTTGCGACACATACAAATCAACCACCACTTTATACCGTTTGAAAACTTTTAACAAATCTTTAGTATGCCAATCATCCGAAAAGTTTGAGAAGAAAAAAAAAAACAAAATTTCCCTCATGTACTTCTGATCGTCTTGCCAAACTTCAATACCCTTTATCTAGATTTCATTTTTGATGCCAAGTTCCCTAGCACTCTTCTTTTAGCCCTATTTGGTATTAGCGTCAGCGATTAACATGCGAGTTTTGAAAACATTATCCAATGATAGCATTTAGCTTTTAATTTCAATGTTTCCATTTTAACCGTTGAATAAATTATCTAAAACCCTAATGCTAATTATAAAATTTATTTTCAATATATCTCACACCTCCCTCTCTTTCTCTCTCTCTCTTTTGAAATTATTTTCTATAGTGACAATTCCTTGTTTTTTGGCATACCCTACCTTTTTAGGAAAGAGAGGTCAAAGAAAATCTTTTTTTCTCTTAAACTCTAGATTATTTTAAAGTTTTTTGCACCAATCTAATAAGGTGCAATATATCTTAGGTTGATTTTATAAAGACTAAAAATGCAGTTCCACTTTTTAGGTGGGACAAGACAGGACCTCCCTTGCACTCCCTAAGTACAGTACTGATTATTTTGAATCATTTGGTCATTTGCAAGTCATCTAAACTTCAAGATAGATTTTGGTATTTATCCCTCTTTGATTGCTCTCTGGAGAAAGATTCTACCTTGTTTTTTTATTTTAAAGGGTAAGCATGAGTTTGGTAGAACTATGTGTTTACCCAACCTAATAGGGGGTGACTTCGGTTAGTTGGGTAAAAAATTAATCGTGGTTTATGGGTTGGTTTCATATTTGAAAAAATTATCGGCTTTTGTGTTGGTTCCGGTTCAATATAAAAACTAACTGAGATACATGTATAAATATATTATAAAATTTATGATTTTATGTAAATAATTATTTATTAAAAATTATATTCCAAGGTTTTTAGTCATTCTTTTTCTAAACCTAATCTCGATTCCTAACTATCCTAATCCTACTTCAAAACGCATTCCTAATTTCACATACTATTGTTGAGGAAAGGTTGTTGATGCAATTTTATTGGATTTTGGCATTTTTATAGATATATGGTATAAATAAAAAAATTCAATTTCCAGAATAAAAAAACTCAGAACCATGGATTTGGTTCTGTTTGGTTTTTAGATTTTGGACTGGGTAAGAAATTTTTGAAATTGAGCTTATTTTGAATTGGTTCAATTTTGCTATAAACCCGAACCAGCCCAAACTACAACCACGCCTACTTGTTTTTTGACATGATTGAATTAAATTGCAAAGTTTTCTACTATCTGAGTTATAGTTTTATGGGCTAACTCAATTGAGTTGGCAAAATCTAGGGCTTCCACCATACTTTGGCCAACAAAAAAAAAACTGTGGCTAATAATCAATTCTTGCTTTTTGATTTGTATTCTTTAGTATGAGTTTACTCTTTTTTACAATAATCTATTAGTCATAATCTGCTAGGAAGAAAAAATTGGCTTTGAGGAATGAATAAAGAAGATTGGAATGGGGTGTCAAGGTTTAGTGAAGTTTGGTGCGTTTTTCACAGGTTAGAAGTGGGTTGTTAAGAAGTGGGTGCAACGGGCCTTTTTGCCATGGTTATAAGAGGTGGGGTGGGGGAGAAGGTTTGTTGTTGTAAGGTTATGGGGTTTTGTTCTGTTTTTTCTAATTTTTTGTTCATATTGATCTAGCCATTGGCTAAATCTTCTTGTATCCTCCTTTTTCTTTTTAATAAATTTCTTTGCCATTAAAAAAAAATATTACGCACATGAAATCGATTTAGCATGTATTTTGATAGTCCAAACTGATCATCATTACAAAACTTAGTATAAATATGAGATTAACTTTTTCTTTCAATAAAACTAGTAACAGCACACATGCTTGCGCGTGAATTAAAATATTATAACTCTAATTACGTTGTTCAAAGTAAATAGTAGTAATAATGATTTAACTTTCTTTTTAGTTTAGATATATTTCTTATTGGTTTCATTTTTCTATGTTTTACATAGTTTTTTATTATAATATTTTATCATAACTATCCTCATTTGTGTCATCTGTTATAATTTACTCATTGTGTTTGATTTCTAATTATTATAAACAATAACAATAATAGTAGCAATAGTAATAGTAATAACACAATGTAAGATGTGTTACAGGTAATACTAGTCACAAAAAAAAAAATGATAGAATTTTTTTTAATTGTGGTATTAAAGTACTTATAAAAATTTATTCCTCGTACATTTAATATCTTATCAAATATGTCCAAATTTCTCTTCTCAATGTAAAGTTTAAAAGTAATAGTATATAATCTATTGAGAAAAGATCTTAATTTAATGGACTTAATGATATTATGTATCCAGAAATTTTATTAAAAATTAAGTTAGTAAATTTTATCTTAATTTTTGTATTTTAGATTCAAAAAGCTAATGATTAAACTAACATCTTATATTAGTTGGCTCAAACAATTAAATGGATTTACCGTTAATGTATTAGCATAACTTTAACTTTTTAAAGAGACATAAGCTAAGTTTTTAATAAATTTTTTGAGGTTCTATTAAGTTAGAAAAATATATATATATGTGTGAAGTTCGTATGTGGGACATTCAATAAAAAAATATAAGAAAAATAAATTTCTTTTAATAAGTATGACACAAATATGAGCCATGATGTAAAAGTATAGACTTGGTAAATAAACATTGTACTTTTCCAAAGACATATGTAACTATAAGTATTTATACATTACTAAAAATATTTAATTACCTAACTCTTGAATTTTAATAAAACAAAATACACTCATCCTAAGGTTTCAAATATACACTTAACCAAAATTCTATAGCCGAGTTAATGTGATTGTTCTAAAGATCAAGGTCAAGTCTTGTATATATATATTTTTTTTATCTTTTTGGGTAATTAATGCATACTCATTGATTTATAAATTATACTCATATCCCTGAGGTTTGAAAACCTAGCCTTATCCATTATTCTTATAATATAATTAGTCACCATACAAAAATAGACTCCATAAAATAGAATAAATTTCTAGTATCTAAATGGAAAACTAATAACTTATAATTTAAGGTTTAGTCACTTTATACCTGTGCACTTTTTATTATGTGTGTGTGTGTGTGTGTGTGTGTGTGTGTTAAGTTGAGCTTTTAGGTTCTGATAAAAATATTTAAAGTTTAAGAAGTAAATAAATTAATAAACATCATGTTTTTAGGCATGTTTAATAGTCATATAAATCTAAGACATGTTTGTTCCAAAATTATTAAATTTAGTGGCTTTTTTCAATTTTTTTTTTTGCCATAGAAAAAACTTACAAAAACATAAAAACTAATCACCAATTATTTTTATTTTTACTTTTTCAAATACTAATATTATTTTCTTAATATAAATAATTTTTAAATGGTTCAAACAAGTTTGAATTTTAAATATTAGAAATAAATTAAAATTTTGATTATTTGATCAAATAAATTGAATATAACAATACTATTTTTTCAAAAAATTAGAAAATTTCTAAATAAGTCTCATATTTAAAGAATTTTGTGTATCAATGTTATATATGAAAGTATAGGAATTTAGGGTTATGACAAAGGAAAAATGATAAAGTTGTGACAAAACTATATTTTGGATAAAAATGAATAAAATTTGATCCAATATATATAGTACATGTTGGGATTTTTTTTTTGTTCTATTGAAAACTTACTATAAGTCCTCCATGTTCTTCTTTTGTCATATAATCCCTTTTGTGGGCAAAACCCGTTGCCAGAACCTAAAAACATATAATTTAATAATAACTTTTGAACATATGAACTTCCATACCTCTCTCCTTAATATACTTAATCTTAGATAAATTAAAAAATTTTAATCACAACATAAAATTATTAACTTTATCTCTTAACAACTCCAAAACTACTTCCAAGCTATAAGCCTCTACTATGAAATATAATATCCAGACAAAAATTGCTTCTAATTTTTTAAACAGCTTATAAGACTTGATTTGCTCTAAAAAATGTAAAAAGGAAAATAATATTTTAATTTTATTTAGTATAAAAAAAGAGTTAGTTGCTAAGAATTAAAATTTATGGTACAATTTTATAATTGATGACCATGTGGAAAAAAAATAATTATTATAAATTTTACAATATTTTAAAACATTGGAAAATGTAAAAATTGCTGCTAAAAGTCTCCTTAATATAAGAAACCAATTCTAATATCCAAGAGCCTTTTTAAAAAAAAATTTCCCAATGACCTTTGTTACAATGATAATTTTTTATTTTTATAATAGGTGCTTGAATCACACTGGAATTATATTATTGCTCTAAGATGGGCTAGATACATAAACTTTCATATGGTATATATTCACCCAAGTTGGAAAAAAATTTAATTGACTAAAATTTTATATTCAAAGACATTTTTTATTGTAAAATAAATTTAGGTCATACTTGTTAAGTTGAAAGTTTAAGTTTTATAAAATATTTATTGTATTTGAGATGATTATTTAATAGAATATAGAACCAAGGGCAGCATGTTTGATGAAAAAAAAACTTTAGTCACAATCTATGGGTTACCTATTAAAGGTAAGATTAACACAAAAAAAATACATAAAATACTTCATTCTGTAAAATATAATCAAGTACATTCAAGTTTGAAGCAAAAAATAGAGTCTAATGGCAACTTAAGGATCATTTTTAGTGTTCTAGTGTTATTATAACTCCAATTAATTTGATGATGATAAAATTGAGTTTTATTAAAAGAATAAAATAACTTATAATATAAGGGTAAAAAGGTCATTCAACATTTGTGCATCTTTATACTTTTTATATTATATATATATATATATATATGTATGTATGTATGTATGTATGTAAAGATATTCAGAACATATTACAAGCTATATATAACAAGGCTGTAAAAATCGTGATCCTAATCCTACAAAACAATCAAAATCATAGCAGGATCGTTAGTAGCATAGGATTGTTCTCAAGACTGTAGGATCGTTCAATCCCACTGATCCTAATTACCCTTTCAAAAATATTTCATTTTGTCTGATACCACTGAGATATCACGGTACGGATAACACAATGGTATGAAACACGCTAATCCTAATTACTGGATTGTACCAGAGGATGAATGCATCTCGCCAATCTTACTATTTCTTAGTAAACGGAATGGACACAACATGATGGATGGTGAAGGAAAGCAAAAACTAAGAGTAACAAAAAAAACAAAACATAAAAGAATTGATAGAGGAGAAAGACACCATTGTTGCCAACGGAAAAACAAATAAAAGCCATGTATTAGGAGTTGATAGAGGAAACAAGGTAATGGATGGACAAAGTACCAGAACAAGAAGAGAAGAAACACAATAGAAGAAAAGAAGACAAAAGGCACAGGGGATCTATAAGAGGGAGGGGTATTATCAAAAGTGAATTAATGGCAAGCATAACTGTTTCTCAACACTACAGAAAGAAATAAAAAAATAGTTTGGGAAAGACAAATTTTTTATTAAGTGGTAAACATGTGCTGCATTGTTCCTCGTATGAAAATTATTTATTCTTTTCTTTTTATGTGAATTTTGTTCAAAATTTTATATAGAGAGCTAATTATATTTGAATTTATGAGTTTTACCTATGTTCCCTTATTATGCTAGTGTAAAGCATGAGTTTTACTTATCTTGCATCAATATCTATGTTGTATTTAACCATTTATCATTATTATCACACTTAAACTTTATTTAAGTTTCTAATATAATTAATTTTTTATATAAATTATATTACTTAGAAAAAAAAATTTAGGATTTGATAGGATTTTATAATCCACAATTCTATCTTATGATATTGATCTTACACAATAAAAAACAATCCCAAATAGGATCATCCCGATCTCGAGAACCTTAATATGTAAGCCAGATATAAATCCAATAGATAACTGCCTATACAACGCAATAGTAGGTTTTCTTTTGCTTCTATAAAGGTTTGTTCTAATTGTCCTGAGTTTAGTCACGATCATGATCCACTTACAAGTTGTCACATGGATTAGACATAAAATACATGAGATTAACTATTTTAAAAACTATATAAATTAATCATTTCGTGTAGTTTGGTGCAACTTTTCTTTGATAAATATTTCTGCCATGATATAAAGCTATAGTGGAGAAGAATCGAAATTGAAAAAAGACATGGAGGCTTTTATATTCTTTTACCTCCAATAACATTTCACCACCTGTGTATCTAAACTCTTCTTGCCGAAATTGGTGCTCAGTGCTCGCCCAATATATCTAGCTATATTCTAGCTTTCATTTCATTTTTTTTTAACAGGCTCTGCCATTCACATCATTAGTCTACGCTAAATAATTAATAAACTACAGTGGTTTTCCAGTTCTAAAATTTCATTTTTTACATTTTATTTTATTAAAAATCAATATCAATTAAAAGCTAATATTTTCATTTGTCGCAACACTTTCGCTATCTTCGCAAAAATAATGTTCTAATGCTATATAGACATATTGTACAAAATTCTCTAGTATTAACCTTATCTATCATTCAGTATAATATTTCAAAAAAAAAACTAATGACACAGTATAAAAGGGGAAGAAGATGCATAAACTGTGTACATTCGCAGCAATAAAATTGAAAGAATATGCATAAAACTTTAAAAGGGTCACTTATTCGGGAAAGAATTTTCCTTTAGAAAATCTGACTACTTTAGTAATTATGGTTCGGAGTACTATATATATCTAATATATAATCACATGAACAAAACTTTTTTAGAGAGTATATTTAAATTTTTACAATTTTTTAACTTGCAAATTCTTGAAAAAAATAAAATAAATACTAACTTTTTATAGAAAAAAACATATGAAAAGTAGTTTTCAGATTTCTTAATTAAAGTTTAGGGTCAATAGATATTCAATTTTAATTCATTATTAATTAAATATGAGTCGAGAAGGTGAATGTGGGCATGTGAACATTGGATTTTGGAGATCATCAGAACTATTAAGTATTATTAAGTCTGGTGGTTGATAGTCTATAATATGCTTATTTTTAGTTCTTTATCTAATTAATACTACCTCTATCCAAAATTCTTTACACTATTTCAGGTTTTTTACTTAAGTTGGATTAAATTTATTAATATTAATATTTAATAAATTTTTTTAAAAAGTTGTATTTAAAAATATAAGTCTTGTAATTTCTAAATATAAATTTTTATATTTTTCACAAGTATTAATATAAATGAATTTAAGTCAAAATTAAATAAAAAACTAAAATGTTGCTAAAAGAACTTCAGACGAATCGATAGTAAGTAATACAACAGATTATACGTTGACAAAATCAAAATATTACTGTGTAATGACTTGTATAACACTTTGAGTACCCCAAAAAAAAAAATTCCTATATATATAAGCTTTGTGAGGTTGTCGTACGAGTATTGCAATCTTGCTGTATTCTTTTCTCACGTCGCATCCATGCATGCTTATTAATTGTTCATTGATCCCATCAACAACCATAATATCCATGAAGCTTGTGGCAAGGTTGAGATTCCATCAGCAAGTTGAGCTGTTGTTGCTGTTTGTTGTTCTTCAGAGTTTCTCCCTCAACTGGAGAACTGTCCTGTCGGAGAAAGTAGGATGCTTAAAGAAAGACAGGGATGCTCTGCTGTCGCTGAAGCAAGACTTTATTGATCGCTCCGATCATCTCTCGTCTTGGAGGCCGGAAAACGAAGACTGCTGCGTCTGGCAAGGTGTCAACTGTAGCCTTACGACCCGCCGTGTGACGGAGCTCAATTTATCCAGCCACATAACTCATGACATAACCGAGCCCCTAGGAGGTAAGATCTCACCGGCCTTGGTTCAACTAGAAGAGTTGGAGCTCTTGGACCTTAGTGACAATTACTTTTATGGGGTCTCATTTCCTAGCTTCAATTCTTCCTCCTTTCCCAAGTTGACTCATCTTCGTCTCGCTGGTACAGGAATAAGAAGCTCTACCATTTTGCCCCACCTTGCTAATCTCTCCAACCTGCAGTTTCTCGATGTCAGTGACAATAAATACAACGTCACCAGCCTTGATTGGCTCCATAACCTTTCTTCCTTGAGATTTCTTGACCTTAGTTCCAGTAATTTGAGTGAAGCCAGAGACTGGCTACAAGTCATTAATAATCTCCCTCACCTACAAAACCTTCAATTGAAATCGGCTTCGCTTCCTTTACATTATTCTTCCTCTGTGAATGTTAATAATGCTTCTAACTCTCTTGTCGTCATTGATCTCTCTACCACCTTGCTCTCTCCGTCGCTACTATGTCCACTGTTGTGTAATATTAGTAGCAATCTTGTTGCGCTGAGCCTTTATTCTGTTGGACTAGGTGGTTCAGTTCCAACTGTACTTCATGATATGATTTCTTTGGAACATCTTGATCTCTCTAAAAATAGTTTCAGCGGTTTGATTCCAAATGGTGTCAGTAAAATGACGTCTTTGAAACATATTGATCTCTCTAGTAATAGTTTCAATGGTTCGATTCCTGAGTTTTTTGGTGCAATGTCTAATTTGCAAACACTGGACCTTTCATGGAATCGACTACAGGGTTCATTTCCAAATATTACAGGCCTGTCTGCATTGAAACGACTTCACCTAGGGGGCAATCATTTGAGTGGGGGATTTCCTGAAAGTTTAGGCTCCTTGTCTGAACTTGAAGTTTTGGATGTCTATTATAATTCCTTTGATGGTGATCATATGTCTGAAGCACATTTTAAGTCTCTCGAGAAATTAGTTTCTCTTGATTTATCATTCAGTTCTCTGGCTCTGGATCTTAGCCCCGATTGGATTCCACCATTTCAATTGGAATTCATTGGGCTGTCCTGTTGTAAGTTGGGGCCTGACGTCCCCGAGTGGCTCCAAACACAAAGTAGGTTGTCATTGCTTGATTTGTCTGGAACAGGAATCTCTGGTGGCATGCCTCAGTGGTTGTCCAACTTTCCTAACATTCAATTTTTAAATCTGTCCCATAATCAGATGAATGGGAAGTTGCCAGATTTTGCTGTTGGAACTCCGCTGTCCGGACTTTATTGGATTGACTTGAGTTTCAATCAGTTTGAGGGTCCTTTGCCTCTGTTCCCACCGACTGTGCGTGTGTTGAATCTTGCCGGAAATAAGTTTTCTGGGTCAGCTTCTTCACTTTGTTTGATTACCGGCGCCTTGGGCTTACTTGACCTTTCAAACAACTTGTTATCTGGGGAACTTCCATATTGCTTGGTATTTTGGCAACAGCTTGTAATCCTCAACTTGACCAATAATGGCTTCTCAGGTGAATTTCCAAGGGCAATTGTGTCGCGGAACGGGGCCCCAGTGCCCCTAATCTTGTAGGCTCTTAGGGATTATGAATCCCACTAGTTACTATTGGCTAACTATTACTCGTCAATATAAATTAAAACAATTTATATGCAACTAGTTGCTTAGCCTACTCGGATTAAGTTATGCATGCTTCTGACTTGGCAATGCAACCGAAATTTAAAAGTCTTGGATTAAAACATTGCTCGAGCATTTCATTAAAACATACTAAAAACGTACCAAGTCATTGAAATACTAGTTGCTTTGACTACAAGTAACAGTTTGTGCATACATTACAACTCTAGCATGCACCCAAAAGTAACAAGATGGATTTACATCCTAATGTATCCTATTAGAGGCAACTTACTTAGTACACAAAGTACTATGTACAAGAGACAAAATTTAATAACTACTAAGATCAACTACTTGAGCCCACCTTGAGCTAAGTTAAGCTAAGCTCCAAGTGTAGCCCTTCCTTAAACTTGTTCTTGTGTACTCTTGCCTCTACACTGTAAAGGCACAACTTGGTTAGCACATAACTTGTACTGCAAGAAACTAGAATCGCTAGGATTCTTAATAAAATACCTGCAAAACAGAAAGCTTAGGCCTCAGCTATCACTTCAGTGATTAGGCCCGGGATTAGATCCTGCACAATAAAACTTAAGGGATGAGTACTTGAAAGTACTCAGTAAGGATTCCCTTCTTAAATACCTGCAAGGAAAAATGCAACAGATATGCAATATGGCAACCAAGCAATCAAACATGCAATTCAAATAACAACCAATCAACAAAATATAAGATATGCAATGTATGGATGTATGATATGAAATGCAAGAAATGCACACAATAAATGCACTTGGGACTTTCTGCACTCTAAGTGCCTTAATTCTTGCCGTGAGCTCAAATGGCTGAGGTACTTGAGATACTGGCCCTCGTATCCCGGACACTTTACCTCAATTAAGTCCCATCTACGGGTTCTAGAGTAGGTCGTCACCTATCTCAAACTTACCCGCCTTTACCCTTATTGTACAGGGTAGTCTTCCTATGTGGTTTAACTAATCAAACCCTCAAGGTTTAACTCAAAATACTACTAGTGGCTCACTTACCAAACCACATGGTTCGGTTGGGATCGACTTAGGTTTTTCTCCCAATTGACCATATGTAATTGATACTCTATACGGCCAATAAAGAGTCTAAAAACCCACTTAATCCCCTTAGTGCTCATTCAAAAGCTTAAGCACTTTGAATTACTTAGCCACCAAGTCACATTTCTTTATCCTTAACCACACAACTTGACTACCTCTTAAATAATGCACAATTCCCGCCTTAGGAATGAATTCTAGACCCAACCGAGGCTATGGGACATCTTAGAATAGCCTAGGGTTAGAAACCGAGAGTCTAAGTTAATCTTAGGATGGCCGGAAATCGAGGCCAAAATTGCAATTGGCAACGCGGCGCCAAAGAGTATTTGCTTCTGGCGACGCGGCGCCGCCGAACAAACGTTCTGTGTACATTTTCGAATTCTGGCGACGCGTCGCCAACTCGCGTCGCCACCGGCGACGCGTCGTCAATATGGCGTCGAGCTGGGCGACGCGTCGCCAACGCCTTACTCTGCGTTGCGCGATGTGTGCGTTCTTGTACACAACCTACTCAAACTCTCTCATTTCTATACCAAACTCAATGGGTCTTGTTCCTAATTCATCCCCACACACGAAACTACCAAACCATGAATTATTTGAGCTTAATTACTTGAACCCTTACCTCAATTTTGCCACACAAGCAAGCAATCAACAAAGCCTCCTAAGCTCAATCAAGCTTCCTTGAGTTCCAAGTCTAAAACCAAAGCAATTTGGCACCAAAACCAATCAAACTAAGACCATTTCTAGCTCTAGAAACAACCTATAATCACACCAAATGATCTCAAGAAGCTTACCTACGAAATTGGATTCCAAACAAGCTTCCAAAGATCAAATGAAGCAAGAACACCTCAAACAAAGCTTGGTGATCTTTTTAACACCTTGGGCACCCTTAATTCAATGGAAATTTGCAAGAAAATGCTAGTTTGAGCTGCCAATTTGAAAGAGGAGAGGGAGCTACGAAATTTTGGAGGCTTGAACAATGACTAAGTGAAGAAGAGAAGAAGAAAACCTTAGCTTATAAGCATAATAAGCAACTTTTCCCTCTCTTGCACTTAAGTCCTCAAGCTTTCAAAAGCTTCAAATAGCTCACCAACTCACACTCCAAACTCACTTTTCTTTGCTTTAAAGCATACTAAAAGCTTCTCAAACTAAATTTTCTTGAACACTTTAGCCACTCAAGTTCTAAATGGCTCAAAAGAACACTTAGTGCCACAAGTTGTCAAAACTTACTAGGATGATTCTAAAAGCTAGAATAACTAATGGTCTTGACTTAACTATGCCAAATCACACTTAGGAACTCACTCACTTAATTAAGCTTATCTTACTTGCTTTACAAGGCGCTAACTTGAGGTACTTAATTTAATAAACACTTAATCAAAGTAAAGTAAACACTTACTTGATTAATTAACTAGGAGAGCTGTCACAAATTGTATTGGCCAATCTTGTGGTGCTGGATTTACACAACAACAGCTTGTCAGGAGCATTCCCTCTGGCTCTGCAGAATTCCATGATCTTAACCTTTTTAGATCTACGAGATAACAAGTTTTCAGGTGAAATACCCTCTTGGATAGAACGCCTACCATACTTGGCATTTCTGAGTATACAAGGGAATGATTTCCATGGACAAATCCGAGTTCAAATATGTAACCTTTCCCGCTTATTGATCTTGGACATGTCACGGAACGGGCTTTCTGGAAACATTCCAAAATGCTTCAACACTTTCACTCCCATGACTCGTAAAACAGATTCATTTGGTGCCTTTGGAGAATTATACTACATTTTAGTGCTGCGCTTCTACACACAAACGGCATTGGTGAAATGGAAAGGAAGAGAATATGAGTACGGAAGCTCCCTTAAACTCTTCAGGATCATCGATCTCGCGAGCAACAAAATATCTGGTGGCATACCCAAGGAAATGATGAACTTGACAGAGTTGGTTGTGTTGAACTTGTCTATGAACAATTTTCAAGGAGCCATCCCAAGAAATATCGGACGGTTGAAACAGTTACAGTCACTTGACCTGTCGGAAAATAGATTGTCGGGCATGATTCCTTCTGGCATAGTTGACCTGACTTTCTTAAGTTACTTGAACCTGTCATACAACAACTTGTCGGGACAGATTCCGATGGGGACTCAACTGGAGACCTTCAACATGTCTACCTTCATAGGTAATGATGCTTTGTGTGGATTTCCACTTCCAAAGAAGTGCTCGCGAGATAATATTCTGGTTCCACCCATCAATCATTCGAATGAGAATGACAGTGCTGAAGAAGAGTTCTGGAGATGGTTTTATACCAGTACCGGAGTTGGATTTGTTGTTGCCTTCTGGGGAGTCAGCGGTTGCTTGCTGCTAAAGCGCAGTTGGAGACATGCATATTTCAGATTCTTTGATGATTTAATGGACACGTTGTATGTAAGATCAGTGTTGCTCTTTGCCAAAATCAACAAAACCTCCACCGGTATTCGAAGCTGATGCCTGTTGTTGCATTTCATAATTAAGGATACCTTGTTTTGCTACATAATTTGTATTGTGAAGCCAAGAAATATATGTATAACTAGGCTTGCTGCCCACGCTATGCAGCGGGTAACTAGGATTGTATTGGGGGCTGTGGTTGAAACATGAGAGGGAGCAGCAGGCATATTTTATTTTAAAAAATTCTATTACAAATGCATCTTCATCTTTTGAAAATATACCTAGTCTATCATCTTCAACTGAATGATGGCTCTGTGATTAAGGTGTTTATGTAGGAAATACCAACTCTACCACTTTCTGCTGCCAATACCCAACCTTCCTTCTCTGATTCATCTTCAGGTTGCTTCTCTTGTATCTAGCATATTACCACTATTATGAACTTAATCCACACACTCAAAATTGATTAAATGACCCTTACTGATCTGTTAACTATATACATAAGACTCCGTAAACCAAACCTGCTCCTGCAATTTTGGAACATTTTTCTACCTTTAATGACTCAATAGGCAAAACAGAGGATTCCAAAGCCAACATTGGTTTTAAAAGCTTAAGGATGTCTATAAGGTGTTCAGCTCTTTAACACTTCTCCAACTCTGAGTCAACTCTGAAGTCAACATTCTCAGTCTACACTTTCTCATAAAATTTTCCTGTAGTTGCAGTGAGCATGACAGAATTTAAATTTCCAGTTGTAGAGGGGTTCAGATAAAAAAAATTCAGAACTTCATTATGCATCCTACCATAGTTCCAACATAATTTTTCACATTTAATAATACAAAGAAAAGCTCTGGCTGAAAGATAGCATAACATGAAAAGAATTAAGCATAAATTCAACACAGGGAAAACTTGGTCAACACACAACCGCCCTTGCATAGAACAACTACACTAAATCGGACCAAGCATACTAAGAACAGAAGCACTCACAGAAAGCAGGAAAACAGAAGATATATAGAGTAGCAAACCATAAGAAATCTCTTGCCTGAAAAGCATAACATGATACATACTAAAATATTTAAGGCACACCGTTGCCAACACAAGACTTCTAAAGCAGTCACCACACAATTAGAACCTGTCCTAACTGATTCAAGTAGTAATTTAGCAACTGCATATCGCCAGCATGCTTTGCAGCCACAACTTCAAGAATATAAATACCGGCCCAGCCACATATAAAACAAACATCTCTGCAGTCGAACTGAATTAACAATGTTTCCTATTGAGTAATTACTATGAAACCAACTGGGAATACTGGAAATACCAAGAAGTAAGGGGCAGAGTTGCAGGCATTGATGATAGCTAAGGAGAGAGCGAGATCATCGTTGTTTCTAGCAGTCAGATATGTTTTGAAGAGCAATAAAGCAATTCTCTGGCAGGAAACACTGCTCCTCATCCGCCACCACCGCCGTAAGCTTTAGAAAAATCACATTAACCAATTCCAAATGTTTTACTTCTTTCTTAATCCTAGTCAAATTTTAATGTCTGGTCAATAAAATAGCAAAATCAAATAATCCAAAATAGAACTTTTTATTATTTTGTTCCATGCTATATATGCCTGATGCTGAAGAAAAGAAATAAAAACCAAGGCAAATTGACTTATACATGTCGATCGCAATCCTACAGAGAAGCACGAAGAGAAGTTTTCAGTGTCAATGGAAGCGGGATAAGAATCAACAATAACAAAAATCGTAACTCTTTAATCCTAAACTTCGCTAGCCGCATGATAAATTTCCCAATCATTATCACTGATGTTTCATGCTTAATTCAGTACTGGTGCATGGAAAATCATCTCATATTTCATAAGTAGCAGTTTTGTTGAATTACTATCACATTGAGCAAGTCGCTGCGGATCATTATTGGAGAAACTCAAAAAGATGCATAATGCATACCTATGTCTATTCTATTTCTCTTGAACCAAAACAAAAATAAAAACAGGAAAATCTTCGGGAAATGATTACAAAAAAAATCAAACTTCAAAGAAACCAAAAAAAAAAAAAAAAATAAAGAATAAGCGTACCTGTAAGCCTTATAAAGAAGGGTTTCTTAGCAATGAGCCAAGCACCAAGAACGGCTCCAGGAAATACTGGATTGACAGATTAAAACCACAGCCATGCACCAAATTCCTCCACCCATCATAATTCCTGGCTTGTACTTAGCCTGCCTATGATCGTATCAGACCAGATAAACAACATTGGACTCCAAAATCGAAGTTTGTCAAAACCCCAGAAGCTGAACCCGGAAAAAAAAAAATCTTACCCGTTTCGTTAATCACAATGACGCAGTCTTCGCAGACCTTCTGCAAGAGGCGGAGGAGTGACACCTAGTGGGGGAGAAGGCCAAGAAGCATGTCATTGGCGCGGATGTCCTCGATAAGAATATGTAATTTTGAGGAAAGAGTTGAAAGCAATAATCGAAGCCTCATGTTCTGGCTTCCCTTCAATTGCTTGTACTTCGTGGGGAAAACAGGCGGCCTGTCGAGATGAGGGACTAGCGCAAAGGCCTCGGGTCTGGTTCCGACGGACGAGTTGAGGCTGTAAAAGAAAACAATAATATTGCCGCACACTTGCCTCTGTGAGGCTTCATCTCATTTATAATAATGTACAAGATAAGTATAGGGGATTTAACAAGATGGAGATAGATACAACAAGTGTAATCGTAACAGACAAGATAACTAAGCTCTTCAGCCTGAGTGTTTATCACGAACAGGATTGTGGTTGAGGTTTGCTCGTGTTCCACGTGACAAGTCCTTTTGTTCTTCAACAGGCCCCTTCAATCTCAAGGGTCGTGGGCGAACGTTGAGATTGTACCTCAAACGAGAGAAAGCCTGAGATGCAAGCGGCTTGGTGAGAATGTCAGCTAACTGATCCCTTGTTGAAACAAACTGAACATCAAGGTCCCTCCGAGCAACTTTTTAACGAACGAAGTGAAAGTCAACTTCGATATGTTTTGTTCGAGCATGTAAGACAGGATTGGCAGTCATGTATGTAGCCCCAAGGTTATCGCACCATAACACAGGTGACCGAGGCAGATATATACCAAGTTCACGAAGCAAGGTCTGCAGCCATGTTAGTTCAGCTATCGCATTAGCCAATCCCCGAATTCAGCTTTGATACTTGATCTTGAAACAGTTTGCTGTTTCCGTGAGCTCCAAGAGAGTAAATTCGAGCCGAGAAACACGTTTTCTTTTACATTATTATAAGGCACGTCTCGTGGCCAAAGGGTTCAAATAACAATATGGCATTGATTATACTGAGACATATAGTCCAGTGGTCAAGCCGGCAACCATTCGAACCGTTCTCTCCATTGCTACATCTCGGAACTGGCCAATAAAGCAATTAGATGTGCAAAACGCCTTCTTGCATGGCCTTCTCACTGAAGAAGTTTACATGCGTCAGCCAACTAGGTTTGTCAACTCTAAGTTTCCGAATCACATTTGTCGTCTCCATAAAGGTATCTACGGGCTTAAACAAGCCCTAAGGGCATGGTTTTCTCGTCTTAGTTCTCAGTTGCTTGAACTTGGTTTTGTACCATCTAAAGCTGACACGTCCCTATTCATCTACAAGGAAAATGATGTAGTTCTCTTTATGTTAATTTATGTGGATGATATTTTACTCACTAGATCTTCTTCTTCATCTATCTCTAGGTTGATTGGCACTCTCTAGCAAGATTTTCCTCTCAAAGATCTCGGATTATTGAGTTATTTCCTTGGCGTGGAGGCCATTCATGACCAACATGGTTTAGTGCTCTCTCAGCAAAAATACATCCTAGAACTATTGGCAAAGACTCAGATGACCAAGGCTAAACCAGTAGCTACACCAATGACAACAAGTGACAAATTATATCGAGACAAAGGTGACGCCTTTTCTGATCCTACACTATTTCGAAGCACGGTTGGAACTTTTCAGTACATCACTTTAACTCAACCAGATATCTCTTATGCGGTGAATAAAGTATGCCAATTTATGCAAGCTCCCATAGTAGCTCACTGGACCGCTGTCAAACGAATCCTACGCTACTTGGTCCATATAGCAAACCTTGGTCTTCACATTCATCGTAACTCCTCACTAATACTTGCTGCATTCTCTGACTCAAATGGGGCGGGATGTCCTGATGATAGAAGATCCACCAGTGGGTATGCTGTGTTTCTCATAGCAGGTCCTTTTGTTCTTCAATAGAGGCCGCTCGAGCCTAGGACGAAGCCCGCCAACGAAGCAGTGCATTTCACCTAAGTGGCCCGAGTCAAGCTCATAAATCGTTGGACGGCTGCCGCGAACCCACGATGACACCAACAACTTATAGCAATCGCATCAGACCAGCTTGTGAGACATAAAAAATAGAATAAGCCCATCATCCCTAAAGAATTAAAAAACTATACATGAGGAGACATGTGAAAAGATGAGAGCAGTCCCTCCTCCTGCTTTTCATCTAACCATATAAGGGATGCAAGGTAATTATCCCTCCCATTCTCCTCATTTTCCTCAATCCAAACAAGCTTATAGCCCACTCCTCTCTGTTCATGTGCCTTGGCACCTCACTCTCTGGCGGCCACGTGCAAGAAACCCAATTTGGGAAGCTGACACATATACCTTTATGGAGGAGGAGGACCGAAGGAAGCAAAAAGAATTTGCTGTAGTGATGAGATGACACTAGAAACATAATGATGGGGTCCCCTACTAACATCACTAGCCAGTTAGTCTTCCTAAGCAAGGCAAGACGCAATCGACGTTCCTAATCTAACTCATCTAAACCATTTGGAAAATGGAAAACTGAACCGTACAGAAATGAACTTACCAATGACTTCATCCAAATTAACCCAATAAACTTATTTCAAAAATTTGATTACTCCCCAAAGTTTTCATCACCACAACTATATCAATATCAACCCACAAACCGAGGATACAATAATGAAAAACTACTATAAACATAAGTTTCTATTCTTCAGTACTAAAGCCAATGAAATCGTACAACAAAAGAAAGAAGAAAACTGTCACCATAGAAAACAATTTTTTACATAAGGATATGATTGCAACATGTAAAAAGGTAGGGAGTTAAATGCATATTCATCATATATTGAAGGATTTCCGTACCATTATTCCACCAAGAGGGGACAGGTGTCCCTATCCCAATGAAGGCACAAATTTAAACTTTAAAAGAAGAGGAAACGTGACACAACAGCCAATAAAACAGGAGACCCAAACCTAACATTAACCCTTGCCAAAAAGGACACGTGCCGAAGCCATCTTGCCCTCTTCTGCTTTAATTTATTATTTAGATGTGTTTTTTTATGCAAAATAATTACAAGTATAATATATGAGAATCTATCATAGAAAACCTTTGGTGATAAAATATCTACTATGTGAAAAACATGCAAGGTTCAATATGCAATTTCACCACTTCTAGATTGTCTTATCTTTCCAAAGAGTGTGATACCATTCGAGCTAGGATCTACTGCCTTACATATGTCCTCTAGTGATGGCGTTGATCCTAGTGAGTGAAGTGGTTATGACTTAAGATACCAAATCTGTTTCCCTGGCTAAAGGGACAATTACGAATTGATCCGTTATTCTTGTTTCTTTATACTATAAACTCGCATTTGATAATAGAATTTGGGAGGAATTGTGGTGCACGTCTGATTTTTTTCTACCGTCATCATATTTATATGCCACTTGATTTCTTAAAACCATTTTTAATACTTAAACTAGGAGAAAACCCTGCATGTTTTGCAGTGACTCGTTATTCAAAAGGCCGATCAGAAGGATGCAAAATTTGGAGATCATAAGGACAAAAAATAATAACTTAAAGACTTTTGTAACTTTTGGTTTTGTTTACACAAAATATTCTCCTTTTATAACTTTTTTTTCCCCAGTGACGGGTTTACAACACGAGAATGTTTTATTCATAAATAAGGGTTTATTTCGGTGGATTTTTTTTTTTTTGCTGGAAATTTATATTAGGTATTTTCTTCCATTCATGGAGAACTGTAAAAGAGTTATATCTAAACATAATCACATAGATAATTACAATATTGTTCCATAACCTTTACATTTTACTATTTTGAGTCATTCATATCTTTGCAACTTTTTTATGTTTTTTATCATTTCAATATTTGCTTTTCCACTTTGCTTCATTTGTGTCCAAAAAAGCTAACAAAGAAAAACAAAACACATACTTCTTTTTCTTTCATTGTTAGGCCAAATATTTTGGGATGAAGGTAGTATGATAGACTAATTAGATAGATTTTAATTGGGGTAAACTAACAATAAATGGTCGGTTGAGTTTTTGTTTTTGTAATAATCTATGCTTGCTTGTTGGACGTTGTCTTTCAACTGCAAAACATTGCACAACTAAGCATAACTATAGTTAAAATTATGACCTACATCTTTTATTAACTTGGCTAATTAATGAGTACATATATAGTCTTGTGTCTAGCAAGACTGATGAAAACAATATATTTGAAAAATTGAGGACTACATTGTAACACCTCATATATATCAAGATCCTTTTCAAATATAACCATTTTTTTTCTAGACACATATCCAAGCTTGTACCTGACGAAAATTAACAGGAGGCCCAAAACGCAAAAAGTAGCTTTGTAAAAATGAGCCAGTATTTTTCGGGCTGAATCATTATAATTATTCACATAAGGCCTAAATCTTGATCATTGCTCTTCTACAATGATCTGAACTATGTTTTAGTGTACATACATACATACATACATACATACATATATATACATATGTATGTATGTAGGTATATAATGTTTATATACCATGATTTTTTTTTTATCTTTTTTCCTACTAAATAAAATTAACAAAACAAATATCAATTATAGTTAAAAAGATTTCAGTTTAATTTATAGATTTTATATTTTTTTTTAGAATGTGTTTTTGCTATAGGGCTTAAGGCCTCAAATTAGCTCATTCAAAGTACAAGGCAAGCCTCCGCACCTAAGTTAGTTCAAGCTTTGGCCTTCAAACTCTTAGGTCAAGGGTTCAAATCTCTCTTCCCTTACTTGCATTAAAATGACAAGTTCTGATGGTCAAAAGTAGCTTGATGCCCTCTAGGTTTCGGGAAATGGACCAATTACCCTTAACTATTAAAAACTCTTAAATCCATACTTGTAAATGATTGTGAATAATACAAAAAAAAAACATAGTACAAGGGTGCACTCACCCAATTTGACTAGCTTGAGGGCTTTCTGTGAAGTTATGAGTAAAATGTTGCCCTCATTCTTTATCTTTGATTTTCGGTTCATTTGGTCTAGACTTTTGAAAGCATGTCAATATAATCTTAAATTTGGTTCTTCTAGTGACAAAATTTCTTCAAAAGTAATGAAAAGCATCATTATCAATGCATGTTTTCTGTCCAAACAAAAATAACAACACACCATTTAATGTAAAAAAAATCTTATAAAATTGAAATGAAAATTACAACAAAAATAAACGAATAAATGAATGAAAAAAAAATAAGAAAAATCCAACATCAAGCAACCATAACTCCCACACATAAATTATATTTACCCATATCTCATATTGTTTCTATGATACTCCTTTTTGGGACATCTTAATTTCTTTGCATCATTTTCTTACTTGGTATGTTTTATCAATCCAAATGCAATTATACCCTTTTTGAATCTTGCCAACATCTTTTGACCTTCTTGCTCTTTCCAATCTTGACCTTATTGCTTGAATTGATGAAGAGGTGGGAACTTTTGATATCACAAACAATTTTCATGAAATGGGCATTGTTTATTAAGAAAAAATGAAAATGCAAACTAAGAACAAAATAACTGCGATAGCCCAAACTACCTATGACCTAGACATGAACTCAACCTAGTCTAGACTGTGAAATTAATAAAACACAGCAAGCTTAACTAAGGTCTATGTCAAAAACCAAAACCAACAAAGACATGCAATTTTGACAAGAAATGTTTTATCTAGTAATAAAATTCTTATTTCAATTTTAGTTTTTAGTTTGAACTGAAACTTAGCAAGCAAGTCACTTCATCAATTAAGAACTTAGGAAAATTAAATAGCCTGCAAATAGTTTATTATATGCAAAAGTTAACTTCTGGTCACACTGGTAGATCAAGTAACACAGAACATCATATTATGTCTGGTCCAGCAACTTTATCTTGCCCACAAAGTTTGATCTCACAAAAGTACATGTTCATTACACAAACACAGAAAAAGTGTCTACACAAGCTAGACCTATAAGCCTAGTTTCTTACTTTGCTAAGCTATGAACTCCAATGCCAGCTCAACGCAACCTTTTCAGCACAAGTGCCTCAACAAAATTTATCCATAGTAGCTGCATTGAGAATTTTTAAACATAAGCCACATTCTTTAGTCCTCATTAGACCTAGAACTATTTTTTACTTTAACATTAGGAAAGACTAGTGCATTACTTGTCAACTACCCACAGAAGCCCCTACACAGAGCATGAGTTAGTCTGCCTGTTCTTTTCCTGCATTAAAGACAAAAAGGCTATGAGTTCTAGTAACTCAGTAAGGGTAGCCTATTATAAAGCATAAATAATAAGAATAGAAACTAGGGCCTTCTTGCAACCTTACAAAGACAAAGAAAACTAAGGCAAGTACAAACTAGTATATATGCATATAAACAAAACCATTCATAGTATTACTTGAAGGGTCAGTACACGCATCCATCACAACAAAAACATGCAGAACTCACACACACACTTCCTAAATACAACAAGGGCTCACTCAGCACTAAGGCCCTAGTAAATAGTACAATAGTCGGCTCACCCTGAGGGCGCACACACATACACACCATACTCAAAGTGCTAAAAGCTCTATTCATGGCTAAAGATGTTGGACTAGCATTTGGGCACTAAAAAACCCTGTAGCCACTCATTATTTGCCTACATAAGCTAGCTTCAGCCATAAGGGCAACTAGAGCTTAAATTCACTCTCTGCCCCTAATCACCCTTTCTAACAGCACAGCATATGGGCCCCCTTAACAATCAAGTTATCCCCTATGGCCTATCAAAGTTGATAGCACCATCTCACAATGTGCATTCCATATGAGAGAGCAAAATCATCAACAGAATCGAGTCAAACATGCATGAGAATGGAGGACGATAGGTGTTCATCAAATTGGCCTAAATGCCAAGATTGATACGTAGTCTTTTTGCATGTCTCTAATTTAACCCTCGAGTTTTAGCTTTTACCGTTTGGCTCCTTATTTATTAAGAATTAACTTTTTCCTGATTTATAATTAGACCCTCTCAATGGTTGTACTTTCCAAATTAGTCCTCAGGACCTTTTTGATCAAGCAATTCAACGTATCAACTTTACACCTAATAGCTTAAACACCAAGTTAACCAATATTTCACCGTAACCAAAACCCCCCTAAGGATCACAATGATCCAGTTAAGGACTACAATCTGTTATTGGAACACTCCATGGCCATTTAGGTAGGTGAAATAAAATTTAGTTCCCAAATTTTTCTAATAACTTGGGCAGCAAGGTAGGATGTTTCTTCATCATTTTTGCCTCAGATTCTCATGTAGCTTCCTCCTCAGTGTGATTAGCCCATTGCACCTTTACCGTAAGAATGAATCTACTCTTCAACTTTCCCACATCTTTGGCTAACACCCTAAAGGGTTGTTTTTCATAACTCAAGTCAGAGGCTATAAGTACTTCATCTACAGTAATAACATGTCTATAATCAGGGACATATTTCTTGATCATGCTCACATGAAAAACATTATGAACATGTCCTAATTATGAGGGTAAGACCAACCTATAGGCCACTCTGCCAATTTTTTCTAAAATTTCATAAGGCACAATATACGTAAAGGATAGTTTTCCTTTTTTGCCAAACCTTATTACCCTTTTCATGGGGGATATCTTCAACCACACTTTGTCTCCTACTTGAAACTTTAAAGCTTTTCCTTTTTGGTTTGCTTGTGCTTCTAAACTTTGGTTTGCTTGTGCTTCTGAACTTTGGTTTGCAACTTTGATTCTTTCTTGAATCTTTATCTTCCCAGTAGTTTCTTGTATGATTTCTAGCCCAAGTCTTACTTGATCTTCCTTGTCAAACCAAAAATTTGGAGGCATACACTTCCTTCTATAAAGGGCTTCATATAAGGCCATCTTTATTACTGAATGATAACTGTTATTATTTGAAAACTTAATAAAAGGCAAGTGGGCATCCCAATCCTCTTGAAATTCATGAAATAACTACTTAACATATCCTCTAATACTTGGATAACTCTTTCTATCTACCCATCTATTTGGGGGTGATATGCTACGCTCAGTTTAACCTGTGATCTCATGGCTTATTAAAAAAACTACTAGAATAAATAAACAAACCTAAGGTTTCGATTAGACACAATATCATCACATATCCCATATAACCTGACAATCTCCTAAATATATAACCTTGCTAGCCTATCCATTAAGTTTGTTAACTTGATTGGCAAAAAGAGTGTAAATTTTGTTAGCCTATCTACTACCACCCATATGGTATCATGTTTTTGTTGGTATTTTTTATGGAGTTCCATGTTATCAAGTAGCATGTACCTGTAGGGTTTTGGGAGCCAAACAAATGTAGTAGAAATTAACTGAAATCCTCCATGATCTAAGTAAAATGGAGTAAATCAAGTGTTCAAAAATTTTATACTTTGTTGATTGAGATTTTTCACCCAATTGTTGAGTTAAATCACTAAAACTTGAACAGTTGACGTCTTCAAACTCTCTATGGTATCCACACAAACCTCTCAGATCACCATGCCTCCACACTTTTTGGCAAGTATGTTCCTCTTGCGCCCGTAATGCTAGCTCGCGTCTTTCAAAAAATAACAAGAAGAGAGTACAGCGGGAACTTTCAAAAAAATTTTGATTTCATCCAAGGGAGGTACCTATGAAAATAATTTCTATATAAAGTATATATAGTGAGCCTTAACTCTCAAGCCTAATAAGTTTAAAAACCCTAATCTGATTTGGCCTAATTTTGGGCTTAATAATGGCTCAACTATTAGGCCAATAATTAATCTGAAATTATCATGAAACCAAAAACAAATAATTTGGCCCATGCACTCAAATAATCCAATTGTCTCTAAGTGTACGACCCAATAGGCTCCTATCACATTGGTAATTATCATAAATCATATTTATGATCATAAACAATGAGTGGTATCTAGCAACACATTAATGCTACTTAAGCGACGAGATAACCAATAATTCGACTAAACCTCTATGATCATTATTTATATATGTCATTGTCATTTTATCCAAGGATATCAAGATTGAGCATGAGACATGAAATGTGTCACTTTTGTATAGCCTAATCTTTGATTTCTTAATTCTTGAGTAGACAAACTTAAACTAATGACATTGATATCCTATATCAACTCATTTAAGCATGGCCATGCATTTCCTTTGTTTCACTCAACCAAGGGGCTCAAAGAAATCACTCCTATTACATAAGAGGGACAAATCTCATCTTGATCATAAAAACCCTCTGCATGATATGTGACATACCCAATGACTACTTTCATGTTCACTCAATTATGAGCAACAAAGAAAAGTATCAAAATATGTGACTTACATGTACGAAACCTTAATGACCTTCGGTCAAAGGACTATATATACCATGATCACTATGAGAATCACTTATAACACTCATATAATGATCCATTTATTGTTCCCATGGCGGGTCGGTCCAGTACACAAGTTCTCCAACTTGTACTATATTCAGACTACATATCTCATAATAATCATCACATATGCTAGTCTCTATGTATTATTGTGACCTACTCCACAATAATATTAGACCAGGGACATTTAAGAATACTATTATTCTAGGGTTATAATTATGTTTGATTATCTCATATGAAAACAAACAACAAACATAATTATTGGAATAATGCCTTAATAAAAATATTATGACTCAATGTCCAAAATACAAATATCTCATGATTGGCTTTTGGGCACAACATTAACAATCTCCCATTTGCACTAAAGTCAATCATCCATGTATCTAATACCAATGGATCTAGAATAACTATCATGCTTTTGCTACGTGAGGGGTTTCGTCAGTAGATTTATA
This sequence comes from Aquilaria sinensis, assembly GCA_005392925.1. Lineage (NCBI taxonomy): Eukaryota > Viridiplantae > Streptophyta > Magnoliopsida > Malvales > Thymelaeaceae > Aquilaria > Aquilaria sinensis. Next base: position 240,077 of record SMDT01002819.1, on the reverse strand, counting down.
ATGTTATTATCTGTTGAGGTCTTGCATATTGTCACATCACCATTTTTAATGATCTCCCTAATAAGATGATAACGTGAGAGTATGGTTTAGATTGCTCGAGGTTCCTTAGCCTATGCGATTGTTCCATTATTGTCATAATAAAGCTCTATCGGGTCGGCAATGCTTGGAACCACTCCAAGATCTATGATAAACTTCTTAATCCAAATTACCTCATTCGCAGCATCAAAAGCGGCAATGTATTCAAATTTTGTTGTAAAGTCGGCTACTGTCTCTTGCTTTAAACTCTTCTATCTCACAGCACCACTACTAATGCAAAACACATAACCGGATTAAGATGTGAAATCATCCTTATCAGATTAGAAACTAGCATAGTAACCCCTAACAACAAGATCATCTTTGCCTCCATAGACCAAGAATGCATCATTATTCCTTCTCATGTACTTAAGGATATTTTTAACAGCTTTCCAGTGACTCTCATCAGGGTTTGATTGGCACCTACTCGTCATGCTCAAGGCATACAAGACGTTGGTATGAGTGCATATCATGGTGTACATGATAAATCCAATTGCTAAAGCATATGAAATCTTACTCATATATTCTCTCTCCTCAGCTATATTAGGATATTGAGATCTTGAGAGAGTTATACTTTGTAACATGGGTAAGAACCCTTTCTTGGAGTCTTCTATGCTAAACCTCTTTAGCACATTGTCAATGTATGTACTTTGACTTAGGTTGAGTAGTTTTTTAGATATATCTCTATAGATACTAATGCCTAAGACATAGGCTGCTTCACATAAGTCCTTCATGAAGAAACAATTCCCTAGCCAAGTCTTCACAGGCTGTAGCTCAGGAATGTCATTCTCGATGAGTAGTATATGATCTATATACAACACCAAGAAAACAATAGCGCTCCCACTAACCTTTTTGTAGACATAAGGTTCAACTTTATTTATAATTAAACCAAACTTTTTGATTGCTTTATCAAAACAAAGATTCCAGCTTCTCAAAGCTTGCTTCAATCCATAAATGGACCTTTGCAACTTGCATATTTTATTAGCATTCTTTAGAGTGGCAACACCCTTAGGTTGTGTCATGCACACATCCTCAAGTAAGTTTCCATTAAGGAATGCGATTTTCACATCCATTTGTCATATCTCATAATCATACCATGTAGCAATAGCCAATACAATTTGAATGGATTTAAGCATGAAAACTGGTGAAAAAGTTTTATCATAGTCAATACCATAAATTTGCTTGAAACCTTTTACAACCAATCGTCTTTAAAGGTAATCACATTACCATCCATGTCAGTTTTCTTCTTGAAAACCCATTTGCACCCTATGGGTATTACCCCTTCAGGTGGTTCAACCAATGTCCATACTTAGTTTTCATACATGGATTCCATCTCGGACTTTATGGGCTTTAACCACTTCTTAGATTTTGGCCCTGACTAGCTTGTTGGTAGGTTGTGAGTTCCTCTTGGTCTATGAGCATCACATCATCAGTATGAGTCACAAGAAATCCATATCTCTCTTGCTCATGTCAAATCCTACCAGATTTATGTGGGCTTTGTGCTACAGGAACAGACTCCTAAACTACAATATCTTGTGGTGTCTGCTCCAGTTTCATTTTGGGTTTAATGTCCCCTTGTTGTTCTCGAATTTCTTCAAGTTCTACTTTCCTCCCACCGATTCCTTTAGAGATAAGATCTTTTTCTAGAAGATACTAGTTCGAGCAACAAACACTTTTTGCGCAGAAAGATTGTAGAAATAATAACCCTTTGTTTCTTTATGATACCTAACAAAAAGACGTTTATGAGATTTAGGCCCAACCTTGTCAGAGGATTGACGTTTCACGTAAGCCTTGCAGCCCCAAATCTTCATAAGAGATAAACTGGAATGCCTCATGACACAGCCCCTCAAGGGCTTGCCCAAGAAGCCTATGAGAACTTGTCCCACACTAGTTGCAATTAACTAATTGATTACGTGCACACTAGTTAAAACCTCCATGCTTCTAGTTAAATAACCTACTATGCAATTATGCATGGGTATATGCTTTAACTTGAATGATTAAATAGATAATAAAAACATAAAACATTGCCATGGCATTTGCTTAAAACAGAACATCAAAACTGTCAAAGTATACAAGGCATTATGTGGTTACTACACATAATCAATTGTGTGTGAACATCCAAGCAAAAGCAAACTATGCTTACACCTAAAAGCGACTCTAGAGTACACCACTCATACATGAACATCGAAGGCAAACTAGTGTATGAAAACTATACACTGAACAACTCTACTGAGATCCATAACTAAGCTTCCACCTTAAAGCAACTCCCAATGGCAAGCTCCAAAGCCCTCCCTTGTGCTTCACTAACCTTTGTTGGCCAAAGAGACAACTATAGTTAGTACCATAACTTAACCAACAAGCAAACCACAAACTAGAATCATAAAAATTCAAGTAAACCATATACTTGCTCGTGAGCTTAGCTCAACAACCCTCAATGGTTACTGGCTTAACGACGCTAAAAAACTGCACAACAAAGACTAAGGGAATGAGAATCAAAGATTCTCAGTAAAGGATCCTTCAACTTGCAAGAAAAATACTGATGACACACATATATATATAATACATAAAGTCTACTACGCGCGCTTGCAATATGAGGGCTAATATATGCATATATATTTGGGTCCATTGAGACCCTTCTTCAACTTAGTCCTCGCACGGACGTCACCCCATGCCTAGCGAGCTTTGGCCCCTAACTCGTAATTAGCAAACTTAGCTTACTGACCTCCCACTGAGCTAAGCTCACTAAATAACCTTCCATTGATTGTTGTGCAGGTAAACATGGTAGATGCTCCTTGCTTGAGTTCTAAAGAATTCCCTAGGTGTACTAGGCTCCCACATAGTGCCTTCAGCCATTGCCTCACCTAGGTCGCTATGGTACTAAGCCTCCACCCAATTAGGCACATTAGGCTCCCACTTGGTGTCTTGAGCTAATAAGCTCACCTAGACCACCAAGGTAGTAAGCCTCACCATTTAACCCACCAGGGATGCACTAGGCTTTCAATTGTGCGTCAAGTCACAACTTGGCTAGGCCACAAATGCACTAAGCCTTCATCCTTGGTGCTTCTCTATCCACCATTACTTGGTTCATGTTTCATTGCTAAACAAATGTTTAACTAACCATGGGGGTGATTAGGAAGCTTAACTAGGGTCCCCAAGGTCCCCTAAAGCCTTCGGAATACCCTTGCAAGCATTCTAGCTCTTCAGGCCATGATGTGTACACACTGGCCACTTGGTGCGTTCACATTGTAGTAAACTTCTTAATTCTGGTTTTCGCCTGAATGCATCATGTCTGGTGCATTTATATCGCCTGAAAAATCTAGCTTTACAGGCCGCGATGCGTATGCACTGGTTAGATGGTGTGTTCGCATTATAATCAGCTTCTCAGCTCTAGATTTCGTGCAAACACATCATCCCATGGTGTGTTCACATTACAGGATTTTCTTCCTACTTCTGGCATGATGCGAATGCACTATTCCATGGTGCGTACACATTGCCTGGAAATGACTTCTTTATGTTCTTTATGTTGCCTATGCTTAAGGGTGTTTTCCTTGGCTCAGCTCAAGCAACAACTTGCCAAAACAACCTCCATGGCCAACATACAAGTTCCATACATCTATTTAGCAAGCAAAACAACTAATCCCTTACCTTAATTCCAAGAATTAGCAACAATCAAGCAACTCTAACCCAAGAATTTCAAGTCCAAAAGTCCTACAAAGGTTTCCTAGGTTCCAAAGCACAATCAAGGTTCATGGCACTAAATTAACATCAATCCAACAAAACCCAAGCTTAAAACAAGTGAAGAAACAAGAAAACTTCAAGAATTAAGGCCTACCCCATGCACATCAACAAGCACAAGTGAGAACGATGCCACCAAGCTCCAAAACCATGGTAAAATAAGGAAAGCAAGCTTCATTTGACTTGGGCAACCCAAAAGCCTCCCAATTTCATGAAGAAATCATGATTTTGGTGAAGTTGGAGCAAGAATTAAAGAGGGTTTGAGGGAGCTACGAAAATGAAGTGGAAGGGATGAGGGAATAATGACATCCTCATCTTTTCCAACCATTTTTAAACAACAAAAACTCCCCCCCCCCCAAACTTTTATAAGTTTTGCAAATTTACCCCACCTTCAAATAATAATTAGGTAATTAAAAATTTTGGCAAAATTTTATAACTTGGGCTTTCCATTTTAAAAACATCATTTTTACTCCCATGACTCGTCTCGACCCTCCAGGGTGAAAAATGACCATTTTTGCCTCCAGGAAAACCTAGTGCCATAAACCACTCATAACCTACTAAACCTTTAATAACTTACTTGATCTTGCTAATTCACCTCTAATTAAGGTATTTAAACTAGGGATTTATGAATTTACCTAGCTCATTGAGTATTCTGCTATGAGGGTTATAACACCTCCGACTCCATATCTCATATGGTGTTTTTTGAACCAATTTAGATGAAACTCGGTTTAGTATAAAAACAACTTTCTTTAGAGCAATTCTCCAAAAGAAGTTCGGAAGGTCAGCTTGACTCATCATAGATTGAACCATGTTTAACAAAGTTTGATTTCTCCTTTTAAATATATTATTCCATTAAGGTGTACTAGGTGGAGTTTGTGATACTATACAACACTCTTTTAGATAGTCAAGGAATTCTCAATCCAAGTATTCTCCACACCGATCTGATCGAAGTACTTTAATACTTTTCCCGAGTTAATTATGTATTTCATTATTGAATTTTTTGAACTTTTCAAAGGATTATGACTTATGTTTCATGAGATACATATAGCCATATTTACCGAAGTCATTAGTAAAAATAATGAGGTATTGGAAGTCTCTTCTAGCATATGTAGACATAGGCTTGCATACATCACTATGTATGAGTCCTAATAAGTCATTAGCTCTTTCACTTTGCCCAGTGAAAGAAGTTTTGGTCATTTTGCCCAATAAACATGACTTGCATGTCTCATATGATTCAAAAATAAATGAGTCCAAGAGTCCATTGTTGTGGAGCTTAGATATATGGGTCTCATTTATATGGCCCAAATGGTAATCCCAAAGATAGGTTAGGTTCAAATTATTCAATTTGAACTTTTTGGTATTCACATTATAAATTGGATTTTTGAGTTCTAGAACATATAAACCATTGCTAAGTCGAGCACTACCAAAAAATATTTCATTCAAATAAATGGAACAATACTTGTCCTTTTTTATAAATGAAAAACCTTTCTTGTCTAAGTAAAAAACAAAAATCAAATTTCTACTAATAGTAGGCAAATGATAGCAATTGTCTAATTTTAAACCAATCGACTAGGCAAAGTGAGGACATAAGTCCCTATAGCTAATGTAGCAACTCTTGCTCTATTTCCCACATATACGTCCACTTAACTTTCGGCTAATCTTCAACTCCCACTTAGATCCTGCACATTTGCATAAATGTGAGATCCACATCTAGTATCCAATACCCAAGATGAGGGAGCAGAAAAGTTAGCATCTATAACAAAAATACTTGAAGTGGAAGTCTTACTTCCCTTCTCCTTCTTGAGTTCTTCAAGATAAAGCTTGCAGTTGCGCTTTCGATGTCCAGGTTTCTTACAATGAAAAAATTCTCCTTTCTTAGTCATACCACCAGATGGTTTCAGGGCACTCGAAGAAGAATTTGCATTAGATTTTCCTTTAGCTTTATTCTTATTCTTGTTGGTCTTTCTGTTTGCCTTGCCCTTCTGAACCATCAAAATGAGCTTTGCCTCTTTAAGATTTTGCTCAATAGTTCTAAACATGTTGAGCAATTCAGGAAGGGACTTATCAAGATCATTCATGTTATAGTTCATGACAAACTGATAATAGTCTTTCAGCAATAATTGCAGGACTGTATCAACAGTCATATTTTTCTGAAGAGCAAATCCCAAACTTTCAAAATTATTAATGTACCCAATCATCTTGAGCACATAAGAACCCACAAAACTTCCCTCAGAAATTTTGCACTGGAACAATGCTTTAGAGGTCTTAAACCTCTCATGTCGAGCTTGCTCTTGGAAGATCATTTTAAGATGTTCGATCATATCGAACACCCCCATGTTCTCATGTTGCTTCTGAAGCTTAGATTATATGGTAATCAACATGAGATAAGCAACATTCAAAGCATCATCAGAATGCTTTTTATAAGCATCCTTTTCAGCTATTGGAGAATTAGTAGTAGACTCATTCAGAATGGGTTGTTCTAGGACATAAACCTTTTTTTTCTTGCTTGAGGACTATCCTCAAATTTTGGTACCATTTGAGAAAGTTGGTCTCATTCAGCTTTTCTTTTCCAATGATCGAAAGCAATGAAAGCATTGATGTGTTTTCTATCATGGTAATCTACAACAGTAAATGTGCAATGTAAGAGTCATGTATTTTAATTCATTTAATAAGGACTTTTATTAAATAATGCTCAAATTATTGTACTCAAAATAATAACCTTCGATATTATTTTAGAGCACCTTAGTTCTAAGGTATTTTAGTGGGCCAAAATCCATATTTCACCATAACTTGAGTCAGCTTTGGCTTTTGTCTCAAGTCATAGCTATTTAGGTTGCATCACATGTAACTCCTTGCCAATTGCATCTCATGCAACTCTTGGATGGTTGGGTGTACAGTACTTGTCCAAGCTCATCTCATGAACTTAAGCCCAACTCTATACCTCTAATTCATCAATCCTGTTGAGATTACTTAGCTAAGTCAGACCAAAAGTTAGCAATTTAGATATCACTTTTATCCCATTAGGTCTTACTAAGATGAACTTAGGTACCTTGCTTTGGCAAACCCACCCAATGTTGATCAAAGTCTTGACAAGTGCCAGCATTTGGAAGGCATCATATTTAATAACTTAAAATTTTGTTTGAGGAATTTTCCTTTGATCTCACCAATTATTATCTTCGGTTGTCTTATACATGCATCACATACAAATATAAAACATGCATTTCATGCCAACAACTAATTAAATGTGACATGGTTATAGCCCAAACTATGTGATATTCTTAAGCCAATGAGAATATCATGAAAGCCTAAGAAAAGAAAAATGTCTTCACAAGATCTTTCTTCTCCTTGCTTGGATGCCTCCTTATAGTCATCTCTCCTTCGACACACCACCTCGGATGATTCCAAAAGGCACAATTACAACAATGATAGAAACCTCGAGTTACATTTTAGAGGAGTAAGGTGAGAAGAGAAGGTACAATGAGAGTAATAAAGAGAGGCATGACACGTAGGCCGTATTTACAACTACAACCAACCATGCTTCAATCAACAAACAGCATAACAAGTCAAATCTTATTCAAGTTAAAAATGCATGCCAATTAACGTGCGTTTGTTAACCTGTGATGACTCAAGTCCAAAACCTATCCACAGAATACCTGCCCATACCACATAGGCTATCCTTTAGAAAAGGATAAGTACTAGGTGATCAAGCTCTAAGACTTGGAGTCATATATACACATCAGAAATCACATAGACTTCCCATGTGAAATATAGGGTGTTAAAATCTCCTCCACTTATATGCCCCACTTCCTCATTGGGCCCATCCAGAATCGTAAGCCCAATCGGTGATGGATATGAACCGTACATGGAAAGATAGAACACAATCGGGTCTCGGCTCATACAAAATCAAAAGTACGGCCTACACCATCACAGAACTAGGTTTGGCTTTGATACTATCTATCATGACCCAAGTCTAGAACTGATCAACAAAACACCTGCCTACACCATATTTGAAAAAAGGATAAGCATTAAGTGCTTGTGCTTTGAAACTTGAGCTTATATATCCACATAATGCTTCACACAATTCACCTATATGGAATATAGGGGTGTTATAAATTTCCCCCTTTGTGTATCCAACATACTCGTTGGGGTCAGTTAGATTACTTGGTTCCCCAGACTAGAAGCCTCTCTAATCGGACTATTGAGCCATTGGCCAAATAGCCTCTTAAATCCAAGATCAGTCCCGGTAGATAATGCATGTGCACACTCGCTATGCAACACCATCGTAGTCCCGAGTCGGTTCTAATACCATTTGTGAGGCCCAAGTTCAGAACCTATCCACAAAACACCTACCTACACCACATGGATTATCCTTTAAAAAATGATAAATGCTAGGTGACCAAGCTCTAAGACTTGAAGTCATATATACACATTAGAAATCATATAGACTTCCCATGTGGGATATGGGGTGTCACAATTTATTATGAATTTTCCACTCTTTGCTGCATGTTGAACCTTTGATCCGAAGCTCTTACAAGTACATAACCATTGCACTAAACTACCAAATTTTATTTATGCCATTATGACAATATTATTTTCTTATTTTTATGGACCATCAAATTCTAAAAGTTCATAGATATGAGTATGTATATTTTATTGTGATACCCCATATCCCACATGGGAAGTTTATGTGATTTCTGATGTATATATATGACTCCACGTCTTAGAGCTTAATCACCTAGCGCTTATATTTTTCTAAGATAGCCCATGTGATGTCACTAGGTGTTTTATGGATAGGTTCTGAACTTGGGTTGTCACAAAATGTCACCACAACTTGCCAAGTAACGTTAAAATTTTTTGCACTTAAACTTTTCAAACTCAACCCTCCATATTCTAGACTAGCCAATACCTTGTTCCAAGTTAACCAAACAGTTCTTCTACCCTCCCCTTTTGCCCCCAAAAAGAGTGATTAAATAAGCTCTCAATATGTTTAACGACACTCACTGAGGCATGATACATACAGAAACAAAACAAAGGAATGCTCCCAGGCACAAATTTGATCTAGATTAGCCTTCCACCCATTGATAAAAATTTTGCTCCAAAGTTGGAAATTTTACTTTGAATCTTATTGACAATTGGCTTCCAAGCACCACCTCTTTTCGTATTTGCACCAACCAGAAGCCCAAGATGCTTCAAAGGCATAGTAATATTAATTATTATATTATACACCTATGTCTAATTAGACATACTGATTCACATTTAACTCTCTCTATATATAATCCTCCTTCATAAAAAAATGGACAAAATTGCCCTTCATCAAAACTCTTCCTCTTCTTTTAGAAATCCTACTAATTTCCCTCCGCCATAGACGTTGCCGCCCCCGCCGCCGCCTCTGCCACCACCATCACTGCTGCCACAACTAGATTTTCAGTCATTACTTGCATCTGCATAAGTGTAAAAAGAAAAGGTGCAAAGTATCTAAAGAAATTGGGGGAAGTGTCTAAACATATATATATACAAATGTCTGAAATAATGTCTAAATTATTTATTTTTTACGTACCACATTCTTTCCACTGCCCCTACTGTCAAAATGTAAAAATATCTGTATTAATGTGTAAAAATTTCTAAAGTAATAAGTCAAAATGTCTACATTAATATGCAAAAATGTCTAATGCAAAACGTGAAAGTGTATGAAGTGAGTAATATATAGATACTTAACTATCTTAAAAAAATAAAAGTATCTGAAACAATAGTTTAAAGTGTATAAATGAAAATGAAAAAGTGTCTTAAAAAAATTAAAGTGTTTTAACCAAATATACAGACAATTTTTTTTTACAAAACAGTCTGAAACAAATAAATAAAAAAATGTCTAAAATATATCGTAAAAGTGTCTAAATAAACAAAAAAAAAGTGTCTGAATAAAATCTAACAAGTGTATGAATAAAGAATTTCTTTCACTTGCCTCCTGTCTCGCGTCCCCTCATCTCCCTCATCTCCCGTCGATTGCAGCCTTCGATCAAAGCGGTGAGAGATCGGAGATTGAAGGAGCTTTCGATCCGAGCGGCAATAAAGATCTCGAGGTGAGAGATCCGAGATCGAAGTGGCGTGAGAGATTGGAAATTAGAGATCAAAGCGATGTGAGTGATCGAAGATGGAGGTAGGTGTGAGAGATCTAAGGTCAAAGCAGATCCAGACGAGAGATCAGAGATTGTAGTTACGAAGAAGAACTCAAAGCGGCAACGATGGGCGGCCATTGTGTTGTCGGAACGAAGAACAGCAACGATGAAATCGAAGTGAACGACAAGCAGCAGCAATGAAGTCGGAATGAATGATGAGCGACAGCAATGAAGTCAGATTGAGGTTGGAACAGGGGAGAATCAAATTGGAATGAACGAAGAGCGGCGGTGATGAAGCTGAAACAAAGTCGAAATTCAGAGCGGCAGCGACGAATAGAGGAGAATGAACACCGGCGAATAGGGAGGGAGAGATTGTCTAAGAAGGGGAAGTTTAGGGGGTAAAATTGTAAACAACCACTATATCTAATTAAACATATATTCATAATATCCATAGTATAGTAATATAATCACAATTTACCTTACTTGATAATGCTTGCACTTCTGCATGCAGAACACACCGCACACAATTTACGTTTTTGTGGATTCACTTTCAAACCCGATACCAAATTGAAACATTTCAGCAATCTCAACAAATTCTGAATGTTTCCTTTAATCTTGAGCTAGCTAGCTATTGCCATGCTGTGTTTCATCTTTGTAATTAACCAAATTTTTTGTTGGCAGAATTTTTTTAGAATAAATTACAATACATAATTGAATCTTAATTAGTAATAAGCCAAAAAGCCTTCTCTCCAATAGAAGTTACAACTCTAGACACCGCTATCTATTCCTTCCACCATGATGCAAATAGTTCCATCATTTCAAATTAAAAAAAGTTTCCATCTTTTGAGGGTAGTAATAAACAAAGGAATGTCGTCTGCAAGCTCGTTCCTGTCAAATGTATAACAACAAGTGCAAAACTGGCCCATAAACGTTTCTTACTCTGGACTTAGTCCAACTGTCCCGTTGAACTTGCAAACGCTGTACAATTTAGCCAAAATATCGGATGTGAGCTTGTTTCCAATAGGGTTAATTTCATTTTGCCCCCCGAGATTTAGGTGATTCTACACTTTACCACCTTCTATTTAAAAAATATACACTTTACCTTTTACCTTATACTTCACTCTCTTAAAAACCTATTTTACACTTCAAGAAATAAGAAATTGATAATTTAAAATATCTATTAATTATAAAAAAAAGTACATCTTAAATTAAAATTTCAAATGTTGTTGTTGGACAGTGTAAAAAAAGTCATTGACATGTATAAAAGTACACTGTTAGACAATGTAAAAAGAGTAATAGGCAAAATGTATATTTTTTAAATAGAAGATATGACAAAGTATAACATGATCTAAATCTCAGGAGCAAATTGTAATTAGCCATTTTCATTTGACATGGTTAACATATCTTTAGCAGCAGCCTATTCCAATAATGCTTTTGAGTACAATTGAGTGGAGAAGAGAAATAATATTAGTTTGGCTCCAATTGATCTTCTGAAACCATAAAAGCTGCACCTTTTTGTCCCGGTATCTCATCATTTATAGAAGGAAAAATGTCGGTGAGATTTCTTTTTGTCCAAAATATGTCATCAACTCTTAAACTTTATTAAATTTGTTGTGTGGTCCTAGCTGAAAATTAGATAATCTTCGCCCTCCAACTTTCAAACAAAATATTTTGGGCGAAAGCAACTTGTTTGAATGTGTCAAGTTTGACATATAATAGTGGTCTCTTTGTCATGTTCCGAAACCCACCCAAGGAGTATCGGGATGATGACACGCTGCATACTCAAGAAAATAAATTTTTCCTAAGCATGCAAGGCTACATATTCTAAATAATTTCAAACTTATAAAATTTAAACTTTTGAAAATAAGTGGCAGAGCAACTACAATCCTTGAAATCGGAATATAATCCATAAAATATCTGAGCTCTAAGGAATGAAATGAAATCCAAAGAGTTTTCTAAACATAAATAAATTTCTAATAGAAGCACTAACAAAATACTTTTAATTGTCCTGAACTACTGTTGGTCTTGTAGTCGCTACTGCTAGTTAACTCAAACTACTCTTGATCTGTGTGAGGGGTGAAAACGGGGTGAGCACGAATGCCCAGCAAGTGACGGATTTTGAACAATTCTTGTAAAATAATAACATAAACTTTAGCAGAAGATATTTGAACAGTCAGAACATAATAAATATAATAGCAATTTTGAGAGCTGAGCAAATAATACTTGTAAATAAAATCATTAACCAAAACAGAGCAGTTCAGAGCAGAATAGCAGAACAGAATTTCATAGCAGAGTGAGTGGGGTGATCACTGTGACTACATTTAAACCGCTGTAGTGCATCCAGAATTGTCTAAGAATGGCCAACGATCGAGTGCCCTAAAGGACTAGTCCTAAAAATAGTGCACTGCGGCAACAGAACGGAACAGAATACCCTACGTGGAGGATCTAGAACTACACTTTCCTAGTAGTACGGGCACAGAACCAACACCCACCAAAACGGAGTTGAAATAAAAATTCAGAGCATTACAATTGCTATAAAATTTCAGTATAAAATATCACCATAAAAACATACCTGATCCCAGCTTATTTAATCAAACACAATATATTGCATAAATAAGATAAAATTTGAATAAGCAGATAAACAAGTAAATTAATCAAACACTTGGAAAACAATTTCAAAATAAAACTTGTAATTGAAAACTCTTATTCTGATTAAAATTTTATTTAATGGAAAATAGCTTTAAATCGAAATATTAAAAAATTACTAAATTGGAAAACTTAGCACTTTGAAGAAATAATATATATATACGTAAATCAAAACAATTTAATATTTAGAATAGTAGTAGCCACTTACCTCAAAATGCAACTTTCAAACTCCTAAAATAATTCTTTAGCTGCCTAAAATAATTATGTAAAAGTTTATATCAAAACATAATCAATTCAAGAAATAACTCAAAATCATTTGCTGACAGTGACCCAAACGAACGCTTCTGGAATCTAAGAATCCACTGAAGCAGTCTTAGAAGCCTTAGGTACTAATGCTGTGATTAACACGATTGTATCATCCTACTTCTAGTGATGAAGTTCTAACATTTTAGATTATTGGGTGTCTATGAACCCAAATCTAACCTTCAAGGACCTAAACTGTTATAATACCAATTTATACCCAGAAATACAATTCCTCGTCTTGTCCGATTCCACCTTCTGTTACTCTCCGATTTCTATCATGCTCAGCCAAAATCTTCCCAAAATTTATTTCTAATCCATCTAAAATAATCTTAATAATTAATTGACCCTTCCAATCATCAAAATAAATTATCATCAACTATGTCATTAACCTAAATCATTTTTCAAGTTTAAAGAAAAGTTAGCATATTAATTGAAAAATAATTAACAATTACTCATTAAGGATTCTCCTCTTATAGAAAAAATTCACAAGTTACTCCTCCTTGATCATCAGTTGATGGTTTCTTGTTCCACTTTGTCAATACAAAGCAATAGATAGATAAGAAAGTGAGAAAAATACCCAACTCTAACTTTTTCTTATTTCAATTCTTTTATAACCTATTTTCGTCTGTCCCTACCCTTTAAGTGTTTCCACTTCTTTTTTTTTTTTTTTTACTTCCATTGCTCTTTTTTTTTTTTCTTTTGAGCCTTAACCTAAATACCTGAAATAATAAAATAGATTAAATTGGGTTGGGTTATTACTAATGGTGGCCACTGGGCCGGGTTGACCCGGCTCGCAGTCAAACTTGGCCCGGCACGGTCAAACCCGGGCCCGGCCCAAATCGGATTGGGCTCGGACAAAGGCGGGGCGTGTTTGGGCCTAGGGGAGGAGAGAAGCCCAAGTTCGGCGGACCGGCCCACAGCTCGGAAAAACCCGGACCACCAGACTAGGGGAACTAGATTTTTTTCACGACCCGGCCGAGCCGGGTTGAGCCCGAACCAGGTCGCATTGCAGAGTTCTGTTGCTGCGCCTGACATTTTTCAAAAAAATGGGCAAATTACACCCTGACCCCCCCCCAACGGCTCCAGATATTTTTTTTGACCCCCAGACTTTTTTACCCTCAGTCAACAGCCAATAACGGCCAGTTTTTTAGGGTTTTTTGGGGAAAATTGAATTTTTTCTTCTCCTATAAATAGGAAGCCTCCTTACCACACTTCCTCAGACCAATCTTCTCCTCTCCAATCTTCTCCTACAATATTCTCTCATTCTCTCTACTATCTCTTTCTAAGTTTATTAATCTTTCACTAATATTTTCTTAATTGCCTCTTAATCATCTCTTCATCTATTCAATTATTTTCTTCTACTAATGGCTTCACGAGGGAAGAACTCCAGCAAAGGCAAAGGTGTTGCCTCCTCCCCATCCAGCATAGGGGTTGGTTCATTTTTCCGGGGACGTTTGTTCCGGAAAAATCGAGGCTCGCATTCACAAGAAATTCTCGACAATGATCCAAACATCAATATGGTGGCATACGACCTTGGCCTTGACGATCAACTCTCTGATGATGATGTTAAGGAAATTTCACCGACACAAATCAGTGCCGAGGGGTCCCAACTGACGCCACAAAGCGAGCAACCCGAGCGGAGTCAAGTGAAGAGCGGGAATTTGAAGGCTTCCGTTTGGGCGCATTTCGATCAAGTTTGGGAAGGCGAAATAAGGTATGCGAAGTGCAAACATTGCGACAACAATTTTTCACACAAATTGAACTCTGGGACGGGCACCCTCACAAGGCACTTGAGCAAAGTCCATGGAGACATTGGCGGCATTTCCGGTGGATAAACACAACTAACGCGTGTTAGCAGCTCCGACGGTCCAGGTATTTTTCGATTTAATCCAAAAACTATTAAGCAAGGTTTAATTAATTGGATGATGATTACTGAAAAACCATTTAGACAAGCTGAGCATAAACACTTAGAAAAATTCATCAAAGAAAATCTAAATCCTGCTTATAAAAAAACGTCTAGGCAAACGGCTAGAAGAGAAAGCTTTAAATTGTATGAAGCTAGGAGATGTGATTTACAAGCATATTTTTCCACTGTTGATCATTGTCTGTCATTTATGTCTGATATGTGGACATCTCCAATAGGAAAAAATTATTATTGTGTAATTGCTCATTGGATAGATGATGAATGGGTCATTCAAAAACGGATAATTGCTTTCAAATGTATGGAATCTGATCATACGAGTTAGAATATTTTTAACTGCATTATTGAAAGTGTCACGCCCTAAAACCCACCCTAGGAGTTTCAGGACGATGACACGCCGCATACTCAAAAAACTAATTTCCCTAAGCATGCAAGGCTACAAATTCCAATTAATTCCAAACTTATAAAATTCTCTTTTGAGAATAAGTGGCAAAGCAACTACAATTCTTGAAACTGGGACATAATCCATAAGATATTAAAGCTCTAAAGAATGAAACAAAATCTAAAGAGTTTTCTAAACATAAATGAGTTTCTAATAGTAGTACTAACGAAATACTTTTAATTGTTTTGAACTGCTGTTGGTCTTGTAGTCGCTCCCGCTAGCTAACTTGAACTACTCCTGATCTGTGTGAGGGGGTGAAAACGGGGTGAGCACGAATGCCCAGCAAGTGGCGGATTTTGAAAACAGAAATACAATATACAAAATATATAGGGATCAAGCAGAAAACAATTCTTGTAAAAATAATAACATAAACTTTAGCAGAAGATATTTGAATAGTCAGAACATAATCAATGTAATAGCAATTTTGAGAGCTGAGCAAATAATATTTGTAAATAAAATCATTAACCAAAACAGAGCAGTTCAGAGCAGAATAGCAGAACAGAAATTCAGAGCAGAGTGGGTGGGGTGATCACTGTGACTACACTTAAACCGCTGTAGTGCGTCCAGAATCGTCTAAGAATCGCCAACGATCGAGCGCCCTGAAAGACTAGTCCTAAAAACAGTGCACTGTGGAACAGAACGGAACAAAATACCCTACGTGGAGGGTCCAAAACTACACTTTCCCAGTAGTACGGGCACAGAACCAACACCCACCAAAACGGAGTCAGAACAGAAATTCAGAGCATTACGATTGTTATAAAATTTCAGTACAAAACATCACAATCAAAACATACCTGATCCCAACTTATTTAATCAAACATAATATATTGCATAAATAAGATAAAATTCGAATAAGTAGATAAACAAGTAAATTAATCAAATACTTGGAAAACAATTTCAGAATAAAACTTGTAATTGAAAACTCTTATTCTGATTAAAAATTTATTTAATGCAAAATAACTTTAAATTGAAATATTGAAAAATTACTAAATTGGAAAACTTAGCACTTTGAAGAAATAATATATATATACATAATATCAAAACAATTTAATTTTTAGAATAGTAGTAGCCACTTACCTCAAAATGCAACTTTCAAACTCCTGAAATAATTCTTTAGCCGCCTAAAATAATTATGTAAAAGTTTATGTCAAAACATAATCAATTCAAGAAATAACTCAAAATCATTTGCTGACAGTGACCCAAACGAACGATTCTGGAATCTAAGAATTCACTGAAGTAGTGTTAGAAGCCTTAGGGACTAATACTGTGATTAACCCGCTCATATCCTTCAGCATTTTACTTCTAGTGACTAAGTTGTAGCATTTTAGACTATTGGGTGTCGATAAACCCGTCTTCAAACCTCAAGGACCTAAAATATCATTATACCAATTTATACCCAAAAACACGATTCCTTGTCTTCTCCGATTCGGAACTTCTGTTACTCTCCGATATCTACCATACACAACCAAAACCTCCATAAATTTGTTTCTAATCCATTCGAAACAATCCTAATAATCAATTGACCCTTCCAATCATCAAAATAAATTATCATCAGCCATGTCATTAATCTAAATCCTTTTTCAAGTTTATAGAAAAGCTAGTCTATGTATTAAAAAATAACTAACAATCACTCACCAAATATTCTTCTTTTGCTGAAAAAAATTCACAGATTTCTCACACTTGGTCCTCAATTGATGTTTTCTTGTTCCACTTCTTCAATACAAAGGAATAGGTAGATAAGATTGTGAGAAAAATACCCCAACCCTAATTATTTTTTATTCTCCCAATTTTTTATAACCTTTCGAGTCGTTCTCTTTTCTTTCTCCTTTTCGTACCTCCTGCCCCATTTTTATTTGTTTTTATCCCCTTGCTCCTTTATTTTTTTTCTTATTTTTATTATTATATTTATTTTTTCTTCTCTTGGGCCTTAATCTAAATACCCAAAATAATAAAATTGACTAAATTTGGTTTGGACATTAGAGAAAGTTTGGGTGAATTTTTTGTTGCCGATAAAGTTTTGTCTATTTCTTTTGACAATACTTCAAACAATGATGCGGTGGTGAGAGAATTGATAAAAGAATTAAAACCACCGCTTGATGGAAAAATTTTTCATGTTCGTTGCTTGTGTCACATTTTGAACTTACGTATCCAAAATGGTTTATAATAACTGCAAAACCAAATCGAGCCAATTCAGAATGCTTTACTTTTTGTTAAAACAAGAAACAAATTGACCTGTGAATTTAAAATGTTTTGTATTGAAAATGGGGTGAATTTTTCTTAGAAAAGGTTTAAAATTGATTGCCCCACTCGATGGAACTCAACATTTGAAATGATAAATGATGCTCAACCATAGGCAAATCTTTTGACTCGCTTTGTTAACTCAAAAGTTTAAGACAACTGGCTAACAGACGAGGTTTAGGAAAAAATTTTTAAGTTAGTTGAGTTGCTTAGATATTTTTATGAGGTAACAAACTTTTTCTCTAGAGTTTATTACCCAATAGTGCACCAAGCAATGTTATATTTTGTAAACATCGTCTATGTTTTTCACCAATACAAGGACGATGAGTTTTTGAAACCAACTGTTGAAGCAATGTAAAAGAAATGGCTTGATTATTTTCAACAAATCTCACAAATTTATCTTGTTGCATGTGCATTAGATCCAAATGTCAAAATCACGGGTTGTCTGCAATTATTAGAAGCATACTATCACTTATATTTAGGTCAAGTACAAGTTTCTACACTTGCTATTTATGCTGAAGCTGACCATAATTTGAGAGAGTTATACAAACTATACTCTGTTCAGCATTCTGATAAGGTTAGGTTATCCGAGCCAACACCCGCCTGACATTCCACCTCCTTATCATCATTAAAGTTCAACCCAGCGGCAAGTATCCTTAAATGACCGAGACCTACAAACCCAGAATTGGCGGAATGAGATAATTATCTCTACACTTCATTTGAAAACAATGAGGAAGACATCCTTGAGTAGTGGAAGAACAAAAGAGGAAGATTCCCGATCTTATCCATACTGGCGCAAGAGATTTTGGCAGTTCCGGTTTCAACCATCGCCTCCGAGGCTGCCTTCAGTGCAGGGAAACGAGTAATCTCGGAAAAACGAGCAAGGCTCACACCTGAAGCCGTTAAGATTTATGTCTATAACCGAGATTGGGCGCTTGCTGCTCTAAGGAAACAAGATATTAAAAGCTCCGATGATGAAGTCTCTTCTAATGATGACCAACAAGAGTAGATTATAGGTTTTCATTAGAATTTAAATAATGTAATTGATGTGATTATGCTGTTAAGCACAGATCTTAAGTTTTACCTTTTTATTTTTCCATGAAACGTTTTGCCATTTTCAAATGTAATGTACGTTTCAAATTATGTAAATGCCATTTGACTTTTTTATTAATAAAATTTACACTGGCGGTGGTGTTTCTTCTAAAAAAATATATATTTCATAAAATTACTATCAAACAACGATTTAAAACATATTAAAATAGTGTTTTTTAAAATTGGATCAACCTGGCCCAGCTTGGACATGCCCCGCCCCAGCCCTGCTTGGGTTGGACTCAGCCCAAGTTCAACCTGTTTAGATGTGGGCCGTGCCTAGGTCCGGGAAAACCGACCCAAGCCCAGCCGCCGGTTCAACCCACCGGCCACCACTGGTTATTACACTCTTGTCCTATGAACTCAAGTTTTTTGAAACAAAGTGCAAGGTTATTGACATGTGTGATGTCTTGCTTTATGGATCTGTCTAGTTTAGAAGTACGTTTTTGTGTTTTGTAGCGCAATAAACAAGTGTGTACAACTAAAATAAAGCGATAAAAGAAAAAACAGAGAATTTTGCTGAATATTGTCTTTATTCTAGCCGGTAATACAAAAACTTTTAATGGTTTTGGTCATCAAAGAGACATTGTTAGTCAAACTATCCAAGTGTCCACTTGTACTTCATCCTTTTTCACGCTACTTAGCTTAACAAGTGTTCTTAGTTGACTAGTTGAGTAGTTCTATAATTTAGAGCAGTGAAGAACACATTATGTAATATGTAAAACACAAATAGTAATTCTTTTCACTTATACTTATTTGTAAATCATCAGTCAAACACATTGACTCCAATTTACTACCAATATCTTCGACAGTGACATTAGTTTAGATTGTTCGTGTTGTTGTTTCTTCCTCCACAAATGTAGGTTGCTTTCGAACAGGGAGATTTTCAATCTCATTACTTCTGCTTAAAATCACTAAGGTTAATGCTCCCAATTAAGGTGAATACATCTCATTTTTCCAAAAATCGACCTTTCTTGACCATTGGAAAAGAAAAGGGGGGGGGGGGGCGTAACCGCTACATTTAACAAAGAAATGTTTCGGAATGTTAGATGTAAGGAACTCTTGCGAGTTGAAATATGAACTTCAACTTACTAAGTTCCATCTAGTATTAGCTAAATCCCCTATGTAGTTGAAAATCCTTGTTATCCCAAAACCGGAGATATTTGGATTCAAATTTTGTCCAACAAATTTTTGCTTGTCTTTAGGTGTCTATAGATGATTCATGGCCTAGAGTCTCTATGCAAATAGAGCATTCCACAACGAATGCCTTCTACAATATTGAAGGGAATCCTCCGATCAAGAAGCTCTTGTTTTTTTTTATCTAATATTTGAAGATTAAAAATAGTAACAAACTAGTTTGGTTGGCTAACTATCAAATACATATATATGTATTTAGATTGTTCCATCATCGATGATTTTAAGCGCACCAATCGGTGGCTTATGGATGCGGATTTAATTTGCAGCGAAGTTGTTAGATAAGCTTCTAGGAGAACCAACACTTCTATCCTTAACTTATAAACGGCTTCCCTCTCTAACAAACTTAATTGGGATGCACCCAAGGTTGGGATGGTCAATGTGTCCAAAACGTCAAGAATTTAATTATGCCTGATTAGCAAAGGCTGGGGTAATTGTCCCTCCAAAAGACCACCAATGGTGCCGGAAAGCCCCTTTACTTGCCGGTGAAGTTGCAAATACTGGACGCTGTTTCAGCTTAGTGTGAAGCCAGTAAAACTGTTGTTACTGAGAAAAAGTACCGATAAGGGAGTGAGCTTGTTCAAACGAATTATGATTCCTGAAACATTGGTGTTCATGATTGAGAGACCTGTAAAATGAGAGAGAACCCGATTTGATCCGGTAAATAACTTGAAATCTCTGTGCATTTCAAATCACAGATGAGCATGTTGTAATTTAAGGAGTTGTTTATTTGGCTAAGACGAACATCATGTGACATAAATTTCATGAGCCCTTCAAATTATCTAGAAATCTAAAATAGGCATGCCTCCAACTACGCTTTAACATTAAACTACCGCTCACTCCCCAGAAAGCAATGACAAAACCAACCCCTGCGCTAATATAGAACCATTTCCAAAATTCATCATCTTCCTCGTTTATGTTGCCGTGAACAGCTGTTGGTGGAGATGAAATGTCTTCTGGGCACTTGAGAGTGGTAGGAAGTCCACATAGAGCATTGCCACCACCTAAAAAGGCTAACTCCTTGAAGGTTTGGAGCTGACCCCCCGTTGGGATCCTTCCTGACAAGTTATTACATGACAAGTCCAAGTAACTCAAGAAACTCAGATCAACCATACCAGAAGGAACTCTGCCCCATAAGTTATTTTTGGACAAATCAAGTGACTGCAGTTGTCTCATAGAACCAACGCTTTCAGGGATGGATCCTCCCAACTGGTTTCTTGATAAGTTTAGTACAATCAACTCGGAGAGGTTCGTTATCTCCTTTGGAATTTGTCCATGCAAGGTGTTGCTTGAGAGGTCTACAATTCTGAATAGCCCGAGAGATCCCTCGTACTCATATTTCTTTCCTTTCCACATCACAATTGCCTTTTGTTTGTAATTACCCTTGAAGTAGAAGGTCAGACCCATGCTCCAAGAACTCATGGAACTCAAATAAATGAAGTCGTAAGTGTCTGAAATATATCCCCGCTGAGACATGGCTGTGAAATTGTTGAGGCATGTGGGTATGCTTCCAGAGAGACTATTTTCAGAGAGGTCCAATACAGATATGTTTGCCAGCCGACAAATGTGGAATGGTATCTCTCCATGGAATTCATTTCCTTGCAAGCTAAGGAAAACCAAAGAAGATAAGGTTTCACCTATCCACCTTGGAACTTCACCGTAGAACTTGTTATAGCTCATGTCCAAGAATGCCAGAGTGGTGCAGCTCTTCAAAGCTCTAGGAAAGACTCCAGAGAAGTTGTTGCGACGTAGATTCAGTCGCTTGAGATTCCCTAACGTTCCAATAGATATTGGAAGGTTACCCACAAAGCCATTGTTGGCTAAATCCAAAACTACAAGGTATGGCCATTGCTTAAAACAATCTGGTAGCTCTCCGGATAATAAGTTGTTTGAAAGGTCAAGAAAGGTCACATTATTTTCTCCAATAGAACAAATAAGAGAAGAGATCGACCCTGAAAACATGTTTTCTGAGAGTTTTAAGGACGCCATGTGTGAGGGGAACAAAGGCAGAGGACCCTCAAAAAACTTAAATCAATTCTAGGAAAGGGTTGGCTGAGCGAAAGTGTCAGATTTGGCAACATGCCATTCATTTGATTATGAGACAAGTTTAAGAACTCCATACTAGAGGGTAGGTCCCAAAACCAGTTAGGGATGTTACCAGAAATATTATTCTCAGACATATCAAGGTGTGAATAGCCATTCTGATTACGAAGCCACTTTGGGAAGTCTGGCCCCAATTTGCAGGACGATAGCCCGACGTAGTCCAAGCGAAATGGTGGAATCCAATCAGAGCTTAGATTCAGAGCAAGATCAAAGTTGGAGGATAAATCAAGGACCAATAACTTTGAGAGATTCCCAAGATGTGCTTCAGATATCACGCCTTGGAAAGAATTATTAGAAGCACGAAAACTTTGGAGCTCATGTAGGCTCCCCAATGTTTGAGGAATTGTACCGTTCAATCTGTTCCCATCAATCCACAACTCTTCCAAAGATGAAAGCATCGAAAGATCGGGTACCGGACCTTCGAGCAAATTCCATGAGAGATACAACCTAGTGAGATTGGAAGGCCGTTCAAAGGTTTTCGGAAATGTGCCATTCAAAAGATTACCTTGTAGGTGAAGTTCCTTCAGTGAAGCAAACTTCGTAACATCAGGTAGTGAACCGTGTAGTTGATTGATAGAAAGTTTCAGAATCTCCAATGAGCTGTTTGCACATCTACCGAAGTCAGGGATCAACCCATTGAAGTTGTTGTCACTGAGGTTTAGTGTCTGCAAGTGACACATGGTGCCAAAAAACTCTGGGATCGGCCCCTCCAGGTTATTGTAGGAGAGATCAAGATGCTTGAGGGAAACCATGTTCTTGAAACCATCCGGAACTGAACCATTTAATATGACACCAAATAATCTAAGATTCACAAGATTGCTTCCCATACTAAACAACCATGGGTATAATATTGACGAAGAAAGCGAACTCTGGGAGAGATCAAGGACAGCAAGTGACTTAGAACCATTGTTGGCCAATGAATCAATTGCAGGAAGAGAAGTTGGCAGAACACATAAACGCATCTGCAAGTTTTCTAGGCTTGGGAGGCGGTTGAAGGCACACAGCCAATCCTTGGCTTCACTCAAGTCGCTGCTACTAAGATCAAGAAACCTCAAGGAAGAAAGACGACTGATCCAATCAATCCTCGAACCATAAAAACTTGAGCTAAGATCAAGATATTGCAAGCTTGAGAGATTCCCAAGCTGATCGAAAACTGTAGGGCCTAATACGGCTCCAGCAAGGCGAAGATGAGTCAATTTGGGTAGTGAAGAAGAGCTGATGGGTGGGAACTCCTGAAACAGACTGAAACTGAGGTCCAAAGACTCCAACTCACGTAACTCAAGTAGCACGGGAGAAAGATACCCAGTGAGTGGCTGAGACGGATCACTTCGGAGATCAAGCAAAGTCACATGGCCTGTATGGTTGCTGCAGCGGACACCACTCCAGAGGCAGCAATCTTGTTGTTCGGTTCGCCAGGAAGAGAGACGGCCATAGGAATCATTCAGGTGTTGCTTCAGGGCGAGTAGAGCTTCTCTCTCATTCTTCAGGCACCCGAATTTCTCTGATACGACGCTCGAGTTGAAGGATAAGAGCACCAGAGAAAGCAACACAGCTTGGAGTAGCTTTCGGCAAGTTATAATTAGCTCCATGAGCGCCACTATGTTTAGGAAGACGTTGGTAGTTTACTTGCTTAGAAAGGTATATGCTCTGGACCCCTTACTTAAGCTAGGGTAACTTCCCGTTGTTGTAAGAGACACGGTTATCGGACTGGTCAGCACCCGGCATCCAGAAGAGTACAAGCAGCAGCTCGGTCGGATGGCTCCAATTACCTTCATTTTCCTCGATTTCACACGGAGCGTGCATATGAAGTCCACCGCCATGGTTCCTTATATATTATTATATCAAGTGGATGATATAAAGTACAATGCAGGAGGAATCATACATGCCCCCACATAGATAAGGAAAAAAAAAAGAACAAAGAAAAAACTTGGCTAAAGGATTAGCTTACAAGTACAGGCAACGACTTTCTTGTTTGGCTTCTTCTGCAAGTCATCAAGCGTGAATGCTGTCTGTGTTCATCTTAGATGGGTGATCTGAGCCGATCCCACATGAACAATTATTATACAAAATTATGAAAATTCTTTCTTATAAGTAAAAGATCTGTACACATTGGCTGAAAATCGCTATCAGTATATTGAGGACAAGAGTCCAGTAGGTATTGATGTAGGCAGTCCGGTATTCTACATGGATTATTCCTTTTTTTAAAGAAAAAAAAATTTGTTTTAAAGGAAGTACACATTCAGTCCTAAAATTTTTCATGTTTTGTCTAGTTATTTTTATAACTCTTCAACTTACCAAATAAGTCCTAAAACGTTAACTGTGTCAATTCTGAAATATGTGCAATTTCATTTGGTTGATACAAATGCAGACATCACTTTTAATGTCTTTTATTGAAGTGATTAAATGGGCACTTTTCAAGCTTTAGTCATTTATTCAAAAATCTTATCAAAGTCAATAGTCACTTTGTAATTTTTTCAAAAGAAATCAAGACTTATAATGAAAATTTTCCAAAAAGTAGGGACCAAACTATAATTCTTAAATGCTAGCGACTTGTATTGTAGTTTTACTAAATTCTGGAGTTGATAGTCAAAGTGGGATCGTTCAAACATGATAGACCGGCCTTGGATTTCAGAGATGGTGAACCAGAGGTCCTACAGCCAAGACAAAGTTAGAGCCCCTGGATGTTTTCCTGAGGGAACCTTCTGATAATCAAGTCAATTTCTGGTAGAGAATGATGTTGGTAGAACATAGAGTGATCTCTTATACCTCGTGATTAGTGAGTAGAGTCCATTTGATATAGCTAGGACAATCTAAGAGAATTGCTCTCAAATAGGAGATTATCCTACAATTAAGGGATTTTATTTTCATCTATAACAGATTCTCTCTTTATCACATTTTGGGCTAGGCTTCTTGTATCTCCAATTATGGCCTTCTCATTACAAGTCGTATACGAGCTCATACGGTATCAATAACTCCCCTCCCTTTTGGAAAATGTGGGTCTAGGCCAGTGGCGGGGCCACGCACAAGCCAATGGTGGCAAATGGCACCACTAAATTTTGAAAAAAAATTATGTAAATGATATATGTTTTTATATAAAATATTCAATATGACTCATAGAATTTTAGATAATGACCCCACTCATTACTAAATGAACGAAATTAATTTTTATTGCCCTCTCTAAGATAATTTTCTAGCTTCACCCTTACCCTGAGCCCTACATTGTCAAGGAGGGATCGTTATGACTCTAAGGGATGCCCATGTTTCTTGATGCGCTGCCATTTCGGGATGAGGTAATGTGCGCATCTTCGTTGCCCTGGAGTTTTCCCAGTACAGTGCCGTATTGGATGGGGTACGATGCCTATATGCAAATATGCTTGAGTTTTTTGGAGGGTTTCTCCCAAAAAAACATCCTGAGACTTTGACTTTGTCTTTGGCTATAGGACCTCCAATTCATAATCTATGAAGTTCTAAGGCCGGCCCATCCGGTTCGGACAATCCCACTTTGACTATCAAGAGTGTATCAATTTGGAGCTGAATTTGAATCCAGATCAGTAGGTCAAAGTAACTACCATGCCGTTGTCTTAGGAATATTTTTAAACTTGTTATGAATTTTTTCTTTTTGAAAAATTTAACTCATTACGGATTATTACAAATTCTCTAGGTATTGAGCATAAGATTTTGATTGACTTATGTAAAAATATTTTAAAGGATTGAGACCATTAGTGCTATTTACCCGTAGTGACTTTGAGCTCTTTGTTAGAATTGCTACAACTTATGCGCAATGACGTTTTTGTTAGTTTTTTAATAATAGTTGGCAATTAGTTAATGGTTCAATTTATCATTTTTTTCTCACTATTTAAATTTTAAAAACTTAATTGTTTTTTCTTTGCTTTTTTTCTTTACTTTACTAGAAGTGTAGGTTGCTGAAACAGAGTAAGGCAAACTATTATTTTAAGAATGGGTAAATTCCACCAAGGGTCACTTAGCTTATTATTTTGTTTTAAATGAGTACCTTAGCTTAAGATTATTCTGCCGAGGTACTTTTACTCCTATTATGCATCCCAATTAGCTACTTTCCTTCAATTATAGCATTAAGTCTGACAGAAATAACTAACATGGCTTAAAAAAAATACTAAAATAAATCACAAAATAACAGTTGTAGTCCTCTAACTTTTTCAATTAACAATTTTAAAAACTAAAATTCTAAATCTATGGCTTATGCTCCTACTGGTTCTTCTCCTTCCCCAACGGTTTCCCAATCGAACAACATCAATCAATTCAAAAGCCACAAACTTTAGATGATGCTAAAATCAAGCTCTATAGCCTCACCCCTACATTGCTCAAGCTCTTTAGTCTCATATCCGAGAATACACACAATCTTCATCCTTCATGATAAGAGGCCTGCTCTCTAGCAGTGGCACACCTTTGCGACTTTGGGTTTATGGACTCAATCTGTTAATTGAGCCCTCAAAGCTGCCTAGCAATCCACTACTCCTCGAAGCAGCCTTCTGAGTTCCACCGTCAATTGAGGGTTCATGGAGAAGGACAATCTCATCAACCACAGAACTCCTCAACCCATTTTGTCAACTCAAAATCAACAAATCAACCATGAGAGGGCGACCAAAGCAACGGCGGACGTTGGGATGGGAAACAGAAGTGAAGGACAGAGCTAGTGTCTTAAACTCAAATCGCAACCACCCTAATGACTACAAATCGTGTCTCAAACCTGGGTTTGATTTCCTTGGCTTAATCGGCACTGCTAATGGGTAATCGGAGAATCACCGGCCTCCGTGAATTCTTTTTCAATCCATCATGCAAAGTGTATGCAAAGAAGCAATGGAGTGGAGCGGTGGCATTGGGGGGTTCGGGTCTTTAGGCTAGGGGATTCGAGAGGTCAACTGGGCTAGTGGCTGGTAGTAGAGATGTAATATTAGGTTTTTAGGGATAGAACTGAGTTGAGTAGAAGTTTAAGGGTTAGAATTAATGATTGAAATAGTTTAAGGACCACTAGTATTATTTTATTATTATTTTTATGTTACATCATTATTTTCCATCAGACATAGCACTGATATTAACAGAAAGTATCCAGATAGGACGCACATTAAGAGGTAAGGTACCTTGTTAGGATAATTTGAAGGTAAGGTATCTAACTAGGACAAAGAAAATAAGCTAAGTGACCCTCAATAGATTTTACCCTTTAGGAATATTTAATGAGAGATTTAGCAATTCGCCGCTCTATATAAGTTACATGTCGTTTTATTATGATACTAATTTCAATTTTAGAGTAAAAACCATGTGATCAAAGTTTTTACTTGGACTTTTCAACTTATATTTTTAGTTTACAGCTTTTGATTTATAAAACATCATTTTAAGTCAAGAAATCGTAATTCATAATTTAAGTAATGGATGTCTACATAACAACCGTGTAGACCTCAAATTGAAAATTCACCCAAATCTAAGAAATGTCATGAGCGCGTCAATTAAATCGTTTGAAGCTTTCAATGTATATGATGTGGCTGACGAAAAGTTAAGAAAGACTTACAAGGTAGATCTAGGATAAATTACTGAGGAACTGGACCAAAATTTCCATGAAACTGACTGGAAAAGAAGAAGAGGTCTCATTCTTGCTGAGTAAACTAAATAAATGATCCCAACTTTTAATTATTATTTCATTTTAGTCTTTAACCTATTAAATATTCTGTTTTGGTCCTAAACCTATTAAAAAATTTTATTTTGGTTCTAAATCTATTAAAAATATTTCATCTTGGTTCCTATTGGATGAAATATATAAGTTAACTTAAAATATTAGTCTGATAAAAAAATTTTAAATCATAATTTAAACTATCTGATAATTGTCTTATAATAAATTTAATCCGTATAATAATTTTTTTATAGTTAATAGAAAACTCAAGTCATCTTTTTTCCTTTCTGTAAATTGAACTTATTTTATTGAGGAAAAAAAATTACTACTTTAAATTGTCTATTTTCTATAAAAAAATATTAAATAATTTAAATTTACTAGAAAACAATTACTAAACATTTAAATCAAAATTTTAAAAATTTGTGTCAGACTGCTATTCTAAGTTAATAAATTTCATCTAGTAAGGGACCAAAATGAAACAATTTTAATATGTTTAAGACCCAAATAAAAATTTTAATAGATTAGGGACTAAAATGAAACTACAATGAAATGTTAAGGACTATTTACACAATTTTCTCCATTCTTGCGTTATACCTACAGGATTGTTGTTCATATAATAAAGCTCTTGGCGGAATACACGATATATAAGGCCAGTCTTTTCATCTTTTTTATTTTTTTATCTGGCTTAATGCATAACAGCTTGGCATCTTGTGTTTTTTTATTCCAAAGCACAATCAAAGGTAGTACTAATTAAACGAAGCGATGCTGTCCTCATTCTTGCAAAAGCATTCTAAAAACTTGTGAGGTATTGTAGTAAATAGCCCCTAGTTTAAATATGTCTCGGATGTAAATCCTATAAATGAGAAAAAGAATGTCTTGGAAGTAGGGATGACAATAGATAAGATGTGGGTAAGATAGTGTTAAACCTATATTCTATCTATTATGTTGGATACCCAATCCGTATTTTGTCCACCATCTATCGGATTTACAATTTTAATATTCATATCCTATCCATTTTATTTTAAGGAAGATAGGATCGGGTAAAACTCATCAATCTGACACATACTATCGTAATAGAAAATAATAATTTTATCACAGAGTATTATAATAAAAAATATTAAAATGATCTTGAAGAAAAATGATACCAATAATAATAGATACATATAGTGCAACAAAGATACATATACCTAAAGAAGAAAATTTCATATGTGAGGCCTCATAGGAAGAAATAATACATGTAAAAGATACGGTTATAGGTCCCTAAATTAAACTCATGTCCATCATCTCTATGTAGATGTTGGCACTTGAGTATACCACTTTAAATAAAAAGCAAGTAAAGCAAGCTATATCTATACAGAACCATAGTTAGACTTCAATACTATATTGGGTAGTCTTTTTTTGACAGAAAGAAAGGATGAGCAATAAATTTATTGTTCAATGACTTCTAAAAGACATGTTTGATCATACAAACCTCACTCTGAAATGATATCTAGCAAACCATAGCATACAAGAAGGGAAAATCACACCACTGTAAATCATCTAGCAAACTCTGTGTGTGTGTGTGTGTGTGTGTACGGGTAGATCTAAACCTGTATCCTATCTATATTCAGTGGATATGAAAAAAAAATCCACATCTACTCCACATCCAGTTAATTGTAAAAAAAAAAACTACTTGTAGGATAGGATATAGGCGTATATCTACTAGAATAAATATCCATTGACATCCCTACTTATAAGAGCTTCACTCTAAAGGAGCTGGGGTGAGGAAACTTATTGTCAAATTACAAGGTGCCCGTCCCTAAACTTTTTTTTACTTGCACAACTTCACCCATTAAATTGGACTAGGTTCAATTGTCCCCTAGAAGCTGAAACCTTAGCCCAAATATGGGGTGTGACTCATGTGAGCCTCTGTTCTATTAGCAACAGCCTAGTTGAATAATAAGAGTCACAACTAAGCTGTAAATCAACCAAATGAACATGAGCTAGTTTATTCCTGTTCTTTCATGTAACTTTAAACAAACACAAGTTTTCTGTTCGTATTCATTCGTTTATAAATGAATATGTTCGTGTTCATATTCAGTCAAGCTCTTTGTTAACAATAGCGTTATCATGAAGTAAAAGAAAAGAACAATGTGTTCACAGATACCATTAAATAAATATGTTCTCGAACAATATGAACAAATTCGTTCATGAACAACATAAGTAAGTATACACTAACAAAAGAACAAAGAGCTGCAGTTAATTATTAGGAATAAGTGAATATAAAAAATAAATAATTTACTAAATGAACAAAAATAAAAACAAATGAAGAAATAAATGGACAAAAATAAACAACTATTAACTGAAGCATTAGTGAATATAAACGTACAACTTAATAGTTTTTCAAAGAATGAGGAAAAATCTAACTTGCTATATATAGTGGTGGATCCAGAATTTTCCCAAAAGGTTTCCATATATATAGATAAATACTAGGCACTTTAGATTTTCTAATGAAACTTATAAATTAGTACACATTATATGGTAAAACAAAAAGCTTTATTTGAAAAACATCTTGAAAAATAACTCTAGCTTAGCACCTAGTTATTGAGCTATGGTTGAACGATTGCAACATGACTTATAAAATCATAGATTGCAAAGATAGAACGGAGAGATGTCGGAGCTTATACAGGGTATATAACGCAAAAATCACTTGTTAGCTCTTAAAAATTTTATTTTACCCTTTTTTCCCTTCAACTTTATTTTGTGCCAAATTAATCCCTCAATTATTTCATATCTTTAAAGAGAAAAGAATGCGCAGGAAAAAATTTAAAACCTGAGTGGGAAGAAACATGAAAGTTTAGGTACCTATAGAGGGCTTTTGCTAATATTGTGTTATTAATATAGAGAAAATAATTACTCACTTTTTGTCTTTATTGAAATAAGAGATACCCAGGGTAAATTTTATTTGCGGTCCCTAACCTTTACGCGTTATCCTAAACGGGTCCTCAACCTTCATTTTATCTTCTTAAAGTCCCTAACTTGTCGTTTTTGTTCCAATTATAGTCATTCTGTCATTTTCATGGTTAACCTTGACGGGAATTTTGTAAAAATTGATGAAATTGGTCCAACATTTTCTTATTCTCACTCAAATTACCCTTAACTTAGTAAATTACCATCTCACCCACCATCTTCATCTCTCTCCCTCCTTTGCTTCTGCCCTAGTAATCAGAAATGGCCTCCTTTCTCCTAACTTCACCACACGCTCAAGTGATTCTTTACTCTAGTGAGTTTTGCCCATATCTCCAGGGGGAAACCCAAGTGGGTGGCGTTCAAACTGGGCTGCGCTCTAGCGGGCATGTCGCTTAGGTGGTTTGGACCATTAAGGCTCATTGCTTACACCCCGATGTGACAGATTCGAGCTGCGAGAATGCTAGCCTTTGACAAGAGTATGCACTCGTGGAGTTTGGGGGGGCTTCTGGCTAAGCTCGGCGTCGATGTCGAGGCTGTTACCTTGAACAAAGACATGGTGAAGGCCGATTTGGGAGAGTAGTATCAGGTCCTTTACCAAGGACTGGACGAAGTCGCATGTCATGGTGATAGCCGAAGTACTATCGCCCCGAACACCTAAGGACCCCAGGAAGAAGGGAGCCAAACACCTGAGGCACGTGACCTCGGTAGCCCGCCAATACCAACCTTGGGAAACTACCGTATCGCCTCCATCGGGAAGGCGACCGAACTAGCTTCAAGGAGAAGTGCCAGCCACCTTCTGCAAGTAAAAGCCCCCTGAAGGGACCAACTTCGGCGCCCGTAAATACCCTAAAGTACCGGTGTGACTCCGGGAGAAGGCCCCTCACTCTAAAGGAAAACATTAACCAAAGGGACCTTGGAGGTACGGCAGGAGCCATCAAGGAGTCTCTAACATTTTCGCCCGAACACCCTGCACGCCGCCCTCATATGCACTCTGGCGCACTGCCCCTACCTACGTCCTGTCATGTAGGGCTACGCCTGACGCAGCTTGTGGCCCGAGGAGCCTGCAGGCGGCTAGGGGACCCCATACCCAGAAATACAGATACCATCCGTCTATACACGTGTTACAATCTGAAGGGTTCACCCCCTCCTATATATGCCAGGGGAATGGTCTCAGACAGGGGGGATCTCTCTCCTCTCTCCGCCTAAATACTCTGAGGCTAGGGGCTTTCCCTTCATCTCCTCAGCCTTTAAAAGAGAACACGACAGGCAAGAACCCCTTGCGCTTACTACTCTTTCTCCACCTCTTCTAAACACTGACTTGGGCGTCGGAGGCTCTTCCCTGGAAAAAGACTCCGGGGACCTCCTAACCCCTGTTTTTCGAGTGTTTCAGGCAGGCCCTCTGACCATAAGACAAAGACGTTGCCGGCCATTCCGGGTAACCTACACAGAGCACCCTCTCCTTGGGTTCATCTGCACCTCTGGAAGTCCCTGCTGCAGTTTTCACGGTGCACAGTGGAGATCCTGATGGCCCCCAGCGCCATCATTTGGCGTCGTCTATGGGAAACCACTCCCAGTCGTTGTTGTTGAAAACTTGGCGTTCTAAGGACCAAGGACTTCCGAGGTCCCCGTCCACGCTAGAGGACCAACCGGCGACCAAACCACCATGGAAGGGACTTCCTACCTGAGGGCGAATGTTCTCTAACTATTACCATGGCCTTCCTGTGCGAATTCCCACGCTCTGTCGTGGTCGAAGAGACGCAGCAGTTAGACCGAAGATGGCCGTAGCTAAATTCGGGCCGAGGGTCCTCTTCATCAGTACCTCGTCCGAGAAGAGTCCCGTGTCAACTCACAGGAGTATGGGAAGCGGAGATCGACGAGATGAGTCCTCGGTGGGAAACATACCCCTCAGGACGCGACCTGCGGGAGAAACAGGGTTGGAATGACCCAGACCTCCCCGCCGAAGGAGTTCCGCACCCGAAGAAAAGTCGCCATCTCCTTGGCAACAAAGTCAGGTGCCCCATGCTGTAAAAAGCTGTCTACGCCCTGGTGCCAGCAAGCAGGAGATTACCTCCGTGCTTTCAAATCCACCCTAGCCTTAGCAGACTTTATTGCTAAAAATACCAAAGTGGCCAAAGGAGGGCAATCAGACTTCTGCACAGCCAAGCCAAAGTGGACCTTATTTGGTAGAAGGGGTCTCTGGCCCCAGGCACTAGAAATCTAGGATAGTCATTCCCGAAGGCCTGAAAATCAGGAAATCCATTAAATGTGGATTTAACACCACCAAAAAGATAGAGCTCTCATAGCAGGGTTATGCCTAGCTAGAAAGGTTAGCGTGGGAAATCTAGAGGCCCACAGGCACCCCCAGCAACTAGTACGGCAAATGATAGGGGACTATAGCACAAAGGGTCCAACTTTGGCAAAATACCATAAGGGTGTAGCAAAGCTCATCCGAAAGTGCGATGCAGTGCGTGTTGAAAACACACATCTCCGAGACAATGCTGAAGAAGCAGACAACCCAAAATGGTGAGCCATCCGAGCATGGCAATGCTAAATATAGTAACTCCGGACGAAGGGAGGAAAGATCCTCCGAAGAGGAATCTCGCAACCGAAGAGTCCAAAAAAAAAAAAAATCCTCATGAAGCGGTAAAAAGTGCGAAGACGTTCCGGACAACATTTCCTAATTAAGGAGAAATTATACCAGCAAGGGCACGCAAGTTCGTTACAGAAAGGTATCGGCAAAAAAGGGTGCAAGACAATTCGTCTAAGAAGCGTGAAAATTGCCAAAGACACGCCCGCACCCAAAGACTGCATTCGGAGTGGATAACCCCGAAAGATTACCTTTTGCCTCTTTGCGGCATGGGGCATAGACCTCACCGGGCCACTCCCGACAGCACCCGAAGGAGTGAAGTTTTGCGTAGCAGCAGTGGACTACTTCACTAGGTGGAACGAGGCAGAACCCCTAACAACCATTCCGGCAAAAGATATACAAAGTTCGTCTGGAAGAACGTGATATGCAGATTTGGCATACCGACGGTAATAACGGCCGATAATGGTCCCTAGTCTATGAACAAGGGATTCCAAGAATTCATCACCAACGTCGGAATAAAAACGCACTCTGCCCCACTAGCTCAGCCCCAGAGCAACAGACAAAGTTAAGGTAGCCAACAGAACTATAAAGAGGGACTATAAAAAAGGGTTAGGAAAAGCAAAGGGAAAGTGGCCAGGAGAACTTCCGGATGCACTAAGGAGATACTAGACAACTCCTCGAGGGGCCACGAGGGAGACACCTCTCCAGTACAAAGGCCATTATCCATTCGAAGTAGTACGGCCATCAGCTGGAATACAAGTGTCCGACGAAAGAGGAAATGACCTCGGGTTGAGAACTAAGCTCAACCTAGTTGACGAACACAGAAAAATGGCCAAGCTCGAAAGAAAGGCCTTCCAGCAGAAGTGGCCAGGAGCGCAAACCTGCATGACAGGCCGAAAGGAATAGGAAAAAGAAACCTCGTTCTCCGAAAGGCCGAGTCTAAACCCCGAAAACCGACCCATGGTGTACCTCGGCCAAACGGGAAAGGGCCTTATATTTGGTCTTAGAAGAGGTTCAAAAGGGAGTATACAAGCTTGCCGGCACCGAAGGAGGAAAACTGAAAAATGCATGGCACTCGGAGGCCTTAAAAAAATTCTATACTTAGAATTTTAGATGAGAAATTGTACAAGTGAGAAATTTTCTCTAAGTATAGAAGTTATCCCCTATCTGAAAATACTCGCTGAACAAAGGTGAGGTCCATCGACTCCCGAAAATCTTGTTTTCCTCCCGAAATTGATAGGGTTATGCGCCCAAAAAAGGTGAAGTCCATCGACTCCCAAAAGTCTCGTTTTCCTTCTGAAGTTGATTGGGTTGTATGCCCAAAAAAAGGTGAAGTCTATCGAATACGGCCGACAGGCTAAAATTTTCCTAATGGAACTTCGCCAACAACGAACGTTTACCCAAAGGTTGGCTAAGGAAATGAGCGAAATATGCCTTTCCGAAGTCCCTTGACTGAAAGTGGTCGGGACAATTAGGAAACAAAAATTGCTCAAAAGACTTAACTAAATTATGAAGGAAAATTTATTGAAGAAGGTTACAAGAAGAAAAATACAAAGAAAAAGAAGAAGGCAAAGGCTCTAGAATATCTAAGGGTCCCCGACGTCGTGGGAAGCTCCGGCTCTTGTGTCTTTGGCCGCCGCCTTTGGTGCAGAAGGAGGAGCAAACGCCAGGTTGAGGAACTCGACTTTAGACCAAGACCACCGAGACCCCTCGGGAATATCCAGGGCAGCCAAAAAGGAAAGGTCGAGGTCCGGATATCTCTTCAGAAATTGGTGACGAGCTAGGTAGAAACCGTCCTGAAAGGCGACCTTAGTCGCCTGAACGGCCTTGTCTTTCTCGACGTCCAGATCGTCCGCCTCATTCTGAAGATCCGAAACCTCCTTCCGAAGGTCTTCAACCTCCTTCTCTAGCTCCTTTATCTTCTTTTTCTTCTTTGAATCCTTCTTCAGTGAGTCGACCTTGGCTTGGAGTTCAGCATTCTCAGCCATCACCTTCGCCAAAAGGGAAGATTCCCTTTCTTTTTCCTTTTGAAGGATCTCATTGGCCGAAGTCAGGCTTACTACTTTGTCACCAAGGCCGGACATCTTCTTGGAGAAATCCTTCAAGAGCTCCTTTTGGCCCTTTAAAAACTCCCCCCCTAAGATTGGCAACTTTCTCCTTGGCTATGCAGCTCAACTCGGCGTTCGTCACAACCGAGTTAGCGCAAAAAACCTTGGCCTTCACAAGTTTATCTTCGGCCCAAGCTCGAACCGAAGATTGCTTTGTTGCCCAAGCTCGAAGGTATCCACTATACCCCAGAAGCTGCAAAAAGAAGGTACTTAGTGAAATTTACACGAGGAAAGCCAAAAACACTTAGACAAAAATGGGGAGGAAAAATGAAGAGGCCTGAAGAAATACCTAGGCAGCATGCTCGGAAACTTTGGCAGCAAGAGAGTCCTCGGAAGCGCACTCCTTAGCAACTGCCTTGAAGGAGGCTTAAGTGAGCACACCCCTCGCCATCTGGGGAGCCATTTCCCAGCAATCCTCGGAGAACAGGTTCATGTCCTCCGTGAAAGACCAGAACGGCTCTTTTGGAACCTTGTCCTTCGGGACGTGGGAATCTCGAAGAGCCCGCCATCGAGCATGCTCGACCATCCAAGCTGAGGGCGCCAGATCCTCTACAAAAAGAAAAAAACATGCACCCCATCAAAATTCCTTGACTGAGAAAGCTATGGGATTGCGAATACTGAAAAGGAGATAAAAAACAAACCTGGCACAACCTCAGCGACGTCATCGTCGGTGTCCCGGACCTCCTCCACGTCGGTAGGAACATGTTTGCCTTTGTCCCTTCGGCGTTTTCCAGCTCCTCGGCAGAGGGACTCCCTGCCAAAGAGCCTACAAGATCTGCTGACGTGGTGGGACTCAAAGAAGCAGGAAGGGCGATCACCCCGGCATGAACCTCGGCCGTAGTTTCAGGCTCGGCGAGAGTTGCAACCTTGGTGGAAGTTGCAATGACATCGCCAACCTTGGTGGAAGTTGTAATGACACCAACTCCCGCCGCATCCTCCGGGGTGGAAGAAGGGTGTCCTTCTTCACCTTCTTGGCCGAAGACGGTCCGCTCCCAGTAGTCCTGCGCCTCTTGGAGATGCATTTCTTCGTTTGTTCTCCCTTCTCGGCCTGACCAAGGAAGAGAGACTTATAGTAGGCAGCAGACTCGTTGCCCATCTCTGAAAAAGAGGGAAAACATCAACGTGAGTCCAGACAGGCACTTATGCTGAAAACTTTGAAAGAAAACTTACTTTAAAAAAAGGCCTCATATGTGAGCTCGCTCCAAAGGAGCTTCACCAGCCAAGAGTCCTTCCCCTCGGTAGCAGGAGCTGGCATGCCAAGATCCGACTTGTGCTCTGTAACCACCCCTAACTCCCGAAGAACCTCCTCGGTCATGAGTTTCCACATGATCGGGAAAGGGTAGAGCGAACGTGGAGAGACCTCGGCATCCTAATCGGCGACACCACGGATACGTCTGTCGAAGTCCGCAAACCTCGCCACCAACTCAGGAGTTAGCAACTTCTTGGGATCAACGACATCCGTCTCCAGCTTTCCCCGAGCCCACTTAGTCGGAACATGTGACCAGGCCTATGCCACCTTTAGGAAGAAGAACTTCCTTTGCCACCCTTGCCAACTATCCTTGGTAGCGAAGGTGAACATGAATTTTTTGCTCCCAGATCCCCGAGGTAGCATGAAATAAAATCCACCCTTCGGAACCGGATAGAGCTTGTAATACTGCATGAACAGGATAAAATGGGGTTCTACCCCGAAGACCCCGCACATGCAGAGAAAGGCATTGAAATAGCAGTATGAGTAGGGAGGAAGTTGACTCACAGCTATGCCATGAAATTGGAAAAAGTTGCAAATCATCTTCGCTGGAGGATACCGAAGTCCGGCCTTCAGTTGGGCTCAGAAAACGGTAACCTCGTGGTCCTAATTGATAAAGCTGAAGTGACCTTGGTGGGGTAACCTCGTGGTGGCGTAGGAGGGAAGAAAAAATTTAGCTGTCCACTTCTCTAATTTCTTAGAAGTGGAGCAACAAGGGTGAGACATAAGAGATTGCCAGCTCTCGGGAATAGCCGAAGACATGGTTGACCAAACAAGAGACTTCGGAAAAGAAGAAAAATGACTTCGGGAAGCTAAAAGTAAAGCAGAAACCGAAGGAAGAACCCACCAAAGGCCTTGCCGAAATCAGGATTCCTAAACGCTGTTGTGCAAAATGCCGGAAATCGCTCCGCCGTTAATACCGCCACAAAAAGGCACGGAAGCAGACGAGAGCAAAATGAGACGCAAAGGAAAACAAATGAAGAGTATGATAGGAGGAGACTTATATAGATCAAGGAAGGGCAGCCAAAAGGACGTTATAACTGCTGCGCGAAGGCGAAACATCGCTATAATTGCCCCTCGCGCGCAACAAAGTGTGCCCATCCCAACCAGCACCTGCCACGTGTCGATCGACACAAGAAATCAGGACGCATTTTCTGACATCCTGAAAACCCAGGCACGCTGCTCCAAAATGACACTCTTAGTTTCAAGATGTGACGGTCCACTAGCCCATGGCAGAAAAAGTAAAGAGGTTGGGTATCTCGAGAACACTAAAGGGCAAACAGGTAATACCTGCCCGAACAAGGCTTACCCCCTATGTGGTAAATCACCTCCCCTATGAACGTCACACTCCGAGTCCCGAAAAGTGCTCCCGAAAGGACCACTAACCGAAGTCTCTACTTCGGCTTTTCGAGGGGGGACATGTGATAGCCGACGTGCTATCGCCCCGAACACCTAAGGACCCCGGGAAGAAGGGAGCCAAACGCCTGAGGCACGCGACCTCGGTAGCTCGCCAATACCAACCTCAGGAAACTACTGTATCACCTCCATCGGGAGGGCGGCCGAACTAGCTTCGAGGATAAGTGCCAGCCACCTTCTGCAGGTGAAAGCCCCCTGAAGGGATCAACTTCGGCGCCCGTAAATACCCCGAAGTACCGGTGTGACTCCGGGAGAATGCCCCTCACTCCGAAGGGAGACATCAACCAAGGGGACCTTGGAGGTACGGCAGAAGCCATTAAGGAGTCTTTGACATTTCCGCCCGAACACCCTGCACGCCGCCCTCATATGCACTCTGGCGCGCCGCCCCTACCGACGTCCTGTCATGTAGGGCTGCGCCTGACGCAGCTTGTGGCCCGAGGAGCCTACAAGTGGCTAGGGGACCCCACGCCCAGAAATACGGATACCATCCGTCCATACACGTGTTACGATCTGAAGGGTTCACCCCCTCCTATATATGCCGGGGGAATGGTCTCAGACAAGGGGGGATCTCTCTCCTCTCTCCGCCTAAATACTCTGAGGCTAGGGGCTTTCCCCTCATCTCCTCAGCCCTCAAAAGAGAACACGATAGGCAAGAACCCCTTGCACTTACTACTCTTTCTCCACCTCTACTAAACACTGACTTGGGCGTCGGAGACTCCTCCCCGGAAAAAGACTCTGAGGACCTCCTAACCCTTGTTTTCCGAGTGTTTCAGGCAGGCCCTCCGACCATGAGACAAAGACGCTGCCGGCCATTCCGAGTGACCCACACAGAGCACCCACTCCCTGGGTTCTTCTGCACCTCCGGAAGTCCCTGCTGCAGTCTCCACGGTGCACAGTGGAGATCTTGATGGCCCCCATCGCCATCACATGACAGCACCGCCATATTTGATGACAGCGGTCTTACCCCTCAAGTCGTCGATGTAACCTAAGGCGAGTGTGAGAGGATTTTCACTTGAAGTTGATCAGAAACAGAAATAGGTCCTATCAAAGTTGCAGGGAGAGAGGAAGCCATTTTTTATTACTGGGTTGGAAGCAAAGGAGGGAGAGAGATGGAGATGGTGGTTGAAGTGGTAATTTACTAGGTTGAGGGTGATTTGAGTGAGAATAAGAAAATGTTGGACCAATTTCATCAATTTTCACAAAATTTCTGTCAAAGTTAACCATGAAAGTGATGGTAGGGCTATAATTGATACAAAAATGTCAGGTTAGGGACTTTAAGAAGACAAAATGAAGATTGAGGATCTGTTTAGGACAATGCATAAAGTTTAGGGACCGCAAATGACATTTACCCGAGATACCCATCTTTTTTGTTCAAACAAATGTTGTAAAAATTATGGAGTCCACTAAAAAAATTAGGGAGACCAAACATAAAATCATTTACTTCTTCCTAACATTTTTTTAGGAAAAGGGGTCCATGACAATTTGGATCCGCCTCTAGCTATATAGATTCGATATGTTTAAGTATAGTCACGAATTTAAATCTTGTGGATGGAAATTTTTTCTTTTTTGGAGAATTTCACCTTAGAGCAGATTTGACCAAACTCGAACTAGCGGAGACCAGAGGATTTTAAACCAAAAAAAAATATTATTGAAAGTACATGGCGTAAGGGCAAAATTAGCCCCTAAACTTTTTCACGTGCACAACTTAAGCCATGAAATTAGACTGAGTACAATTGTCTTCTTGAACTTGAAAACTTTAGCCCAAGCATGGGATTTGGGTATTGTATCCGTCATATACCTGACATGGCTAACATATCTTTAAAAGCAGCCTTTCAATAACGTGAGTCACTAGTTTAGGACATGGCTTGTTGGCTAAACTTCATCTTTTGAAACCAGAAAAGCTGCTTCTCTCTGTTGTCCTGAAAACACCACGCTTTTTCTGACTAAAAAAAATAAAAAAATAAAAAATAAAAATAAAAACCCTGGCTTTAATATGGAAAAAACATTCGTGCGTTTTGATTTCGGCCAAAGCTCTCAGACTTTATTAAATTGGTTAAGTTGGACTTTAGCCCTCTAGCTTGGCCAACTAGCTATGCTACTGTTTTTTTTTTTTGTTAGTCATAAGACAAATGTATAGTGTTGAGAAAGTGCATAGATGTCTAAAGAGAAGAGTATGTATATATAGGGTTACGAGAGTATATAAAAATCTAATATGGGAGGGGAAGCTTACTTTTTTTGGACCCGGAACGCTATTGAACTCGTGTATGCAGCATTTTTCTAGGATTCAGAAGGACTCAAAACTCACGTATGCGGCATTTAAGAGAAATGTGGGTAACGGCGGTGTTTGAACGAAGCTCTCCCGGATATCCCTCGTATATTAGCCACCGAGCTGCGGCGCTCGAGATTATTGGCCCACTTTTGAAGTGTCTCAGGTTCCACATGTATTAATTTTTTTTTGTTTCTCTTTCATTCCTTCAACCAACCTCTTTACTGAAAATTCGAAATACTAGAACACCTCTGAAAATGTTGGAGGCTTATGGAAGTAGTTTTATGTGTTTTGTAGAGCTAAAACAAGTATGGATGGATATAAAAGAAAAAACAATAAACACAAAAACAAAATAGATAAACAAATAAATAAACAGCAGGCAAATTTCTGCGGAATTTTGCTGCAAGATTTTCTCTGTTTTTCTGGTCTCATTTCTTCTTTGTAAGAGCAGCTGATAGAACAGGTTTTCCATGGTTTTGGCAATCAGAGAGTGGTTGTCAAACTAGCCAAATGCGCACTTCTTCGAACTTTTTTTTTTCTCTAGTTAGCTTAGTTAACTTAACAAGTGTTCTTACTCCACTAGTTTTACAATTTAGAGCAATAAAGATCATCAGTCAAACACATTATGTACAGCAGGAAGAGTAATTTTTTTTTCACTTTAACTCATCTATATATGATCTCCATCTGGAACGAATTCTTTAATGGATTAATTAACCTATGTTTGCACTTCTATTTCTTCGTCCACAAATGCAGGTCGCTTTGGAGCATTGAAATGAAAGTTGCAAAACAGGCCTATCTTTCGCCGATTCTTGCACACATAACAATCCAACATGAACGCATCTTATAATTTCTTTCTGAAAGCATGAATTTGGGATCACAGGATTGATGGCCATCTGTGACACCCCAAAACACTTAGGGTTTGGTGGTCCAAGCTAACTTATAAATCAGCCACACAAACCAGTAACGAATGAAGTAACAGTGTTTTGGAAATGCAACTCAGAACTCTTTCATTTACTTAAATAGTATAGGACAAAGTCTGTTTATATAAAGAAAACAGATTACAGCCTAAACATGACCTAACATACATAATCATAAACCAGAATCTAGGACTAAGAAGTCCTATTTCCAAGACTTGATTTTCAAGTAAGAAACCGAGAGGCCAGTATTGACCACAGCAACAGCTACTTTATCTACAAAAACGTAAACACAAGGAGGGGTGAGTTTCCGATGAAACTTAGTAAGAGACAGTCATAGCTCTAAGCTTCACATAACAGATGTGAAATATCTAGCTTTTAGCCTTATATTAAACATACAATAGCACTAAACTTAAGCTTAGAGCCTAGGTACCTGCATCCAAAGTAAGATGTAGGAAACAGAATAATAATGCCATAATCGCAACATAAACCAGAACAATGAATATCAACATCATACAGCCATAAAATCAAAGCATAGAAACAGAAGAACTGCCACATACACAAGCATAATGCATGAATGAGTGAATAAAAATAAACCATATTCAGCCCCCTTTGGACCTGGTCCCTAATGGACCCAGCAACGCATCCTTTTCTGCCCTAGACTTACTACCACATGGAGCTCACTTTTAACAGGCAGAAAGAGACATATCAAATATATGTACACGCACTGATATCATGTACATGTATGCTATTACCAAATACAGCGCTCTGGATGCACCCGGTCTCTCAGATAATTGCCTACATCTTGATTCCTACAGTGAATCAAGACTACAGGCATAAAGGCCCATACAATTTTCTGATACCAGAATTACATATCCCCCTAACATAAGGAGCCAAGGTCATTCAATGGATTTATTGTCACTTGGCCCTAATTTCCTTGGAATTTAGTACTAATTCAGCCTTAAGGCCTAGCTTTCCTTGCAATCGATCAGCCAACAAAAATTCACCCGAACAGCAATAGCATCCATAAGCAAATTCAGAAATCAGAATTCCAAGGCACAGATATGCCCCTTACCCGCTTGTGTTGACCGAGCCCGTTCCTACTACTCAGCCCAAGCGAGGTGCCTTGTTTCGCAAATCAAAAGAGCATCCGAGCCTTAAGTAATGGCAATTAACTCTGCCTTCAACAGTTAATCGCACCAAGCATTCCGGAATAATTAGTAACCACAATTTCAGACTAAATTCCAGTAGCTTGAGCCAAAAAAAAGGTCTCTTACCACTTAATCCGAAACATGCAGCAAGAATCAAGAACTTGCTCCTTAGTTTCTGCCATGTCCGGCTTTTTCTCTTTTCGTGCGTGCTGAATTCCCACAGAATTTGAGCTTCTGAAGCTCAATGCAGCAAAGTAGGCTGATTTGAGTTCAGACGGCGGAAGGAGCTCGACATCTGCTGGTTTATTTGGCAGAGTGAGGCACAACTCCTTTTTTAACCCAGCATGTTTTTAATTGTCTAGAATTGTGCCCTAACCTTCACTTCTGTCCATTTTTTCCTCATCCACTCTTATACAATTTCTTTTCTAAATGTTCATTTCAGCCCTCAATTAAACCTTCCTTGGCAATTTAATCCCTTACTCTACTAATTAGTCCACAAATTCTTGTTGTCTTACAATTCTATCCTTAACTTCTTAATTCCATACAATTCAGCCCTCTGACCTAACTCCATTGCAATTAAATCCTTTGCTTTACAATTCTGCCCATATTTCAAAATTTTCTTTTAGTTCAGCCCCCTGGCCTTAGGAAATTTTCTCAAGTTTCTATACAAATTGACCAACCCTTAGGTCTAGTCAAGTCTGGGGTGTGACAATCCTCCCCGCTAAAAAAAATTTGGCCCAAATTTTGCTAGGTAGTCAAGAACAATACCAACATTTTTCATGATGACTGCCCATTGCAAATCATTAGTTTCCACTACATGGAAATTCAAGTTTGACGTTCCAGTTTCAAAACATTATGTACTTCCAAGTTATCATGGACTGTGGTCCACTTCCATTCCTGGTCACCATTGTAGTTTTACAGCAGCTTCAACCATACTGGTTCAGAAACTTCAAGATGCTAACTTTGTTGCTGCCAGCTTAAGTGTGCGTTGCTGATTCAGTATAATGGACGGGTTACTTGTGCTGCAATTGTGGATCTAACAACTGGAACAAATGTTCCACATGGTCGTACAAACTTCTGCAAAGTATCTCACTCAAAGCCTTTTTGCTTCCAAAAGTCAACTATTAAGTCAAACTTAACAGTATCAAGCAATTCTACAGTATTTACGGGTTCCAATGAGTTTGCTTCTCATATTTCCACTTTAGACAGTCTTCATTTAATCACTTCAATTCCAATATAACATTTTTTAGAGTCAAGAGATGTATATTCTTGAACATCAACCTTTGAGTCAAACCTGTTC
Source organism: Aquilaria sinensis (assembly GCA_005392925.1). NCBI lineage: Eukaryota > Viridiplantae > Streptophyta > Magnoliopsida > Malvales > Thymelaeaceae > Aquilaria > Aquilaria sinensis. The sequence continues at coordinate 196,643 of SMDT01002819.1, read as the reverse complement.
TCTCAGTTTGCTAGCACAGAATCCTCAGCCAACCCTTTGCCCTTTTGTTATTTACTCTTCAAACTCTGCTTCTACAGTTCAGCGTCTGTCAGTCCTCATGGACTTTGATCTACAGGTCATTCATTGATTCCAAATACCAATCTAGCAATAGTTATATACAAGTTTCAAAGTGTTTGCACGTCCACAATCAAAATTTAGCCGTTCACCGTGTCACTCTGAAGTATTCACTTATTGCAGTCAAAACCCTGGTTTTTAACTTCAGTCAACTTCAGAATGTGAAAAATGAGTTATCCCAAAAATCTAAGGTCTGGCGCCCCTCTACAACCAAAAGTCAATGGCATGGTCAAACTTGCCTCTTCAAACTAATTCTGCAGAATTTCTCTGCATTTTTGCAATTTGAATTCCAGATTTCTATCCACACAGGTTTCAATTATCAGCCTTGGTTTTCAAGTAAAGTTGTAGAGGCAACAGGAAAGTGTTGTTGAAAGTCAACAAGTGGTCAACAGCTTGTCGTCTGTCCATTTCTTGCTATTTTCAGTAGCTTGGCACAACAACTTAGGAGAAAATTTTAGAGTTCCATGTTGCATCATCAAACCAAATTTTGCAAACCAGTTTCTTAAATAAAAAGAAACTTATTCAGGGTCAGAAATCTCAATTTAGATTCACAGATCAACATCGGATCTTCAACCTCACATTTCTTCAAAACTCTGCAATTTATGGCTTCGGAAGCAAACTTTGCCTAATCCCAACAGTTTTTAGCCTAGAGAATGCTTAGACCAGTTTCAGATAGCTAATGCAACTTTGTTCACAAAGGCTCAACTCCAAAAGCACTCTCTACTTGAAAGTCAACCAGCAGGTCAAATCTGCCTCTCTTGCTTATGACAGCAATATACTTCAGCATTTTCATTGCCTAGCTCAGATTTCACATCTTGAGCAAGTTTTTTTTATGTAAAAACACATTTCTCTACAGAACCTTAGCTTAAAATTCTTCCTTAACCTCAAAGTCAATGACAAGGTCAAAGTTATCACAAGCTAAATAATCCTGCAAAATTTCCAATGTAAACAATCTGTTCCTCTGATCTTTTGCTCTAGAAAAGTTCTAACTATCAACTTTGATCGTCACACAGAATCCCAGACCCAATAGAGAGATTTTGTTGGAAGTCGATGTGCAGGTCAACGTTATGGTCTTGTGTCTTTAACTGCAGGATTTTCTAACCATACTTCTGGTGTTGTGCTTCCTGCTTCTGGCAACGAAACTCAGCAGCTTAAATTTTCATTTGCCTTATATCAGTCATTGCAGCCCTCCTGTTTCTTGAGTTTTTTGTTTGTTTACAGCTCTTCAACCTCTCATAAAAAGTGCAGCAACCACTCCACAAGCTGTTATTAGCAGTTTCAATAATCTGGCCTTTTAAGCAGGTTATTAGTTCCAGAACTGTGAAACACAACTTCACAAGTTTCAATTTACTTCTGAAGGTCTCCTAGTCAATGCCCCATACAAACAAACATCAGGCTCAAAAAGTCATTTGCCAGCTCATATTTGACTTCTGCTCCAGGTTCATACGGAACCGCACGTACCACTGGAGGAGAGTTGGTGGCAAAGATCCCAAACTTTTGGGACAACCCCAACTACACGTTGTTGTTTTCGCAGGTTTCCACCGAGCTGTGATGCGCATCTATTGTTGTGAGACGTTGATCAGTGCACGTGTGCACGTGTTACTTCGCTCACAAGTTCCAAAAGAGCTGGACTTCCTGCTGAGGATAAAGTCTTCATCTGTTATTTACCTGTTGTAGATAAATACTTATGTAGATAGAATAGCTATCAATTTTTATCAAGTCGTCATATGTACGAAGGCTATATATAGCTTGTATGTTGCTGCTGTGTATACATGAAGAATTCATTCCACAAACATTTTGAAAATTTTCATGGTATCAGAGCAGTGATCCAAGAGGAGGAAGATCATGTCGACTGAACCGGGCCTCACCGTAACGACGGGCCAGAACAGCACTTCGGCAATGAATCTCTTTCACGATCCGAGCTCCCATTATTTCCTCACTTCTACAGATTACACGACCTCTCCGATCGTTCCCTTCCTGCTTGACGGAGACAATTATCCGAAGTGGAGAAGATCCGTCTTGAATGTCCTAAGAAGCAAGAACAAGGTGAGTTTCGTTGATGGAAGTTTGCCGCTGGAAAGTCAAATCTGTCATTTGTATTAATAGTAAATATATATTTGTTTTCCTTATGTATTCCTTGATTGTAGCAGTGATAGAAGTAAACAAATTGTATATATATCTCCTCTTAAATATCAATGAAATTCATTCCAGTCAATTCAATCTTTCTTTCATGGTATCGGAGCAAGACTAAGATCCTCACTCATTTTTTTCGTTGCACTCTACTTTCTCGTGTGCATCTCGTTTCATCTTTTCCTCTCTCCAGATTGAATTTCATCTTCATCTATCTTGCTATCATTGCCACTGCGGAGCTTTGCTATTCTTCTGGATCCATCTCCGCTACCATTCTTTAGATTTTCGTGATTAAAGATGGTTGACACCTAGCTCAGTCTATTTGTTGAACTCTCATCTGTCAAAAGTGGCTCTCAGATACATATTGTGCTAGGTATCCCAAATCTATCTAAAATTTAGTCAGATCGATAGATCATCAACAGCGGTGCAACAGATCATATTGTGTCTTCATCAGATAGTCTTATATGTGGAAGCAATGGTTATTCACTACCTACTGTATTGCTACCGAATGGAGAAAAGGCTCCAATTATTTCTATTGGATCTTTGCCTCTAAATTCCAAATCTCATTTGCATAAAGTGTAATGTGTTCCGACTATCAAAGTTGATTTGATATCTGTTATTCAACTTACACATGAATTAAATTGCTCAGTGACCTTTTTCCCAGACTAGTGTATTTTGTAGGACCTAGCTACGAGGAAGATGATTGGTTCGGGTAAACAATGTGATGGCCTCTACTATTTGGTAGCATTGGCGACGAAGAAAATCTTAACCGATTCTCATTAATCGCCAAATCATCGATCGGCCTGTAATCTCATAATCTCACCTACTAATCTCTAGCAAAGCCAACTAGGTCATGTTTCACATTCCCCTTTAAAATTCATTGCCAAGAACTTTCTAAATTTTTCAATTTAGCCTATTGATGCTTGTCCTATTTGTCCTTTAGCTAAGCAAACTCGTCTACCTTTTGGTCTTAGCTCCATTTTATCTGCCAAACCTTTTGATCTTATTCATTGTGATCCATTTCATCTGCCAAACCTTTCGATCTTATTCATTGTGATATTTGAGGTCCTTATAAGCATTCATCTCTTTCTAGTGCTCAGTATTTTCTTACAATTGTTGATAATTTTTCACGGTTCACTTGGGTTTTTTTAATGTGTCACAAGCATGAGATACAATCTTTATTAAAAAATTTATTTTCCTTTGTCTCCACCCAATTTTCTTCTTGCATAAAAAATATTTGTACCGATAATGGTGGAGAATTCATTTCATTGCAAATTTTTTTCAATGAAAAAAGGGTAATTTTTCAACACTCTTGCATTTATACACCTCAGCAAAATAAAGTTGTAGAGCGCAAACATCGTCACATTCTTGAAATTGCATGGGCCTTAAAAATGCATGCTAATCTTCCCCTGAAATTTTGGAGAGAATGTGTTCTCACTGCTGTGCACATTATTAATAGGTTGCCCACACCCATTCTCATTTTCAAAACTCCCTTTAAGCGTCTTTTCTCTAAATCACCATCATTTTCACATCTTCGAGTTTTTGGTTGTTTAGCCTATGCTACCAATGTCCATCCTTCCAATAAATTTGATAATCGTGCTAAAAAATGTATTTTCATTGGTTATTATGTCGGTCAAAAGGCTTATAAGCTTTACGATCTTTTCACTCATAAGGTTTTCACTAGTCGAGATATGAAATTTCATGAACATATTATTCCATATAATACAATTCAGACCCCTCATTCTGGTTGTCCCAACCAAACAACCCTATACCCTATCTTTTCTTTGAGGCAAACGTGTCTTCTAATCACTACCTTGTCCGTTTAAACAATTCCAATCCATCTCCAGTTGATAATGAGACAATCACCACCAACCCAACTTCAGCTCCTTTTAAAACCTACACTCACCGTCCTAAAGATGTTCCTGCACCTTCATTAGAAATCCCAGAATCCACAATTTCCGAATTAGAATCACCGATATCGTCATCATCAAGTCTGTATAACTCATCCTTTGTTCTTCCTAGTCCACCATCACCACCCTTACCTAAGCCTCTTCATCGCTCTAGTCGGCCGCATAATCCACCGGTAAAATTACAGGATTATGTTTGCTTTCAGGTCACACATGCTAGCTCCGACCAATCAAATTCTTTGCTTCCAGATCCAAATAAAGGCACTCAATATCCGCTGTCCAATTATGTATCTTATCATTGATACAAGCTTGAGCACAAATCTTTCATAGCTCATTTTAGCCAAGCTATGGAACCACAATCCTACATCGAACCTACCACTCATCCTGAACGGCAAGCAGCGATGCAATCAGAACTGGAAGCGCTTGAGGCTAATGGTACATGGACTCTCACCTCTCTTCCGGCTGGTAAAAGACCAATTGGCTGTCGTTGGGTCTATAAAATCAAGCATAAGTCTGATGGTTCCATTAAGAGATATAAAACCCGATTAGTGGCTAAAGGATTCACTCAATTAGAAGGTATTGATTATCAAGATACATTTTCTTCCATTGTCAAGATCACTTCTGTCCGTTGTTTGCTTGCCTTGGCAGCTGCTCAAGGTTGGTCCCTCCACCAGCTATACGTCAACAATGCATTCCTCCGTGGAGATTTTCATGAAGAAATATATATGTCTCCTTTACCAGGGCTTCAGAGACAAGGGGAGGAACATCTGGTTTGTCGTCTACCTAAATCACTCTATGGTCTAAAGCAAGCCTCACGTCAGTGGTTTGCAAAATTCTCAGAAGCCATCCGATCAGCTGGTTATGTGCAATCCAAAGCTGACCACTCATTATTCACAAAGAGATTAGGCAAGTCCTTTATAGCTCTTTTGATATATGTTGATGACATCCTAATTACTAGAAATGATCCTGGAAGTATTGTTGATATCAAAAAGTTTCTACATAGTAATTTTTGTCTAAAGGATCTTGGTGAATTAAATTATTTTCTAGGAATTGAAATTTCAACTTCTAAAAGTGGGATTTTTATCTCCCAACAAAAGTATGCACTAGAAATTATCAAAGATGCAAGGTTGTTGGGCGCGGCTCCCATTGATAGTCCTATGGAGAAAGGTTTGAAGTTGTCAGACGAGAGTGATTTGCTCAAGGATCTAGGCCGTTATAGAAGATTAGTCGGCCGATTAATAGACTGGACGGTTTCAAGGCCAGATATCACATATCCTGTACATGTCTTGAGTAGGTTTATGCACTAACCTCGTAAACTTCATATGGAGGCAGCTCTTCGAGTTGTCCGATATTTGAAAGGTGCACCTAGCAGGGGTTTATTCTTATCCTCAAATAGTGATTTCAGATTACAAGCGTATTGTGATTCTGATTGGGCAAGATGTCCACTCATTAAAAGGTCTACTATGGGATATTGTGTTTTTCTTGGACTTTCATTTATATCTTGGAGATCAAAATGACAAAAAACAGTGTCACTTTCTTCAGTCGAGGTCGAGTATCGCACAATGACTGGAACTTATTATGAGTTAACATGGCTTTGATACCTGTTAAGAGACTTAGGACTTGTCCATCATGAACCTGCCATATTATATTGCGATAACAAGGCTGCTTTACACATTGCAGCCAACCCAGTTTTCCATGAGCGAACTAGACACATCGAGATGGATTGCCACTACATCAGGGACAAGATCCAAGATGGTTCTATAGCTACAAAGTTTGTGAATACTAGTCATCAATTGGCAGATATTCTAACCAAACCTTTGGGGAAGGAAGTTTTCATGCCTATGGTTCACAAGTTGGGAGTGTAGGACATCCACTCTCCAACTTGATGGGGAGTGTTGGAAAGTCAAATCTATCATTTGTATTAATGGTAAATATATATTTGTTTTCCTTACATATTCCTTGATTGTAGTAGTGATAAAAGTAAGCAAGTTGTATATATATCTCCTCTCAAACATCAATGAAATTCATTCTAGCCAATTCAATCTTTCTTTCATTTGCCAAAGCCAGGAGGAAACATCATTGAAACACTAGCATGGAACAAATGTGACGGGTTAGTGATATCATGGCTTACAAATTCTATTAATCCAAATTTACATGACTCCATTGCATATCATGATTCTGCTCTTGAGTTGTGGTGAGATCTCGGGGAGAGATATGGACACACGAACGAGCCTAGAGCTCATGAATTGCGAAAGAGCATCATCCTCATCACCCAAGATGTGAGCATTGCAACAAACTCAGACATGCAAAAAAGGATTGCTGGGAGATCATTGGATATCCTAAGAATTGGCAACCAAAAGGAAAAGGTAAGAAGAAAACTAATGCAAATTTATGTGTTGAAAATCAATAGGAGGAGCATGATGGTGGCAAACATGCTAGAAGTTTGATTCCAGCTGGATCATCATCCTCTGTAAACCTAACTGTTGAACAATATAAGCAGCTTATGTCGCTTTTGAGTGAGGACAAGGAGCCTGGTGCAGTCAATTATGCTGGTAAGGAAACAAAACCCAACCAAAGCACACACTTTGCCACCTACACTTCTTGGATCCTTGATACAGGGACAACAAATCACATTACCTCAAAAAGACACAACTTAGAGAACCTTAAAACCTTAGTCGGCAGAGATATACACTTGCCCGATGGAACAAGAAAAATCATAAAGGAGGTTGGTACATCATTCCTTTCTGATTCCATAGTCCTTAAGAATACTTTACTTGTTTCAAATTTCAAATGTGACCTAGTCTCGGTTAGCAAGCTTACTCGAGATAATAACTGCATTGCCATTTTCTTTCCCAATTTTTGTGTCTTGCTAGACCGGACCACGAAGAAATTGATTAGAATGGGTAACCAAGAAGGTGGTATGTATTTTTTTAAGGAGAGTAAAAATAATGGCAATGCATATGCAATAAAGGGAGGAATTGAAGCAGCAAAGTTATGGCACCAAAAACTAGGTCATCCTTCACATGATAGGGCTGTTGGTATCTCTGAACTATCTCACATTAATTTTAAGGAAGTTTGTAAGGATTGCATGGTTTGTCTTTTAGCTAAGGCTACAAGACCTTTTTTTGCTTTGAGCAATGAGAATGTTACTATTCCTTTTGAATTAGTTCATATTGATATCTGGGGTCCCTATCATACACCTTCGAGTTATGGTGCACGATACTTTCTTACCATAGTTGACGATCTCACTAGATCTACGTGGACTTATCTTTTGAAACATAAAAGTGATGCAACAAAGACGTTTAAGACCTTTATCTAATGATCAAAAATCAATTTGGAGTAAGCATTAAAAGGGTGAGAAGTGACAATGCCCCCAACATAACCAAAAGAGACCTAAAGACTTTCTATAAAGCTAAGGGAATCATCAACGAAACTTCATGTCCCGGAACTCCCCAACAAAATGGAGTGGTAGAGCGAAAACATCGAGACATACTCAACATAGCGCGATCCTTATGCTTTCAAGCCAACTTGCCCATCAAATTTTAGGGTGAGTGCATACTGGCAGCGACTTACTTAATGAACAAGCTGCCCACTGTAGGAGCTCACAACAAGACGCCTTATGAAATCCTCTTCAATTGCCCAGCGAAATACAACCATCTGAGAACATTTGGATGCCTTTGCTATGCCATCAACCCTTTGGAAGTCAAGGACAAGTTCCAACCTAGAGCTCGTACTTGTGTTTTTGTTGGATACCTTCAAAATCAAAAGGGTTACAAGATTTACAACCTAGAAACCCAAAAATTCCTTACTTCCCAAGATGTTACATTCCATGAAGCCGTGTTTCCATACAAACTTGAGGCCGCACATACACCAAAAACCAACAACCAATCCGCGAATCTTTACCTTGATGATTTAAGCCTAAACATACCCGAGACTTAACTATATCAAACCAAAAATCAGTGGGAGAATTTGGATATTGAAGGAATTGGAGAAATTGTCAACAATGAACAAGCTACATTGAATGATGAAATAGCACCACAAAGGAAGAGTTCGAGACAGCATCAAGTGCCCACATATTTGAAGGACTATGATTACCACTTTCCTGGCAAGCCAACTCATTCTGATCCAGTTTCTTCAGGTACGGTTCACCCATTTTCCAAATTTCTTAACCAATAAGCCTTTTTCGAACAAACAAAAAAGTTTCCTTGCAACACTATTGCCTCACTTTGAACCTAGTTCTTATTTGCTGGCGAAAGAAGAGCGATGTGGGCAACAGGCTATGCAAACAGAGATAGATGTGCTAGAATCAAATCAGACTTGGGAGCTTCAACCACTACCTAAAGGAAAGAAGACAGTAGGATGTTGTTGGGTGTACAAAATCAAGAGAAAATCTGACGGATCAATTGAGCGTTATAAAGCTCGACTAGTAGCAAAGGGATACACAGAAATTGAAGGTCAAGACTTTAATGAAACCTTCACTCTAGTAGTGAAGTTGACGACAGTGCAGAGCTTGATGGTGGTAGTAGGCTCGAAGAAATGGGAGCTACATCAATTAGATGTCCACAACGCCTTTCTCCATGGGGACTTGCATGAAGAAATTTACATGCAGCTGCCGCCAGGATATCTTTCACCAGGAGATGGCAGGGTATGCAAACTTCAAAAATCCTTGTATGGTCTGAAGCAAGCATCCTATGAGTGGTTCACTAAGCTTTCAAAGGTTCTTAAGGATTACAGCTTCACTCAATCCTAAGCCGATGCATTGCTTTTCACTCGATGGTACAAAGACTCATTTCTTGCCATTTTGGTATATGTTGATGGTATGGTACTTATAGGTGATGATCTGGTGCAATGCCAGCTTTTGAAGGATTTTTTGCATACACATTTTCATCTCAAAGAGTTAGGCCGCTTATGTGTTGGATATCTTGAGTGATACAAGATGTGTTGGATATCTTGAGTGATACGGGACTATTGGGAGCCAAACCAAGTCGGTTTCCAATGCAGTAACATCATAATCTTGGTCAAAGCACTACCACCCCTTTGGAGGATCCATCATCTTACTGGCGACTCATTGGGAGATTGCTATATCTTTCAGTCACTCAACCAGACATGACGTATGCTGTCAATACACTCAGCCAATATATGCAGCAGCACAGACACGAACACTATGATGCGGCCATTCAAGTGCTTCAATACATCAAATTGGCTCTAAGACAAGGCCTCTTATTTCCACAAGACAATGACTTACAGTTAAGAGGATATTGTGATGCCAACTGGGGGACATGCCCTCAAACAAGGCGGTCCGTCACTGGTTACTTCATGACACTTGGAGCAGCTTCTATTTCCTGACACACCAGGGAACAACCTACAGTAAGTCATTCCTCCGCAAAAGCTGAGTATAGATCCATGGAATCAGCAACAAGCGAACTTGTTTGGCTTCGAGCTTTACTAAAAGATCTTACCATAAATCATTCACAACCTGCACAGCTTTTTTGCGACAATCAAGTCGCCCTGCACATTGCCGCCAATCCAATTTTTCATGAATGAACGAAACACATTGAGATGGATTGTCACTTTATACGTGAGCATATTCAATCTAAGAAGCTAAAAATACATTATATACCATCTAAGGTGCAGCTCGCAGATGTGTTCACCAAAGCCTTGGGAGCAGAATAGTTTCATCGTTTGATTGACAAGCTAGGAGTTTTAAAGCTCAACTCTCCAGCTTGAGGGGGGCTGTTGCAAGACGTTGATCAGTGCACATGTGCGCGTGTTACTGCGCTCACAAGTTCCTAAAGAACTGGACTTCCTGCTGAGGATAAAGTCTTCATCTGTTATTTACCTGTTGTAGATAAATACTTATGTAGATAAAATAGCTATCAATTTTTATCAAGTCGTCATATGTACGAAGGCTACAGGTGCACAGTGGGCCGACTCGGCTCGGGACTGACCCAGACCGGCCGAGCCCAGTCCTAGGTTTAGAGGGCCCGGGCACAACCAGGGTTGAGGCGTGCCAGGCCTTACCCGGTCGTGGGCCGAGCTAGGCCTAGGCCCACAATTTTTAATTTTAATTTTAAGAGTAAAACACCATCACCGGTGTCAAAATTTTATTAATTTTAAAGCCAAACAGCACTTACATAACATGGAACGGGCCTTACATAAGTTAATAGCAAAACGTTCCATAAAATTAAATGTAAAATAAAAAGCTACGATCTATGCCAAACAGCAAAATCAGATCAAATACAAAGTAGGAAAATAATGCGCAAGCTGTGGATTTAAGCATATATCTTATCAGGGTTTTCCTCGTCGAAACTCTTGTGGTCTTGTAATCTTAAAGCTGCAAGACCCCAATCATGGTTGCATATACAAACTTCAACTACATTTGGTGATAACCTTGCATGTTTCTATAAAATTACACATTTTTTTGTGCTGAAAATAGACTCAGATGCAATGGTTGAGACGAGAACAGCTAGAACTTCATTGGCAATTACGGAGAGTATTGGAAATTTGTTGCTTCTTGCTTTCCACCATTCTAGAATGTGGGTCTCAATATTCTCCCAAATCAAGTTGAGGTATGCGTCCACTTCATTAAGACTGGATGCTGCAGCACGGGGCCGTTTGAGGAGTTGTTCCGCTGGATTGAATGATGATGAGCCCGATAATGATGAACACCTAATGGTAGAGGAAGCAGTGTTCGCAACCTTATCCTTATGTCGGTTGGTATAAATCTTAAATAACTCCCACAAGTGCTCATCAATAGTGACAGTAGTAGCATGAACAGAAATATGTGTCATTTCTAAGAAACTATAATAACCCTCAAGTAGCTGCTGTGTACTCGTGATTTTGAAGGTCGAGTCTAGTACAAATGCAAGTAAATAGTTTAGGGGTATAGCACTGACATATAAAATCCATTTGTCTTTCTTGGCCTTAATTGTGTCTTTTAAGAACTCGTCATCCTTGTATTGGTTAAAAACCCATGCAATGTTGACCAAATGCATCAAAACTTTGTGCAATGTGGGATAGTATACACCGGAGCAAAAAAAAGTGGCTTCATAAAAATATCGTAGCACAACAGCAACTTTTGACAGTTTATCCCACATCTCTTGTTTTAAAATCATTTTCTTTTCTTTAACATTTATAAAACATGTCATGTGTGCAGCAAATGGCATTGCATCCATCAACATCTCGTAAGTCGAGTTCCATTAGGTAGGGCAATAAAGTTTAAAACATTTTCAACTAAAATCGAGGCCATTTTCAAGACAATATTGCTTAAACTCTTTGAAAACTTTGGTCCTTGGCTTCAAATAATGGATTGCCCACCGAATTGAGTAATTTTAGTACTCAAAATTTGAAGACCTTTATGGATAGCTAAGTTTAAAATATGACATACACATCCAATAGGAAAAAATGCAGCATCACGGACAAGTTCTAGTGATTCCTTCAATGTCTCAGCCGCGACATCGTTGTTTGATGCATTATCAAATGTTATGCTAAAAACCTTGTCATGACAAAAAAATTTCTTTAAAAATTTCTGAAATAACTTGGAATATGTTCCAACTAGTAGATCGACTTCCATCCATTTAAATGCAATGATACACTTTTGAACGACCCAACTATCATCAATCCAATATACAGTTATACAATAATAATCTTGTCCTAGTGGTGAAGTCCACATGTCACTAGTGAATGAGATAGAATGATCAAAAGTAGAGAAGTATGCTTGTAAGTTTGATTTACCAGCTTCATAAATTTTAAATGCCTCCCTCCTAGCAGTAGTCCTAGATGTTCTTTTAAAAGGAAGGTTTAATTATGATTTAATCCATTTTTCCATGTGCTTATCTTCCGATTGTGTAAATAGTTTTTCAGTTAACATCATCCATTCTACCAAGCCTTATCTACAATCTTTTTGATTAAATCTAAAAATCCTTGATCCACCGACAGTACTTGCAAGCTGTATTTGACTACCGATATTAGCAGCTGCATCTGGACATAAATTCGGATGCTTATGTTCCATGTGCCGTTTGAGTGTTCCTGTACCAGAGTTCTTCTTGTGCACGAGCTTTATTTTGCAATGTTTGCAATTTGCAAACCTCGCATCATTTCCATGAGCGTCCTTCTTGAAAACTTGGTCAAATTGCTCCCAAACCCATGCAGCAAGCCTCGACGTCTTACCTTGTGGTGGAAGTTCGAGTTGATGGCTTGTCAGGGTCTGTTGAGAACCATCTCCTCCATCAATATTCTCTGATGCCGTTGGCTCCACCGCTTCAACGTCATCATCAGAAAGTTGATTGTCGAGCCCCAAGTCTTATTGACTCATATCAAATTGCTTGTCATCATCAGTTTGTTGGATTTGAGTCCCACGGGTCACCGGTCAAGAAAGGCCACAAAAAAAAGACCTCAAACCGGTGCAGGATGAAGAGCTTGAGGCCTTTTCTTTTCCTCTGGATGCCATTTGTGTGAGAATAAATTGAGAAGATCACGAGCTTTGAAAGTAATTAAAGAATGATTAAGAAAAAATGAAGAAAATAAGATTGAGAGCTTAAAAAAAATAAGAGAATGTATTAGTAGAGAAAGAGAGATTGCTAAGATTGGTGTGAAGAAATGGTAAAAATGGCCTCCCTATTGGGGAAGGCCTTTTTTTTTTTATACTAAAAAGCCCTTATAATATAGTTGTTGGGGGGCAAAAAAATAATTTTGGGGGTCAAAAAAAGTCTGCAAGCCGTTACAGGGACCTAATGTGTAATTTTTCATTTTTTTTGAATTTGGAGCCATTAGGATCGTTGGTCGACCATTGGGACCGGCCGTGCCGGGCTAGGCCCGGGTTGGTCTCGTACCGGTCTTCGTGCCGGGCCCATTTTCACATTGGGCCGTGCCGAGCCCACTTCACGCCTTCTCCTCCTTCAAGCCCATAACTGCCCTTCCATTTGCCATTTTTAACACGGGCCCATGCCAAGCCGGGTTTGACCCGTGCCAGTCCCAACTCGCGCCTTTGTGCATCTCTAATGAAGGCTATATATAGCTTGTATGTTGCTGCTATGTATACATGAAGAATTCATTCCACAAACATTTCGAAAGCTTTCATCTACGGTATCAGTTGTGCAACCACTAGCAGTAGGAAACATGAAAGAAATGGTCAGTAGTTGGTTCGCAAGTGAAGAACACGGCTGATGAGTCGGGACAGTCCTGAAGCACACAATGGGCTCCATCTCAAGCAAGATGCATCAAGATTGTGTCATAGCAACCTTTCCCTTTCATTAACTTACATTATATATTTTAATATACCTTAACTATTAAATGATATGTTAACCACACGTCAATTTTCGTATATGAGAGAACAAGATGGAATTGAACCAACATTTGAGGAGTAGTAGACTAGGACTCACACTCAGAAGAAGATCAATCAGCCTGTTGATCCCATCGCACAGTAGCTGAAGGTATTAATTTTCCATTTATCACTACTAATAACATTCAAATATGACATCATGTGAGTCTTTAATTAAATTTAATCTCATTGTGTCACCGAAGAATACGTCCAACAAGTCACCTAGAAGTACCCTAATTTGGATGATAGCCTGCAACTTGATGCCACTATGTGGACTGACGTATGAGGACTGCCAAAAAAGGGTCAATTAGATCTTCTAAGTCGCCTTGCAGATCCCCACACATTGAGGCCCAATCAAGTATTTTTTTTTGTTCTCAAGTAACTTCTGTCACACGTAAAAACCCACCATTTGAGTTTTGAGAAAATGACACGCCGCACACTCTAGAAAAAACATTTTTCTTGAACATATAAAGCTACAAATATTCCAAATAAATCCAAATAACTATAATTTATAATCCAAACTTATTATGTGTCTTTTGACATTGAGTGGCAGAGCAAATATAACTTAAAATCTCATACAAAATATCTCTACCCTAAGAATGTACATTACATCTCACTTTAATGCTATTTTAAACTTTGAGCTCTTATAATCACTTTTCAACTAGCTACCCTTATGTTTCTTGCTATCTGCGTGAGTGAAAAAAGAGGTGGTAAACGCGGATGTCTAGTAAACAGCAAGTTGCCCACCATTCCATAAAATATAAAAAAAGTTCATAAAACGCATAACATAGAGATTGAGTAGAAAACAATCTTATCAGAAATACCATAAATCCAATATTAATCAGAAAATATAATAATCATAAAAATAAGTCAAAATATTCATTGGTAAGAAAAGTGATACTTATAAAAATTAAAAAGTCATTTAAATGTCAAAAACAAATATAGTCAACTCTATCATAAACTATGACAAAATCAAATGTGAAACTCAAACACGAAATCATTAGTCAAAATAAAACAGTTCAACACAGGTAACAAAACATGATAGTATTTCTTAACATAGTGAGTGGTGTGATTACAGTAACTATACTTTAACCGTTGTAGTATGTCATGTCAGAATAACTATATTTAACTGTTGTAGTACGTTATGTCATAATAGCTATTAACCGCTGTAGGACGTTATAGACCGACTAAAAATCGTCATCGGTGGAGCACCTCAAAGGACTAGTCCTGAATAGTGCACTACAAATTGTACTTACATAATACCTAGTAAAAAAGGCTATAAATTATACTTTCCTAGTAGTAAGCCACATAACCAACACCCACTAAAATAAAATGAAAACATATATATTTATATCCATGAGCTTTCAGAATTGAAATGTCCATAAAAATTAGAAAATCATATTGCTATAATAACATAAGTAGAACATGCTTGATCCCATAATAATTAAAACACAAATTACATACTTAGAAACATAGATAATGCATATGTAATTATTTTCAATATATTTAAACAGAAAAACTTTAGAATCAACTTCAAATAATAAAGGTCAAATTAATAGAAGTTCAAAGATCAAATTATTCATACTTTAAAACCAAAGTTTTATAGAACTAAAAGTTAATGTAACTCAATACTTTAAAAATAATAAAATGGATAGCAAAATAATAATTTAACTTTAGAATGATGGATGACCACTTGCCCCAAAATGCAACCTTCCAACTCCTAAAACAATGGTTTAGTCACCCAAAAATAGTTATACTTATGCAAAAAAATCTATGTCAAAAGCAAATAAACTTAAGAAATAAACCAAAAATTTTCTCTATCAATGGCCTAAATGAATATTTTTGGAACATAAGGACTCTCCCTACCCGTGTTCAATGCCCAAGGTTCAATGCTGTCAATAACCTGAATTTCTTTTTCAGCTCTTCAACTTACCGTCTTACAGTGTTCAATATGTAATATTCTAAACTTCAGGACTCCATACACCTGGCGTCTGAGAACAAGGGCAACGTTGTTATTAAACTAATTTTTGCCAAGAACATAAAATCTTCGATCTCGCTCTTCGCAAACCTCTCCAACACGCGATTTTCCCTGATACAAAGCTTCAACAAACTTGTTTTTCATTTATTCTAAACAATCCCAATAATCAATTATCTCTTTTAATATCGGACACCTATAAAAATCTCATTCAAATTAATTTTATTTCTTCTTAAATTTACATGAATATCTTTGACATAATATACAAGAGAACACTAAATTACAAATTATTAAACTTATTCCATTAAAAAAGAAAATTTTAAACATAGCCTTGATCTTCAATCTTTCCTTCTTCCCCTTCTTTATGACATAAGAGTATAAAACTAAACCTTAGTTTTGTTTCAACAATAGCATATGTATAGCTTAACTCTCTTCTATCATATTTCTAACTCTTTTTATCTCTTTTTTTTTTTTTTTTTGTCTTCTTTTTTTTTTTTATTTTCTTTCTTTACACTTTTTCTCACCTTTTTTTGTCTTCCTTTTAAGTCCCTTTTTTTTTTTCTTTTCTTCCCTCCCGGTCTTAATTTCCTTTCCACGTCTTCTCTCTCTTCTCTCTCTCTCTCTCTTCACCTCTCTCTCCCTCTCCCTCTCTCTCTCATCGCTCTCTCTCTATATATATAATATATCTCAGATATATATATATATATATATATATAGATATACACACATCTTATTTTCGTAACTTTTTTTTCCGATTCTTCCTGCCTTTGTTCCTCCACTATCTTTTCTCCTTTAGTTATTTATTTTTATTTTCTTTCTTCTATCCTTTTATAACGGGTCTAACTTCAATGAATAATTTTTTTTTTAAAACTTGGTGCTTACACAATTAACAAACAAACTATACTTGATAAAATTTTGGGGCTGTTACATCCTTCCCCCCTTAAATAAGTTTCGTCCTCGAAACTTACCTTTAGTATTTTCGATATGTCCCTTTCTCAAGTTTATACACTAAACTAAATTTTGGGCCATTACAACATTTCCCCCTTCAAATAAGTTTCATCCTAGCGCTTATTTTTTTTTACAAAGGATGACCCATGTGGTGTAGACGAGTGTTACATTGACTGGTTCTAGACTTAGTTCGTCATAAATGGTATTAGAGCTAACCTAGTTCTTTGATGGTGTGGACCGTACTTCTAATTCTGTATAGGGCAATGACCGATTTTGGTATATCTGTTTTGTATACGATTCATATCCATCACCTACTAGGCTCACGATTATGGATTTGTTTGTGGCCCAATGAGGACATTGGGCATATAAGTGGGGGAAATTGTAATATCCCACATTCCACATAGGAAATCTGTATGATTTCTTATGTGTATATATAACTCCAAGTTCCAAAGCTTATTCACTTAGCACTTATCCTTTTCACAAATGATAGTCCATATGATGTGGACGGGTGTTACCTTGATCAATTTTGGACTTGGATCGTCACAACTTTATTTCTCAATTATATCACTTTTATTCACTAATTGTACTTGGCAACTACATTAGGCATTACGTGCTGATCCAGCTGAAATTGCTTAGTTGAAGATTGAGAATGCAGAGCTACGTAGCCAGTTCTTTCAGTTCCAGTTGGAAGCTCGCAACCAAATCCAATTGGAGGTTAGTTCGTAGATCTAGCAGGACACAGACATAGCAATGAGCGCCACGATTTACTCATTGGCCTAGTTTGGCCTCTTATAGCAACATCAACTACCCCAGCTGACCTCCAAAATAGATCTTCTACTTAGCATGGAGATGATGGGAGTACTCCCCGTGATAGCGATGATCAGCCTGACTTCACATTTCATTGACTGTTATTAGTGGGTTTAAGTCTTTAGAATTGCCACATTGTTTAGTTTATAAATTAATTGTAATTGAAACTTTCTTTTGTAAAATTTGGTTATTTTAATATATAGTAGTTCAACAGTTTTATACACACACACACACATACATATATACACATATATCAATATATATATATAATTTAAATGAAAAAAAATGAAAGATCGTTAGAAAATTGTAGAACAACATTTTGTCACAAAATCGTAGGAAGCAAAAACCATCAGATAATCTTAAGAAGGGTCTTATCACAAAATTGTAAGAAGCTCTGGCTATCAAAAAATCATAGCAGCTTAAGGGCACATAGTCGTTATTAACTTTGGCATAAAAAAATCATAGGAAGTTTAGGGTGCTAGAAAATCATAAGAGGCTGTCTCTATCATAAAATCGTCCCACCTAGGAGACTCATAGGTGTTATTAATGTTGGCATCAAAAAATCATAGGAAGCTAAAAACATTAGAAAATTGTTGCCACGTGTGCATCACAAAATCGCTGCACCTATCTGATGATTTACATTGTCACTAGGCTCATCAATTGTCTAATGATTTTTATTTTTGACATTTTTATTTCCTTCTACTTTGTGCGATGATTTTTTTTTTTTTGCAGCAAATACTCTTTTCAAGCGATTCTCCTACGATTATGACAATTTAAAAAACTGTAGTCTCTTGTTGTGCTTGTTAGATATTTTCTAATGGTTATCTAGAAAACTGCTATTTCCATGTTTGTGACAAGATTTGAAGATTTCTTTTCCCCAGAATACACGTACACATAACTAACATTAACCCTAATTTATTTCAATATAGAAAAAAAAACTAGGATATTATAGCAAAAGGTGCATCAGGCATGGGGCTTTCAAACTAAGGTCACACATATTCTATCTAGAAATACAATCAAGTAAACACGGCCTAAGAGTCCTACAGCCTCGCTAGACATTTGAGCTTAAACATGTAATGCCTGCAAGGACCGTTGGCTCTAATGCTCCATCTAAGTTCATAAAAATTCCTAAAATTGTGGAGCCCCAAGTGCTCAATATCATATTCACCTTTCTTTCCTTGGTGATACACCACAAACCAATGGACATTGTACTCCCACCAGAACCTACAGAAGAAGAGCGTGTTGATAAAATATCAAAAGTACTATGGATGGAAAATAAAGTCCTATTCTTGGCTATAAGCAAGCTCCTGCCCTCTTGTATCATTGTTCTTGGATTTACAATGGACATAGTGGTCCACCCCTAGTTTGATTTGGTTCACAATTCTTGTAGTTAATGTTTTTGCAGTTGCACAAAAAACATTGTTTATTACCACTAGCGATGGAAATTATGACGACCATGGTTGGTAAAATCTAAGGTTTAGTGATGGGACTGAGAACTATTCCAAAGCCCTTCAATAGATCATCTGTGAATATATAGTCTAGAGAGAGAGATGAAAATGAGTTTAAGAGATTTCTAACTTTTAAATTTTTTTTGGTAGGCTAAATAAAATGAAGGAACATTAAGTGTTTAAAAGGGAGGGATTTGCTAACATATGAGCCTCCTACACTACCTGACAATGAACTACAATAATAGAGATACTACATGAACCAATGAGAAGTGACTTAATGACATTCATTAGCACTTGACACTTAACAACAAAGCAGCTTCCATTTCTAATGCTGAGGAAAATACACAATTTGTTAAAATGTTTACCTTCATTAACCACATATTTTGATCAAAGGAAAAAGAATCATAGATGGTTTGCAACTCTGTGGCCAGAGTTTAGGATTGGTGTATAGATTTATAACTAAATAGTTGTTCCATGCTTTCATCAAATGATTTACAAACCTAAGCCGACACACCTTTGTTAGAATTAGGCTTCCAAGCCTTATCAGTGGTAAAAATCAAAGGCTTGTCATTGCTTACTATCGGTCCTCAAGTGTGGCAAAGCTGGGTAGGTAAAGTACCACAATGTTTTAGCAGTAAGTGAACTTGTTTATGAGCATTCTATGTTATGGCAATCAGGTTGTCCTACTAATAAATAATCTCTTCCAAATTTGATTGGTGTCACTTGAAAATGAAATCATTCCTATCAAGCCAAATACTCCACAAAGTGGACACAATATGGACTACCTACCCTAGGGGCAAAGGTTAGGAGGAAACACGTAATGGGAACAACCATTGTTTGAAGGGGCTACCATCTATTATTAAATTGCCCACATTAGTGTGCTACAAAATGAATTGAGAAGTAGCATAGTGAATGAATAAATGTGATACTAACTCATTTTCTTGACCATATCACATGCATATAGAATCAATAGTTCATCATTTCTTTGCATGATTGATTATTGTATGAAGTGCATCATGAACACATTTCCATAAAAAACTTTAAATTTTTCAGAAATGTCTAAGGCCCATAATGTTTTAAAGAATTTATGCTCATTACTATTGAGTTGACTTGGATGGTTTGGTGGCATATGGTCAATCCTGCTATAATGTAACTTGAGTTAGTGTTGTACTAGCCTAATTTAGTATGACACCAAATCACCTCATTAGGAATAGAATTCTATTGTTCGAGTGGAATGTTAAGGATGGAATTAGCCACTTCTTCATCGGACACTCAGTTAATTAACACCTTATTCAAATGCTTACCATCATCACATAATAGTTCTTTAACTTAATGCATGTTGTGTTGAGCCATCAACTCATTGTGTTGTTGAAGCAAAGAAGGAGGAAAATTAGGAGTCTAATAGTCATCCCAAATATAAATATTAGCGTTATTCCCAATGGATCACCACATGTTTGGAGCAAGAAGGTCCCTACTAAACATCAAATTTCTCCATATTGAAGAATTCACCATGGGGGGCTTTGCTACCCAAGTAGATTCCTTGCTACCATATTGCTAAATATGGACTTTGTAAGCAAAGATAGTTATTATTGCTTTCAAGGAAGCACCAAAAGGTTTTAGCAAGCCGAGTTTGATTACACACTTGTAGATCTCGAATCCCAAGCCCTCCAATACCTTTTGGGAGAGAAAGCAAAAATTTGTTACGAAAGTGCATATTAGGTATCTTCTCTGAACCATTCCTCTAGAATTAGATGAAAGATTTAAATAGTTGATCATAAGGGGAAATATGTACTTTAAAGCAATGACATAATGTAGATAGGAAGGGTTGACAGAGAAGACTGAATAAGAGTAACTATTCCCGCATGGTGCAACAGTTTTCATTTCAATTATGCAAGGCCTTTTGGGAAAGAAAGCAAAAAATTTGTTACAAAAGTGCATGCTAGATATCTTCTCTGAACCATTCCTCCAAAATCAGATGAAAGATTTAAATAGTTGATCACAGGGGGAAACTGGTACTTTAAACAATGACATAATGTAGATAGGAAGGGATGACAAAGAAGACTAAATAATAGTAAGTCTTCCTGTATGGTTTAACAGTTTTCATTTCCATTATGCAAGATGAGATTTCACCTTGTCCATAAAAAATTGAATTGAGGAGGTTTTTGACATGTCTTGATCAAAAGGAATCCCCAAATATCTTGTAAGTTGTCTGTTGATAGTGAATGGAAGCCAACATCGAAAGGAATTAATAAATCTGATTGGAAAATTCAACTTAACACCTTTTTAGATTCTTGAAAATTAACCTCTTGGCCAGTTGCTCTTTGAAAAAGCATAAGCATGTCACTTAAAGCTTGCATAGAGGTCAAAGAAGGTAAAAACAAAATCTAGGCAATCACCTGTGAAGAATAAGTGATTGATAGATAAACTACACTAACTAGCCCTAAGACCTTGAATTTGTGTAGTCAACCTAAGATGTTCTAGATAGGTTGTAAAAGCTTTTTCACAAAGAATAAAAACAAGGCAAATGTCACCAAACATCCTGGAAGTATACCTGATGTTGCACATTCACCCTAAAAAGTACAAAATGTTATACCATTTTTCCTTCCAGCAAAACTTATCATTGGAAAGTAATAGAAAGTTGACTTGGTAAGATGAATGGTAAAATGTAAGGAATACTTCCAAGATGAATGTTGTAACATAAGACATATTTCTGGGATGAATCGTGCCACATAAGACATGCCTTTCAACGGAAGAGTTGACGAAATAATGATTGGAGTAGAAATTGCATACTTCAAGGACAAATGGTGCAACATTTTATACTTCCAGGATGAAAGTACAACATAGGACATACTTCTAGGATGTTTGATGATGTTTACCTATAAAAATATATGAAGATAGAGGGCCACGTTGTTGAAGTCCCACTTATGGAGAAAACCAATTTGTGCTGTTGTTATTCACCAAAATAGAATATGAAACAATGGTTACGCATTGCATAATCAATTGAACCTAATGATCATTTTTCGATGAAAGTCCAACTCAATGAGTCATATGTTTTCTTGATGTCCAATTTTAAGGCAGCCTTGTAAACTGTTGACCTTTCTTTCTTATTTGTCCTCTTAATGATGTGCAACAAATCATGAGCAATAATAATATTATCTCGGATTAACCAACTTGGAGTGAAAGCATTTTCAAACTGAAAAGCCAAACATGATAGGAAGGGCTTTAACCTGTTGACCAAAGTCTAGGAAATCACTTTGTATATCGTATTGCATAAGCTGATTGGTCTGAAATCTTGGACAGATTTTGGATTCTAAACTTTCAAAATTAAAGTGATGTAAGTCCTATTTAACTACTTTAGTAAATGGCCTTCATTCAAAAATGATAAAATAGATACGGTAATTGAAGACCCCATGAAAGGCCAAAAATTTTTTAATACCATAAGTTGTATACTATTAGGGCTAAGAGTCTTATAGTTATCCATCTGAAATAGAGCTTTATGGATCTCTTCCCCCATGAACGGTTCCAAAAAGGGTTGGTTCTACTCTATAGTTAATCTTTTTTTTAAATAAAATCATAACTCTGATTAAGGAAGGTCATCAGTAGGTTGAGTTTGAGAATAATTTAGCTTATAATGATTGGAGATGTGTGATCTGATGCCAACAATGTCCGCAATCTAAGCCCTATTATCATCTCGAATCATAAGAATTTTGTTTAGGCTTATTTTTTGCTGCATAGAGAGGTGAAAAGATCTTGTGTTTTTGTCACCCACAGTCAGCCACTTAACCCTAGACTTTTCCATGCCCATACATTTTCTTCATCCAGAAGAAGATTATGAAGTTCATTTCTTTTTTGTTGGATGTAACAACTTTGTAAGCCTAGGTCGTCCATCATCTACAAGTCCAACAATTTGATAAATATAGGAAAAGTGATGTTTTAACCGTGATTAAGTTTGATTTATGAAATATTTGTGGTTTTCTAGCATTATTTTGGTGTCTTGATGTAGGTTAAGAAGATATTTGCAAGAAGTGGTAGCATTTTTGCAGCTCAAGGTATGACAAAATCTTACATCCAAAGAGCTTGAAGCTGTTGGATACTAGTGCAACAACACCAAGATTCTGAAGTTCCAACACCAAGATTCTGATGTTCCAACACCAAGAGGTAACAAATATATCCTTTTAGTAGTGACTGTGGTGTGACAACACTAGAAATTAGTGTGGCAACATTAATTAATTGGTAAAAATAGCGCAACAAGAATAAGCAGCCTATATATTAGAA
The DNA here is from genome assembly GCA_005392925.1 of Aquilaria sinensis. Classification (NCBI taxonomy): domain Eukaryota; kingdom Viridiplantae; phylum Streptophyta; class Magnoliopsida; order Malvales; family Thymelaeaceae; genus Aquilaria; species Aquilaria sinensis. Next base: position 173,720 of record SMDT01002819.1, on the reverse strand, counting down.
AAAGACATAGCAAGAAGAAAAGAGAAGAAGAGACATAAAAGGACAAGGATTTAAGGGGAGAAAGATGGTAGTCATAAGGGAGGCAAAATGAAGAACAAATTGAAAAATCACAAAAGGGGAGAAAAAAAAGTTTGTGCATTCTTGAAGCATCAATTCTCCTAATTCTTTTTCTTTATTTTTGGATCAAACATGGATTTTAATTTAGTTATTGGGTTTATTTCAAAGCTGTTCTTAGGCTAGATCTTTTAATCTTTTAGAGTGATTATGAATCTTGGATGATACTTTGATAATTGTTTGCTTGAAACCTAAACTATTAATTGAATTTATTGTCTGGTTTGCTCTTGTACTTGATTGTTGATACTCTTTGACATGAGTTTATTTTTTTATGTAAGTTGATCTCTGGGAGAATAGATTTGTGTTAAAAGAAATGAATAGACTACATCCATCGAGCTTAAAATCATTTAATTTTGGGTGAACAAGGAATTGTCCATTAATATTAAAAGTATTAAATAAATTCATCTTGGGAGAGGGTTATTTGTTATCAGATAATTTCATCTACAATAAATTGATAAATGGTCTAGGCGGCTAGTAAATATGCTCCAAGTGGATTCCAAGAGGATCAATTGCTCTAGAAGAGTTCTTTACCTATAGTTATTTGACTAATTGTTTTAGTGGTATTTAGAGATAGTTTCCTTTAGAATTTAGTTAGCAATAGTTAATAGTTGCAATTAGTTATTTGTGTTGATCAGTTTTCAATCCTTAGTTAATTCAAGCATTTAATTTTCTTTAGTCTTATTTTTATAATTTTCAACTAGCTTAGTTTTCTTGAACACTTAATCCCCGTGGACATGAGATGATCTCACTAGTTTATTACTAGTTTGACAACCATATACTTGTGGTGTGCAACACAAGTTCTTGGCATCGTTGCTGAGGATTGGTTGGCAATAGTTTTCTATAGATAGTCTAGATTTTTTTTATTTATCTATTTCTTTTTTTAGAATTTATTATTTGAGGCTCTATTTTGTTTATCTCCCTATTTTTCTTGTGCTGATTTTTTATGTCATTGATGCATGCCTTGAACAACCAAAGGGCAATAACAGCCACATAATCTTGAGTTGAAACAAACAGTCAAAGCACTTAAAAAGCAAAAGAAGATGGACGACCAAGTAGAGGCAACAAGTAGTGTTGAGTTGGAAAAACAAAAGCAATAAAGGTTTGAATGAGATAGGTTAGCCCAAGAATAGCTAGAAATAAATAGACTTGAGCATGAAAGAATTGAGAAAAAAAGGTGGCTCAGAGGTAAGCAAATCAAGATTTTGGTGGGCAATTATCATGAATAGGCAATGGGTTTTCAGCAGTTAGACCTATAAAAAAATATTTTCATATAATAGTTGCAAATAACTATCACAAGATTTAAAGACCAATGGTTAATAAAAGGAACTTTCACATTCTTCATGGTTTAATTAATTTGATGCAAACAAATCAATTTTGAAGAGCTCCACTTAAGGACCCAAATGATCATTTGGTAAATTTTTAGAAGTTGTGTGACATCATTAGAATTGAGGGAACTACTTCTGATGATATCTACCTCACTTTGTTTTCATTTTCTCTTTGGGATAAGGCAAAGATTTGGCTACACACTACACTAGCAGGGGGAAAGGCCACATGGCAAGAAGTTGCTCGAAAATTCCTCACAAAATTTTTCACTGCATCCAAGGCCGTCAAGTTGAGATTAGATGTTAGCACATTCAGGCAGCATGAGGTAGAGTCACTCAATGAAGCATGGGAAAGATTTATAGATTTGTTCAAGAAGTGCTTGAACCATGGTTATCGAAAGTGGGTGCAAATTGAAATGTTCTACAATGGAATGAATGGTTAGATAATGATTATTGTGGATGCAACAGCTTGAGGAACTTTGATGTCTAAGACTTCACAAGATGTTTTCATAATTTTGGAGGACATGGCATCCAACAGTTAATCTGAGAGAACAGGTTTGAGAAAAAATGGTGAAAAAATTGTGAAATCCATGAAGTTTATCAAATAAGCCAGCTTTCAACATAGATAATAGCCTTAACAAACCAGTTTGCCAAGTTCACAAGTAAGGAAAGATCAATAGACTAAGTGGTAGTTGCAAGTTCTTCTCACTACTCAACAGAACATGAACAAAAGCGAACACTTTTTAAAAATCAAATAGGTTATGGTTATAAAGGAAATTAGATGCAAGGGCAATTCAATTAGGGGTTCAGAGGTCAGGATGTCAATGGCTTTGGAGGCAACAGAAATGCACATAATCTACCAGGTTTTGCTAAACTTTCTTGGAAAAGAAGCCATCACTAGAAGACTTGCTTGGAATGTTCATAACTAAAAAAAGGAATAGATTTGAGCAAAATGAGAGCCAGATGGTTAACATGGAGGTGCAAATGACAAGTATAAGATCTTCGGTGAAAAATTTATAAACATAAATGAAATAGTTGGCTAAAGCTGTGGGTTTACTTCAATAAGGAAACCTTTTTAGCAACACTAAAGTGAATCCATGGGTAAATTGCAAGGCCATTACCTTGAGAGGTGACAAGGAATTTGAATAAGTTAAGCCAAAAGTAAGAAAGATAGCTCCCAGACATCCAAAGGCTTACAAGAAGTTCATGAAGGCAAGTAACAAGAAGGATTAGCTCAAGAAAATGAAGAAAATGGAGCTAACAAAAGTGCACCTTAAAACACAAAAGAAGACACCTTAATTGCTCCACTTTTACCTCTTTCAACATCATCTATTCCATATCCTCAGAGATTTAAGAAGAATAAGTTGGATGAGAAGCTTTCTAAGTTTTTGGATATCTTCAAAAGGTGGAAATCAATATTCCTTTATGAAAGACAATTCAACAAGTCCTTAACTATGCTAAGTTCCTTAAGGACATTATGTCTAACAAAAGGAAATTTGAGGAATTTGAGACTGTGATGATGACTAAAGAATGTAGTGTCATGTTGCAAAAGAAGTTGTTAGAAAAATTGCAAGATCCTAGATATTATTTTGTGTAACATTGGCACTTATCAATTCAACAAGGTGTTATGTGACTTGATTGTCATAATCTTTCAAAAGTTAAGTTTTGGAGAAGTTAAGCCTTCCACCATTGTCCTACAACTTGCTGATAGATCACTTACTATTCAAGAAGGATAATAGAGGATGTGTTAGTGAAAGTTGACAAGTTTATGTTTCCAGTGGATTTTGTTGTACTTGGCATAGAAGAGGATGAAGATATTCCAATCATCCTGGGTATACCATTTTTAGCCATTGAAAAAGCTTTAATTGATGTAGCAAGTGGAGAGCTCCTCTTGATAATGGGCAAAGAGCAAGTAGCCTTTAAGATCTACTAGGGTTTTCAAAATTCAAATGATGTGTAAACTTACAAAAAGGTTGATGTGATTTTGTCTTGTTGGTAAAATCTTTTCCCTAATTATTTCTAAAGATTTATTGATAACTTGGCTATAAAATAATTTTTTGGAGTTAATTTTGTCATAGGAGATTGAAAGCCATTGTGTGAGAAAGTGTGTCATCCCCATTACTGCACAAAGATCGAAGTAAGAGAAAAAGGATACAATTTCCTCCTTAACCCCTGATGAGTCTTGTTTCATATTCTCAAGTGTACTTCACCATGCTTTTCTTTTCATGTTAAGGACAATGTTCATACTAAGTGTGGGGGAGATAATCTACATTGTTGAGTGCCTGTGATTTATGATGTTTGATGCATTTAGGTGATATATTCATGCATTATAGTTTTTTTATTGTTTCATGTATTATAGTGTTTTATTGTTAGACATTAGTTTCATGGCACACTCATGGATTTTTTTTTGTATTTTATTTGTCTTAGCATGTTTTCTGCATAGTAGTAGCATGATTAGGTACATTTAATAGCATTTAGGTTGTTTTATGCGTCGTAAGGATCCCAATTGGTGATTAATGTTTTGTAAAGATGAGATTCTTGCTTGCTAAATATTGTTAATTTCTTGTATGTGCTTAAAGTATGTTTTTGTTGCTTTTAGTATAAATTAGCTTGGTGAGTATTTTGAGCTTAAATGATTAATTTAAAATGATATGTGATTCTTTTTTTTGTTGAGTGAGCTTTACCTTGTGATGGATCTAGAATTTTCATGAAGACCTATGCGAATATGCATTATTGCACATAGTTTTAGAGTTTATGATGGCAATTTAAGGTACACTCCTTATTCCCAAATAGCCATCCTTATGTTATTTATCCATTAGTAAACCCATTTGAGCCTATAGCCTATTCTTTTCATGAACGCAAGATTAAAACCTCAACCCTTTTCATTTATATCCTTTCTTTAACCAAAAATTAGCAAGGTGTAAAGAAAGTCATCAATTAAAAAGGGAGAGGGTCAAGTTTGAAGTTGGGAGAGTTAATGAAATGTGTAAGTATAAGGGTTTGTGAGCATACTTTTATTGCATAGGGTGGACTCATTTGTGAATTAGTAGCCATGTTGCAAGGATGGTAAGAAGTTGGTTATTAGGTGAGAAAATTTTGTTGTGTTTGCTGCCTAAAAACAAAAAAAATTACAAAAAATAAAAAAAATTAAATGGGGTTAAAGAGGTTTAATTTTGCCTTCAGAGCCAAGAAGTATTGACATAATTTGGATATGTTTTTGTGCTATTGGTAGGCAGTGTGTTGAATGTAATGAATAGTGGTATAAAATTTTACGTGCATTATGTTTTGCTAGCAATTTGAACTCTACTAAAAAAGCTTTCAATTAATGCCTTCCCTTACCAAACCCAAGCCCATTACAACCAAAGAGAAGCCCATCAAACTCTTGGTTATGTGTGACCTATAACTAAAGGAGTTTAGGTCTTTTTGCAATCCTATGGCTGAAATCACAAGGTGAGGTGAAGAGAGTATTATTGCCCTTAGAAATCCATATTGCGAAGAGTGAAACACTCAGGGAAAAATCTTTTACCTTTAATAACAAATTCACAACATTTCGTACATACTTCAATTTCTTAATTATTGAGTATGTAAGTATATTTTATCTTTGATGAAGCATAAGCATAAATTCTATTCACTTAGTTTGTTTGTTTGGATGGATTTTATATGTTTAAGGTTGGCATTTGCTAGGGACTAGCAAATATATAAGTGTAAGGGTGTGATAAATATAGGAAAAGTGATGTTTTTAACTTATAATTGAGCTTGATTTATAAAATATTGGTGGTCTTTTAGCATTATTTTGGTGTCTTGGTGTAGGTTGAGAAGATATTTGCAAGAAGTGGTTGCAATCTTGGAGCTAAAGGCATGGCAATATCGTACATCAAAAGAGCTTGAAGATGCTGGAGTTGGTGCAACAACTTCAAGATTTTGATGTTCAAACACCAAGGGGCAACAAGCAAATCCTTTCAACAGTGGCAATGGGGTGACAACACCAAAAATTGGCATGGAAACATCAATCAATTGGGAAAAATATGTCAACAAGCAAAAGTAGCCTATATATTAAAGAAAGGCACAACAAGAAGGAAAGGAGAAAAAGAGAGATAAAAGGACAAGGGGAGGGAAAATGAAGAACAAATTGAAAAGTCGCAAAAGGGGAGTAAGAATAGTTTGTGCATTCTTGGAGATCCAATTCTTCAATCTTCTCCTAATTGTTTTTCTTTATTTTTTCGAGCAAACATGGATTTTAATTCAATTGTTGGTTTTATTTCAAAGATGTTCTTCAGCTACATTTTTCAATCTTCTAGAGTGATTGTGAATCTTAGATGATTCTTTACTGATTGTTTAATTGAAACCTAGACTATTTATTAAATTTGTTACTTGGTTTGCTCTCATGCTTGATTGTCAAGACTCTTGACCACGAGTTTATTTTTTAATACAGATTGATCTTTGGGAAAAGAAATTTATTTTAGAAGAAATAGGCAAACCAGGTTAGAATCATTTGAGCAGAGAAAGCCCCAAGTCTCTAAGAGATGAAAAAGCCATATACATGGAGCTTAAAATTCTTTAATTTTGGATGAACAATGAAGAAATTGTCAATCAATATTAAAGGGATTAAATAAATTCAACTTGGGAGAGTGGATTTTTTATTGGGTAATTTCATTTACAATAAATTGATAAATGTTCTAAATGGATAGTAAACAAGCTCAAACTGGATTCCAAGAGGATCAATTGCTCTAACAGAGTTCTTTACCTACAGTTATTTGAGTAATTGTTTAAAAGGTATTTAGAGATAGTTTCCTTTAGAATTTAGTTAGTAATAGTTAACAGCTGCAATAGATTATTTGTGTTGATTAGTTGTCAATTCTTATTTAATGCAAGCATTTAATTTTCTTTATTCGTATATTTGCAATTGTCAACTAGCATAGTTTTCTTTAACACTTGATCCTTGTGGACATGACCCAGTCCCACCAGTTCATTACACATTCGACACAATTCTTTTTTCTATAAATTCAATTATTTTTCTTAAATTTCCAATATGATTTATTCCAAAGCCTCAATTTAAGCAAAATAGTCTCACACGTGTTACTTAATTGAAACTTGCTTGAACCTGACACATATGTTCACCAAACTTCTAGTAAAAGTTTTGCACATTGGTGATGCTGCAACTAGAAGGACTCAAATTGTAGAAGCTGATGAAAAAATTTAGTTTCTAGGCAAGTATCTCAGATAACTACAGCATGATTAGATACTTCAATAGATAAGTTGAGAATAACAGCATTAGGAAAAATTCCCAACCAATCTTTATTGTTGTATGCCTTATCTTATGTTTCAAAGATTGCAATATAACCTACTTGACCATTTGTCTAGGTATACTGTGGTCCCTTTCATGGAACCAAAATAAGGCTAAGCTCCTGAAGAAAGCCTTGTAGGGGTGGAAGCTGCTGGAATACAGTGGTTGTTCCCGCCAATCTTTTTAGAAGCATTCAGCACCTGATTATGATCACCAACAATGACTAAAGGCAAAGCATATTGCCAAAGAATAGTTGCTATTTTAGCCCAAGTTGTAGTATGCAAATGAACGACTAGATTACCATAAACAAGACCTAAAAGCCATTTGTTCATTTTTCTCATCTATAACCTTTAGAAGCACAAAATATTTGAAGCATTATAACACAGTACATATGATATTATCCTCCACTACTTCCTTTTGGATCAACAACATGGAGCTTTGAAAAGGAAAAACAGTAGGAACATAATTAAAGACCATTTGAATAAAGAAGGAAATAGTTAGTACATTATCAATTTATGAAAAGGAAACTTTATGAATGATACATTAAACCAATATTTATAGATGCCACATTAGATTATTACTAGCAAATCTTTATATGAAAATTTACACTTATTTTGGCCATAATAATCAATCGTGTGTAGCAGGTAAATCAAAATTGCTCCCTACCCCTTATGTCTATATATATTGGTATTCCAACACTATCCTTCATAGTATAAAAGGATTGTAAGTACATCAAATCTCGTATCCCCCAAAATTGGTGATATATATAAATTAGATTTAAATATATACAAACTCAATGTATAAAGACAGTGGGGGATATGTATAGATAACGTGTGACAAATGTACAAATGATGTCAAATATATGTTACCTATATATTCAATAGTATGTACGGGTTCAACATCTCATAAAAAAATAGATGTAGACGCTTTAGATCTCGTTTCCCACCAAAATTAGAGATACATATAAATTGGATGGCAGATATGTATGAAACTCAATGTATAAAGCAAGTGATGGATATGTATAAAAAATATGACACATATGTACAAATGAGATCAGAGATATGTTGCAAATATGTAATTGAATAAACTCTTACATATGAATAATAATATATTTAGCATTGTTTATACAACAATGAGTTTATTCTTTTGTACATGTGTAATTATATGCTAGCACGATTTTTCTTTATTTATTTATCTGTATTATATGTGGTATTAAAATTGTTCTTACATTATTTTTGTATGCATATAATTTAATATCTTTGCTTATATCATTTTCACATGCATGCATATAATTTCACATGCACTTGGAAAAACTTAAAGGATAGATGTGAAAACAAGTAAAACCTGTAGGATAAAAAAAAAGGTTTTGACACTGAATTAATATGGGGCAACTAATCGGATTGAAAGCAAATTCATCTTGGTGTCTTCCTCATGTTCTCCATCTTCATCTCAATTGACAACTTAATCAGAGAAAAAAGATCAATGAATGAAGAAGCTCTACTGGAGGAGTGTCGTCCACCTGTCGTCACTGATCATAGTCGACCACCTCTAAATATTCCCGCCTACGTTCTTCACGTTAGTGACAGGGAAGGCAACAGTTGTGATGGGGATCAAGATCATCTGCAGGATGGGTCAGATGGAAACTTGTCATGAACTGGAAGCTCAAGTGAGGCTTTTGAGGAGAGTGGCAAAAAAAAAAAAAAAAGAGGCCATGAAAACAGAGGAAAAGGGGGGAAGTGAAGAGCCACTGAGTTAGGTTTGGAGAGAGGGCAAAAATGTAGTTACATGGGTAGGGCATACATAAGGTTGGCTTATTTACAAAAGAGAAGAACATAAAATTTAAATGGTTAATTAACTGTAAAAAAATTACTATATAGTTTGAATTTACTTGAAAACAATTACCAAACAATTTAAACTAGAATTTTTTAAAAAAACTTGATGTAAGAAAAGTGAATAGCTTTATAACTAACTATTTACATGATTATATTTTTTTTATGACTCATGTAAAAAAGTGAAAATTTCTAAGACTAACCATTTGCATATTTGCAAAGTGTTATAACTCATTTACAAATTTAAAAATTTTAAGATTGAAATAGAAAAATAGGTAAAGTTGTAGGACCAAAAGTGCCATATCCCCGGACTTAGCAACGAATAGTCATTGATGATAGATCTTTCTACTAGACTACTTACTAGTACTTTACTTCTTTGAAAATTAGTCTCAAAATCTTTTTAATTCATTGAATACTAGTTTTTAATCCTAAGCAAATCTGAGTTAGTACATAAACATGATTTACAAATAGGAAAATTTAATAATTTAAATGGTTCATTAACTGTCAAAAAAAATTGTGATCCAGTTTGAATTGTTTGGGAGACAATTCTCAAATAGTTTGAATTCAAAACTCTTAATTAACCATCTAACATCAACTTTTAAAATTTTAATTTAAACTATTTGGTACCTTTTTTATCATAAATCAAACAGTGCCGTAATTTTTTAGGATTTATTAAACCATTTAAATAATATCATTTTTTTCATATCTATAAATTGAGTTTTTGCCTTGCCTAGAAAAACAAGATCAATATGTAACAAATTATAAAGTTCTAGGACCAATTTATAATTAAATAGAGGTTGAGGGCCAATTTGTAATGGAAATTAGAGGCTTTGGACTAATGTGCTATAAAACACCCAATGTAATTAAAGGTTTTAGGCCAGAACCAAGAAGACAAAATGAAGATTATGGTTTTGTTTGGGAATAACGTCTAAAATAGGCATTAGAGGTTGATTTTTTCTCATAAATCAAATAGTGCCAAAATTTTTTTGCAATTAATAGACCATTTAAATGTTATAATTTTTGGCATTTCTATAAATCATGTTTTTTATTTCCTAAAAAAATAAAGGCTAATATGTGACAAATTATTAAGGTTTAAGACCAATTTATATTTAGATAGAGGTTAAGGACTAATTTACAGTGGTAATTTGAGGTTTTGGACCAACTGTGCTAATTAACCTCCTAAGGTAATTCAAGGTTTTAAGCTAGCTCTAAAAAGACCGAATAAAAATTATGACTTCATTTGGGAATAACATCTAAAATAGATGTTAAAAGTTGAAATTAATTATTAATAACTGTGATGACTTTTTCAAATTTTTAACGTTAAAAGCTACCGATGAATAGATTTTCCAATCACTAATGCTAAATACTGAGCCAAGAATATAGAGACCACACATGATTTTAAAAAGGGAAACTTACAATTCCCCCCTTGAGGTTTGGCATAACCTACAATTTGCCCCCTTTATTTTTAAAAATATACACTTTGCCCTTGTTTCTTTTACATTGTCTAATAACAACTTTTAAAATTGCAATTTATATTGTACGGTAGTCATTTTCTAGCATTTTAAATCTCTTCAATATTTTTTTTTACAGTTAACAGACATTGTAAATTATCAGTTTTTCCAAACTGTAAATGCATTTTTTTTTCTTGCAAATGCATATCAGTATTTTTTAAAGATCAATTAGCTGTGAAAAAAATATCAAAATCTTAAAATTACTGTAACATGAATATTAGCTAGTTTTAATTAGGGTTTCAGGGGTTGTTTTCAAATGCTGTAAAGGAATGAATGGTTAAAGTATATGTTTCTGAAAATAGCGAGGTAAAGTGTAGGCTAGAACAAATCACAGTGGAGTTTTTGCAATTTTTTCTTATAAAAAATCCATAAAAATCCATGCTGAAAAAGAAGAATAAGAAACTTCAGAGCTCGACAATATCATGTCATACAGAAAATTCATACTGGATGAAGAATTTTCCAAGCACAAACAAAAAAAAATAGACACTATAACATACACATTCACATAAACAAGCTGTTGCAAAAAGTTGTTAAAAGAGTTTGCCTAGCATAATTGATTGAAACCTATATAATACAGAGACCCATTATCACGTCATAGGCCCAAGAAGCCAACTCTCTCCACATACTTTTTAGTATAACCTACACCGGAATCTATGAAGGATGCTTGTTCCCCTTTTTAGGCACGCCCTTGTTTCATCTTTTGCTTGCGTACAAGATATCGTAAATCCACAAAATTCTATTTTCCTCCCACAGAATCATTAGCTACCTTGTTTAAACCACTAACATGAGTAACACTAAATATCACTTTGTCTCAAATTACATTACCAAATGACTAAAATCTAATGCAATTCAGAGCATGCCATAACGATTGCACTCACTATCAAACTGACCATGAGTTCTTTTGGCCGTTATTATTTGTTTTAGCAAACAATCTGTTAAAACATCAAACTCATCATAATGCATGCAACATTCTACAGCCTATGATGTTAACCACAAACTACTAAAATGTATGTCTACCAGTCAACAGTTGGTTATGTGCGCACGGGTATTTAAACAAACCAGATTTTAACATCTAAACATTGATTTTAAGACACATTGCACATACTAGAAAGCGCACACCATATGCATCACAAACAAAAGGGACATCAGCATACATACTAGTAAGCGCACACCGTATGCATTCTAGGATAGTAAATAGGAAACTGAATGCCAAGGCAGTCCAAAAGTGCATTCCCACCTTGCCCAGGTAAAGAACTTGTGGCAACCAATGGCTAATAGTTCCAACCAGCTACAGACCAATTTCCAATCCCCATTACTGCATGAAATTTGACAAGGTGTGGCCATTCTTTCCTCCTTACAATCCCCAGATATGCAACAAAAAAGTAAGCCATTAGGGACCAATCGGGTAATTTCTTGATATCTTTAAAAGATGGATAAATCACAAACTCAGTCTTCAAGGAACATATGAAGGTGATAGGCTGTCTTAGCATGAATCCATGTCTCCTAGTCATTGGGGGAAAGCAGAAATTGGATGGCACATCCTTTGATGCTTTCAGAACCAATATGGACACATGACACTTAGGAAATAAGGGAATGAAATGGAAGAAACTACCATTATCTCTAGTTAGAAATAGAGCTGATGCAGAAGAGAGGTGTAGCAGAGCCACATTAATAGCTATAAAACCATGTATGAGCTCCAAAGTATAGGAAAAAAAATTTTAGCACAATGTACACATCATAATTGAAATCAACCCATGCTAAGTGATCTAAAGTATCGCACAAGGAGCGAAGCAGAAGTAAAAGGATAGCAACAATAAGAGAAGAGATAAATGCATGAAACTTAAACAAATAAGCTAGTTACCTCTATTAGGGACATCTTATAGTAAGATGTTCCCTGCTGCTTATTTATTTGCTCAAGAACAACACTAATCTAATTTGGAAACTTAGCGAGTCCTTTAGGAGCTTGCCTCTAACTATGCCTTAACAATAAACTATTACTCACTTCCTAAAATGCTATAATGAATCCCACTCCTATATTGATATAGAACCATCACCAAAATTCCTCGTCTTCCTCTTTCAAGTTTCCATGAACAACAGCTGGCAGAGGCAAAATGTCTTCCAGACACTTAATAGTGGTAGGAAGTCCACATAAAGCATTACCCATAAAGGCCAAGTTGTTGAAGGTTTGAAGTTGACCCCCCATTGGAATCCTTCTTGACAAGTGATTAAATGACAGTCCAAGTAACTCAAGAAACTCAAATCAACCATGCCCGAAAGAATTTGGCCCAATAAGTTATTTTCACACAAATCAAGTTTGTTTCAAATGTACAATGCTTTCATGGATAGATCCTTGTAGATTGTTCCTTGATAAATTGAGTACAACGAGCTCTAAGAGGTTCATCATTCCCTTCGAGATTTCACCATACAGTGTATTGCTTGAGAAATCAATAACTCTAAATAGATCAAAAGAGCTTTCATACTCATATGCCTTTTCTTTCCACTTAACTATTGCCTTTTCATTGTTACCTTCTTGATAAGGATTGATAGTTAATGGTAGCACAAAACATTGACACCAGAAGTAAAAAATGTATCCAAAATATTGTCTCTGAGACATTGACGTGAAATTGTTGAAACAGTTAGGTATACTTCCATAGTGAATGTTTTTGAAAAGGTCCAAGATTAATATGTTTGTCAATTGACATATATGGAATGCTATCTCTTCATAAAGTGCAATGCCTTTTAAACTAACAAAGCCAATAATGATAAGCTTTCACTTATGAAACTCAGAACTTCCCTAGTGATTTGTTATTACTTAAGTCCAAGAATAACAATTGAGTGCAATTCTTTAAAACTTTTGGAAAGACACCAGAAAAATTGTTGTTGCATAAATTCAACTGCTTAAGACTTTTCAACATTCCTATGAATCTTGGAATCCTACCTGTGAAGCCATTGTTAGCTAAATTTATGACTCTAGTAAGTGCCAATTGCATAAAGCAATCAAGATCTCTAGAGAACAAATTGTTTGAAAGGTCAAGAAACTGTAAAGTACTCTTAGTCAAACGAATAGAATGGATTGACCCTAAAACTTATTTCTAGATAGTTTCATGAACTCTTGTTCTGAGTTGAATAATGGTAAAGGTCCCTCAAACTAGTTATAACTTACAACAAACCCAACAACTAATAGATTTGGCAACATACCACTCATTTGATTATGAGAAAGATTTAAGAATGACGAGATAGAAGATAGGTCCCAAAACCAAGTAGGGGGCGATGCCAAAAATGTTATTGAATGACATATCAAGGTACAAGTAGTTATTTTGAGCATGCAGCCACCTCAAGAGATATGGCCCTAACTTGTAAGATGACAGGCCTATGTACTTTAATTGAAAAGGTGGAAGCCAATCAAAAGAGAAATTCATAGCTAGATCAGTGTTGTGGGATAGATTAAGAGCCAATAACTTAGATAGATCTTTGACATGTACTTTAGATATCACACCATGGAAATAGTTACTGGTAGCACTAAAAAGTAGGAGCTCATGTAGGCATCCTCAAGTTTGAGGAATTGTACCATTTAACTTATTTTACTCAATCAACAATTCTTTTAATGATGAAAGCATTGAAAGATTTGGAACTGGGCCAACGAGTTGGTTTTCAGATAGATACAACATAGTGAGTTGATAAGGTTATAGGAGGGATTTTGGAAATGAGCCATCCATACAATTACCATATAGGTAAAGTTCATTTAATGAACTAACACTTATGATATCAAGTAGTGAACCTTGCAGCTTGTTGTAGGAAAGATCCAAGATCTCCAATGAATTGTTTGGTGATGTAAGAAATTCAGGGATGGATCCACTTAATTTGTTACACGTAAGTTATGGCTCCTATAGGTTGTCCATGGCACAAAAGAAATCTGGAATCCGCCCTTCTAAAAAATTGCCAGCGAGTTGAAAATGCTTGAGGCAAACCATTTCCCTAAAACCACTCAGAATTGAACCATTTAATCTTGTAGCAGACAAGTACATGAGATTATTGCTTACATTGAATAGTGTTGGATTTGTTCCTCTCATGACTTATGTTTATTTAATTTTGATGATAATAAAACACATTTGTCTTTGTGTTTCAAGGCTTTATTTAAAGATTTACACCTTGGTTAGTCATTCATAAAGTCTTGATCCTTGCTAGAAAAAATGTTTTCTCAAGTATATATCAAGTATTTTTAGTGATTCAAGCATTACTTGTGAATGAAGAAATCTCCTTGGCAAAAATCTTTTTAAAGTTTGGAAGTCTGGAAGCAAGGAAATCCTGGAACTACGTTTTCAACAGAGTGAAATGTTTTCAACCGGGTGAAACTGGAGTCAGTTTTTGAACCCGAGAGCATTTTATTTCTGGACAAGAAAATCATTTGAGTGAAATGTTTTCAACCAGGTGAAACAGGAATCAGTTTTCGAACTTGAGAGAATTTTATTTCTGGACAAAAACATCATTCGTTTGAAATGTCTTCAACCGAGTGAAACTGGAGTCAATTTTCGAACCTGAGAGCATTTTATTTCTAGACAAGAAAATCATTCGAATGAAAAATTTTCAACCGGGTGAAACTTGGATTCCAAACCTGCGCGCGAGTTTCCGGTTCAAAAAATCTTTGAAAAATAAATATAAATTCAAGCCACATCAGATTTCCACGTGCATAAAGTACTGACAGCTCATTAATTACAAATATAGCTGTTGGAAGTCAAACATTGAATTTCGTTATCAGACAGAATTTTCAACCGAGTGAAAATATTTCACCCGGGTGAAATTGGCGACAAACGCGAATTGTTGTCAAATTGACAGCAACGTCCACCAGATTTCAAGGGGCCTTTTTCTGATCATCCCAATGGTCTTCAACGTCTCTTGTGCATCCATTGGAGTATAAAAACATCAAGAATCATCAAGGAAAACTCTCTTGGCAACTAAGAAAGAAAATCTACCATCAAGAGCTCAAATTTGATACTTTGCCAAGAACTTGTTCTTTCATTTGCTTATTTAGCCTTAAGAGGTCCTATTGTTCTTACACCTTGTAACCATGAGATTATTGAGCTTGCCTTGAGTGGTTGAGTGATTTCCTTGTAAAGGAAAGAGAGTTAGATAGGTTTCTAGTTAGCCTTTGGCAAAACTAGTGAGAGGTGAGGGTAGAAGGAACTACCAAAAGGTTGTGTGCCTTTGTAGGCTATTGTGTATCTTTGTGTTTCATAGTGGAGAAGAAAACTCTCAAGTGGTGAACTTGAGGAGAGGAGTATGCTCTCAAGTGGAGAGTTCGAACCTCTATAAAAATTCTATTGTGCAAGCTTCTCCTCCTCTCTACATACTTGAGCTTTAGTTTATGTTTTATGCAACCTATCTTGATTAAACTTGTTTCTTTTCAAAACCACTTCAAACGTAGCTTCCAAAGCAAAATTTAGGTGGATTGTGGTAGTCATTTTCTAGTCAAAATATAGTTAATCATTGTTCTTTAAGCTCAATTTGAGTTTGAGGGTTCAAGAACCCATTTGTGGATTATTTTGGAAGACAACTAATTCACCCCCCTCTTGATTGCACTTGGTTCAATAATTGGTATTAGAGCTAGTGGCTGTGTTTTGATAAAATCCAACGATTTTTAAGCTTAAAGATCCGTGGCAACCACTAGTATGCATCTTGAGGGGCAAAATCATTCTAGGCCACCTTTGTTTGACTTTACAAACTTTAATTGGTGGAAAACTAGAATGGAAATTCATATCCAAGCTATTGATCATGCTCTTTGGAGGATCATTAAGGATGGTCCTAGGATACCTATAAAAATGGTTGATGGAAACCAAGTGCCAAAAGATCGAACGGAATATAAACCGGAGGATGATCTCATGTGCACTATGAATGCAAGGGCAATGAATATCATATATTGTGCACTAACCCCCAATGTATTTAATTTGGTTTCTTCTTGTGGAAATGCTAGGGATATATGGAACAAGCTATTGGTGACTTATGAAGGAACCACACAAGTGAAGGATACCAAGATGCACATGCTTGTGAGGGCATATGAGTTGTTCACCATGGAGCCAAATGAAAGCATTCAAGAAATGTTTAGAAGATTCAATGAGATCCTCACACCACTCAAATTGCTTGGGAAGGAGTATACAAATGAGGAGTTGGTGAGAAAGATCTTGTGGAGCTTACCTCCATCATGGAAGAGTTTAGTTGAAGCCATCAATGAAGAAGGAAGCATTAAAACAATGCATTTGGATGAGCTCTTTCGAAAATTGTTGACCTATGAGATGAAGAAACAAGTTGAGGAAAGATACATCAAGAAGAACAAGTCAATGGCTTTGAAGACTCAAGAGGACCACACATCATCAAGTGAAGATGGAGAAATTGATGCGGCCCTCTTGGCAAGAAAATTTAGTAAGATGTTTAAAAAGTCAAGAAGCAAAAATTTCAAAAAGGAGAAGTATGAAAAGAGTAAAGGAGAGCATTCTAAAAAGAGGGATGAAGTTATTTGCTACAATTGCAAGGAGCCCAGACATCTTCAATTCGATTGTCCATTGAAGAAGAAGAAGAAACCAAACAAGTAAAAGAAATTCTCCAAGCAAAAAGGTGGAAAAGCTATGGAGGCTTGGAGTGCAAGTGACTTATCTTTTAGTGAAGGTTCATCTTCATCCAATAGCTCAAGTGATCAAGCAAATATTTGATTATTGATAGATGATGGTGTAGCCTCCTTATCAAGCCAAAGTCACTCCAACCTATGTCTTATGGCAAAGGAGGAAGATGAGGTAAACAACTACTCAAGTGATTCATCTAGCTCATACATATCTATAGGTGGTGAGTATTTAGAGTTGCAAAATGCTTTTAATGCTCTTTACAAGGATTCCCAAAAACTTGCTAAACAAGTAGGAGAATTAAAAGCTTTGAATGCATCCTTGACCAAAGAAAGAAATGAGCTAAATAAGGAGAACTTTGATCTCACACAATCTTTATCTAGATTTGTTGAGGGAAAAGAAAAATTAGACTTGTTACTTGGAGCACAAAAAGGTGTTTATGATAGGGTCGGAATAGGCTACAATCCTTTAGTTAAAGAAAAGAAATTTGGGAATAGATTTATTGGTGCATCATCTACTATGTATAGCCCATTCATAACTTGTCATGCTTGTGGTAGAAAGGGTCATTATGCATATGATTGCATAACTAAGAAACCAAATGCACAAATTGGCTATAAGATGATTTGGGTTCCTAAAGGAACCAAGGTTGTGGCTAACTTTGAAGGACCCAAGAAAATTTGGGTACCAAAATCCAACAATTGATTGTTTATTTGTAGGGGGTAAGAAAAGAGACTTGGTATTTGGATAGTGGATGCTCAAGACATATGACCAGTGAAAAGTCTCATTTTATAAGCCTCAAGCAAAAAGAAGGAGGAACCATCTCATTTGGAGATAATAGCAAAGGTACCATCATTGGTATAGGATTGGTAAGGGAAATTCATCCTCAATTGACAATGTGTTGCTTGTTGATGGATTGAAGCATAACTTGCTTAGTATTAGTCAATTGTGTGATAAAGGTTATAGAGTTATATTTGAAGCTCTTGTATGTCAAGTGATTGATATTGTTTCCAATCAAACTAAGTTCATTGGTAGAAGACAAGGAAATGTTTATGTGATTGATTTGAATGACTTGTCTTCTTTTAATGTGAAATGTCTAATGGCCACAAACAAAGATGATAATTGGTTATGGCATAGAAGACTTGGTCATACTAGTATACATATAATTTCAAAGCTAGTAAAAAGTGATTTGGTTAGAGGTTTACCTAAGATAAAGTTTGAAAAATACAAAGTGTGTGATGCTTACATGAAGGGAAAGCAAACTAAGGTTTCTTTTAAATCAAAAAATTGTATTTCAACCTCTAGGCCTCTTCAACTTCTTCATATGGACTTGTTTGGACCCATTAGAACTAGGAGTTTGGGTGGAAAGCAATATTATTTTGTAATTGTTGATGACTATTCTAGATTCACTTGGGTATTTTTTCTTACTCATAAAAGTGACACTTGTGGTGTATTCATTCCATTTGCTCATAGGGTTAAAAAAGAGAAAGGTTCATGCATTAGCTCAATTCGTAGTGATTGTGGTAAAGAGTTCATTAATCATACATGATTTCATTTTGTGAATCTAGTGGCATTTCTCATAACTTTTCAGCCCCTAGAAGTCCTCAACAAAATGGTGTTGTGGAAAGAAAGAATAGAACTCTTGAGGAGATGGCTAGAACTATGTTATGTGAAAGTAGTCTACCAAGGTATTTTTGGGCCGAAGCAACAAATACCGCATGTTACATTCTCAATAGAGCATTGATTAGATCCATTCTCAATAAAACTCCATATGAGCTTTGGAAAGGTAAAAAGCCAAACATTTCATATTTTCATGCATTTGGATGCAAGTGTTTTGTCTTGAACAATGGAAAAGATAATCTTGGAAAGTTTGATGCAAAAAGTGATGAAGCTATATTTGTTGGGTACTCTTGTAAAAGCAAAGCATTTAGAGTCTTTAATAAAAGAACTCTTGTGATTAAAGAATCCATTCATGTTGTATTTGATGAGACTAACAATGCTACTAGAAAAGAGTGTTATAGTGATGATGATGTTGTAGATGAAGATCATTAAAAAGGAAATCAATCACAATGAGAAAGAAGTCTCTCATACTCCACCAAAAGATGGCACCTTTGAAAGAGATGAGCTCAATGATATACTAGAGCATACACAAAGTCAAGAGCTTTTACATGACAATAAAGATCAATCTAAGGAACAACACCCACAACAAGAAGAGCATTATTATCAAGGATTGCCTAGTGAATGAAAGTTCAAGCATAAATCTAGTTATCCAAGATACCTCATAATAGGTGATGCCTCAAGAGGTATTGTGACTAGATCCTCCTTGAAAAACTTGTGTAGTTACTATGCCTTCTTGTCTCAAATAAAGCCTAAAACCATTAATGAAGCCCTTGGAGATGAAAATTGGATTTTGGCTATACAAGATGAACTAAATCAATTTCGTAGGAATGATGTTTGGGAACTAGTGCCTAAGCCAAAAGATCACTCCATTATAGGGACGAAATAGGTTTTTAGAAACAAGCTTGATGAAAATGGTGTTGTCACTAGAAATAAGGTAAGGTTAGTTGCAAAGGGTTATAGTCAAGAAAAGGGTATTGACTTTGAAGAGACATTTGCACCCGTTGCAAGTTTAGAAGCTATTAGATTGCTTTGTGCCTTTGCTTGTTATATGGAGATTAAGCTCTCTCAAATGGATGTAAAAAGTGCTTCTCTAAATGGTTTTATCAAATAAGAAGTTTATGTTTCACAACCCCCTGGTTTTGAAGATCCAAATTTTCCAAACCATATTTTCAAATTGAAGAAGGCCTTGCATGGCTTTAAGCAAGCTCCTAGAGCTTGGTATGATAGGTTGAGTAAATTTTTGATTGATCAAGGGTTTGCTAGAGGTACGGTTGATACTATTCTTTTTATTAAGCATTCTAAGGGTAATATGTTAATTGTGCAAATTTATGTAGATGATATCATATTTGGTGCTACTAATGAGTCTTTATGTGAAGAGTTTTCTAAGTTAATGCAAGGTGAATTTGAGATAAGCATGATGGGTGAGCTTACCTTCTTCCTTGGTCTTCAAATCAAACAATCAAAGGAAGGTATTTTCATTAACCAAGCTAAGTACACAAGAGAGCTACTCAAAAGGTTTGGCTACTCAAATGTAAAGCCTAGTGTCATTCCAATAAGTGCCACAACTAAGCTTGATGAGGATGAAGATGGTAAGCCTATTGACCAAAAACTCTATAGAAGCATGATAGGTTCTTTGCTTTATTTGACCGCTAGTAGACCGGATATATTGTTTAGTGTTTGCTTGTGTGCTCGTTTTCAATCGTGTCCTAAGGAATCACATTTGAAAGTGGTAAAAAGGATCTTTAGATATTTGGTTGATACACTCAACCTAGGATTATGGTACTCTAGAGACACTAGTTTTAATCTTTTAGGATATTTTGATGCCGATTATGCTGGAAGTAAAGTGGATAGAAAATCAACTAGTGGCTCTTGTCAATTTCTTGGGTGTTGCCTTATATCATGGTTTTCAAGGAAACAAACTTCAGTTGCTTTATCAACTGCGGAAGCCGAATATATCACGGCCGGGAGTTGTGTAGCTCAAATATTGTGGATGAACCAACAATTGAAAGATTATGGGTTTAGCTTCAAAAAGACACCCATTAAATATGACAATACAAGTGCTATAAGTCTAGCTAAAAATCCGGTTTTCCACTATAGAGCAAAGCATATAGAAGTTAGGCATCATTTTATTAGAGATCATGTGCATGATGGTGATATTGTTCTTGAATTTATTGATACTCAATATCAATTGGCTGACATATTTACCAAACCCTTGTGTGAAGAAAGGTTTGCATTTATTAGAAGGGAATTAGGAATGAGCAACCCAACGTAGCTTATCTTCTTCCAAAGAGAATGAAATTATATTATCATGAAAAGTTCAATTTCATGCTTTTATAATTCACATATTCACATATTGAAGTGTGCCATTCGTTGTTTCACGCCCTACTGATTACTTGTTTTGGATTTAAGAGTGTTTCTCACACGTTTTACTAATGTTCGAATCTGTCTTTTAAATTCACTTGGGTTAAAATTTTTAATTCGGGCGTTTTCACCATTGAGTCTCCAGGTTTTTGCTCCCAAGACTTCTGTCTATTAATTTCACTCTGGTTAAAATTTTTCATTCGAGTGATGTCAAAGTTTTGCTTCCAGGTTTTTGCTCCCAGGATTTTTGTCTGCTAATTTCACTCGGGTTAAAATTTTTCATTCGGGCGATGTCAAAGTTTTGCTTCCAAGATTTTGCTCCCAGGTTTTCTGTCTATTAGTTTCACCTGGGTGTTTATTTTTCAATTGAGTGATTTAAAAAAAAATGTGTCAAAACAAAAAACTTGCTGTCACTTGACAAACACTTTCGTTTATTTTTTGTTGACTCATCAAAATTTTCCTCAGACGAGCGTTTCGTTTCTTCTCCTTTGTTCTTCCCCCTTTGTTTCGCTCCCTCCCTCACCTTCGTACCTTTTCATTCTCCGCCTACCAAGCCCCTCCTCTCTCTTGCCGCCGACACCGTTCTCCTACGCTCGACCCGTGCTTCGTATCCAGCGCCTTTCTGCCACACCAAAACCCTAGCCTCCACATTCCCAGTCGTTCACCGCCATTCAATCCAGGCTCATCCTTTGCGATTCTCTATCCTATCTCCCATGGGGCCATGAACTCGCGGTGGGGGTGTACCGAAACGCGGCCGTGATGCGCCAGCCAGAGGGGGACTTGCTCGAAAGTGCCTGAAGGCTAGTGCCAAGCGGGCCACATGTTTGGTAGCTCAATCGCCACCTTCTTCGGCACGCTCTTCCTCATCTGACACCAAAATCGAGGTAATGGCCACCCTTCCCGTGCCTGTGGCTCCTGTTACTGATGCATTTTAGAAATTTAGGAATTTATGCAAGAATCGTATTGCCTCTATTGATGATTTAAGGAAAGAAAAGTTTGCTAAAGTGGCTCTGTGGGTTGAATTTTTCAATCTAGGATCGTTCATTAGTCAAAAACCTAGAGGTTCAGAGGCTCAGCTTAATGAGTTCTACAGAAATTTAATGGTAGGTGACCAATCTCTTACTCACACGAGATTCATAGATAGTATTCGTATCTGTGCATCTAAGGATTGTCTCTCTGCTTTAATTGGTGCTAAATCAGATACTGAGAAAACTTTCAAAGTTGAACATGAGCACATTTTGGCTCGGTTCTTTCCGGGGTTGGCTAAGGTCTGTTCTCAGTTGCCTCATCGAGCTTCTCCTAGCTTGCTCGAGTCTCACTATCGGGTTTTGCATTGGATTATTGCCTATATTTTGCTTCCTAGGGAGGGGGCCAATAATGTCACTTATCAAGATGCCTGCCTTATGTATAAGATCTCTAAGCAGAACAATGTGGATTTTGCCGCTCGGATCGTGTCCCAAATGAAAAAGGCAGCTACCACCAAGGCAACCCCTTTGCCCTATCTTACCCTCATCACTCAGCTTTTTGAAGCCCATGGGGTAGCTTGCACCTCGGCAGAAATTTCATTGGATGGTCGTGCTTCTCTTGTTGATCCTACAAATTTGAAATTGGGTGGTCTCAAGTTTGATAAGGGAGTTGGCTGGACTCGAGATGAGACTACTTACCAGAAGTGTCTTCGGAGAACACTATGAAAGGTCAACCAAAAGCGTGGGGTTGCAGAGCCTACTGTGGACAGTGATGCGAGCGTTGATGAGGCTGACGCACATAAGCCTACTGAGTTGGAGCTGCTTGCTCATGAGTTAGCCAAAGCCAATGCACGCCTTGATTCCTTGGAAACATCTCAAGCTAAAGTTCTTGTCAAACTTGGGAAGCTTGATGACATCCACTCCCTCCTTCTCGAACTCGTTTCTCATCAAGGCCAAGGGTTTGGGCCTCCCACTGCCGCCACTCCAGCTTCTCCCGGGGCCACCACTGCTATTGATCCATCTCCTGAAGCTCCTGCAGCTGCTGCCCCTGTTGATCCATCTCCTGAAGCTCCTGCAGCTGCTGCCCCTGTTGATCCACCTCCTGAAGCTCCTGCAGTTGCTGCCCCTATTGTTTTACCACCTAGCCCCTGCCTTGTTGTCATTCCCTTTCCTCCCATAGGCCCTTATTTCCCTTCCCCTATTAGTTTTCTTTAGGATCAAGGGTTCATAGCTTGTTCTAGTTATGGCACAATCAATGTTTTTCTTTTCTTTTCTTCTTTTAGACTTGGGTTGCTCATCTATCTCTGTGCCTTTTGTTCTTGTGGATTTGTTCCCCATGACTGTTCTGCCTTGTTATGGATGTATTTATGTTTATGTGCCTATTATGAGTTTCTTAGGATCCTTGTTTCACTTGACGCCTGTGCTTATAACTGTTCTTAATTCTTTTTTATTATGACAAGAAGGGGGAGAAAATTAGTGGTTCATTAGCTTAATGTTGTTATTGATTCTTTGCTTTTATTGATTCACGATTATATATGCAAGAAGTGAGGGGGAGTAGTATTGTTATGATGAAGTAAGGGGGAGCATGCACAGTTTAAACAATTGTGGAAGTGTTTGGTATTATATCTACTTAGTATTGATTTTTCAGTGAATATCATATGGCTGGCCTACATCCTTGAACAGGGAGTTTTGTTCATTTTTTAGGGGAGACTATGTCAAAATTTTTTTTTTTAACTCTTATTCTTAATCATTTCCAATTTTTTCTCAAAAGTTTTTTCATCATAAAAAATGGGGAGATCGTTGGATTTGTTCCTCTCAGGACTTACGTTTATTTAATTTTGATGATAACAAAACACATTTGCCTTTGTGTTTCAAGGCTTTATTTAAAGATTTAAACCTTGGTTAGTCATTCATAAAGTCTTGATCCTTGCTAGAAAAAATGTTTTCTCAAGTAAATATCAAGTATTTTTAGTGATTCAAGCATTACTTGTGAATGAAGAAATCTCCTTGGCAAAAATCTTTTTAAAGTTTGGAAGTCTGGAAGCAAGGAAATCCTGGAACTACATTTTCAACAGAGTGAAATGTTTTCAACCGGGTGAAACTGGAGTCAGTTTTTGAACCCGAGAGCATTTTATTTCTGGACAATAAAATCATTCGAGTGAAATGTTTTCAACCGGGTGAAACTGGAGTTAGTTTCCGAACCCGAGAGAATTTTATTTCTGGACAAGAAAATCATTTGAGTGAAATGTCTTCAACCGGGTGAAACTGGAGTTAGTTTTTGAACCCGAGAGCATTTTATTTCTGGACAAGAAAATCATTCGAATGAAAAATTTTCAACCGGGTGAAACTTGGATTCCAGACCTGCTCGCGAGTTTCCGGTTCGAAAAATCTTTGAAAAATAAATATAAATTCATGCCACGTCAGATTTCCACGTGTATAAAGTGCTGACAGCTCATTAATTACAAAAATAGCCGTTGGAAGTCAAACATTGAATTTTGTTATCAGACAGAACTTTCAACCGAGTGAAAATATTTCACCCGGGTGAAATTGGCCACAGACGCGAATTTTTGTCAAATTGACAGCAACGTTCACCAGATTTCAAGGGGCCTTTTTCTGATCATTCCAACAGTCTTCAACGTCTCTTGTGCATCCATTGGAGTATAAAAACATCAAGAATCATCAAGGAAAACTCTCTTGGCAACTAAGAAAGAAAATCTACCATCAAGAGCCCAAATTTGATACTTTGCCAAGAACTTGTTCTTTCATTTGCTTATTTAGCCTTAAGAGGTCCTATTGTTCTTACACCTTGTAACCACGAGATTATTGAGCTTGCCTTGAGTGGTTGAGTGATTTCCTTGTAAGGGAAAGAAAGTTAGATAGGTTTCTAGTTAGCCTTTGGCAAAATTAGTGAGAGGTGAGGGTAGAAAGAACTACCAAAGGGTTGTGTACCTTTATAGGCTACTATGTATCTTTGTGTTTCATAGTGGAGAAGAAAACTCTCAAGTGGTGAACTTGAGGAGAGGAGTAGGCTCTCAAGTGGAGAGTTCGAACCTCTATAAAAATTTTCTTGTGCAAGCTTTTCCTCCTCTCTGCATACTTGAGCTTTAGTTTGTGTTTTATGCAACCTATATTGATTAAACTTGTTTGTTTTCAAAACCACTTCAAACGTAGCTTCCAAATAAAAATTTAGGTGGATTGTGGTATTCATTTTCTAGTCAAAATAGAGTTAATCATTGTTCTTTAATCTCAATTTGATTTTGAGGGTTCAAGAACCCATTTGTGGATTGTTTTGGAATACAACCAATTCACCCCCCTCTTAGTTGCACTTGGGCCAACAAATAGCCATGAGTATAATGAGGAGGAGGAAAATAGCTAGTTGCAAGATAGATTGAAGATAGCGAGTGCCTTAAAACCATTTAGACCGATGAATAATATGAAGGCAGAGAACTTGGCAAAGAACAAGATCTTGCCCAATAAGAATAGGAACTCAGTTGCAAGCTTTCTAGCTATGGGAGATTGTCAATGACTAATAGCCAATCTTTTTCCTGACTTAAATTATTATGACTAAGGTCAAGATATGAAAAGATTGTTGAGCCAATCAAGGTTCCTCAGGTGATAGTAATTCAATCCAAGATCAATAACTTGCATTCTCAAGCGATGCCCAATCAAATCAAATACGACAGTTACACTTGGTAATCTGGTTTGAGTGAGACGATGATAAGTCAACTTTGGTAGGAGGAAGAATTGAAACATGGGGTAATATGGAACTAAATGAAACTCAGTTCCAAATACTCCAACTCTCGCAGCTCGAGTATTGTAAGAGAAATATCACCAACAAAGTCCTCAAAGCCGTACTGAGAACTATTATCACATGGTCGATGGATGCTTAAAGGAACGCGAGTGACTCTTTTGATTTTTCTAACTATAAATGAAATGTTGATAACTGTAAAGGATGAAGACTCACAAGTCAAGCAACTACATTGTGGGGGTGAGAACATTCATAGTGACTCCTTCGATTTTGCTAACTTTAAATTAAGTGCAGAGACCACTACAGGGATGGAAATAAGGATTTGAGATTGTACTTATATGAGCAGATACACATATATTAAATAGTTAGCCAATTGACAGTTCCTACCATTTGCGTTCTTTAAAAATGAGATGAGGCGCAAATAATTAGGGATAAAATTAGGCAGTTGCCCAAAGTGATTCCTTTTCCATACAAACATTGCTCAGAAAATAAATCCATACCTTAAACCCAAGATTTTCTTCCCCATTCATTTCTTTCAAGAAGATTCCCCCCCTCATTGAGACTACTACATATAATTCCCAGAACAACACAAAAGATGATTGTGATGAGGAGTGGCATCGGCAAAGGGTAGCAGCATGGTAAAAGGTGACGGCAGTGGCGGGATTTGCACAAGGAAGAGGTAGAAGCCCGTCGGCATTCCGTCGCTATCCTCCAAAGTGCAGTGAATCATCCAGTGGTCATCTAGGAAGGTGGGTTAAGTGATGTGAGCTTGGAACTTATGATCGAAGAAGGTGCGATTCTACTGTGTAAAATGATTTATGTCTAATTATGTGGGATTAGTAAGTGGGTATGTGTGATTTATGTGTGGGCATTTCTGATTTGTGTGGTTGTTAACCAAAGTGGGTCTGTTCAAGTGAAGAACGAATAGTTTTCCATTTGTATGGTTAGGTGATTGAATCATATGGTATAATTGAGGCATTGTGCTTCTAGGTTTGCTATTTGTATGGTTTGGTGATTGAATCATATGGTATGATTGAGGCATTGTGCTTCTGGGTTTGCTATTTGTATGGTTTGGTGATTGTCTCGTTTAGTGATTTGTATATGTGATTTATGTCTGGGTATGTGTGATTTCTATGTTTAGGTTTTGTGTTGTTCCATGAACTGTATGAAATATGTACATCCATAGTTTGTGTTTTATATTGCAAAATAATGTGGATTTGTATGTATGTATGTATGTATGTTTCTGGGTTTTATATTTATATTCTGGGTTTATAAAGTGCACAATATATATGTATTTTTTGGTACTTATATGTGTGTTCTGGGTTTGTAAAGAACATAGATATATATATATATATATATGTTAATCTACTAGGCAAAGTGAGAACATAAGTCCCTACGGCTAAGGCAGCAACCCTTGCTCCAGTTCCAACATATAGGTCCACTCCACCTCGGGCCAATCTTCTATTCCTACTTAGATCCTACATGTTTGTGCAAATGTGAGATCTACATACAGTATCTAATACCTAAGATGAAGAAGTAGAAAAGTTAGCCTCTATAACAAAAATACCTGAAGTGGAAGTTTTACTTCCCTTCTCCTTAGCAGGTTCTTCAAGATAGAGCTTGCAGTTGCGCTTCCAGTGTCCAGGTTGCTTACAATGGAAGCCCTTCCCTTCCTTAGCCATACCACCAAATGGTTTCAGTGCAGCTGAAGAAGAATTAGCATTGGACTTTCTTTTAGCTTTATCCTTCTTCTTGTTGGCTTTTCCCTTTCCTTTTGCCTTTTCTTTGCCATTTTGTACCATCATAATAGGCTTAGCCTTCTTAAGGTTTTACTTTGCAGTTCTCAACATGTTGAGCAATTTAGGGAGGGACTTGTTAAGGTCATTCATGTTATAATTCATGACAAATTGACTGTAGCTTTTCAGCAACGATTGCAGGACTACATCAACAGCTATCTCTTTCTGAAGAGCAAATCCCAAACCCTTAAGATTCTCAATGTACCCAAACATCCTAAGCACATGAGGACCCACGGGACTTCCCTCAGACATTTTGCATTGAAACAATACCTTAGAAGTCTCAACCATTTCATGCTTGGCTTCCTTTTGGAAGAGCATTTTGAGATGTTCGATCATATCGAACACCCCCATGTTCTCATGTTGCTTCTGAAGCTTAGATTCCATGGTTATCAGCATGAGGCAAGCAACATCCAAAGCACCATTAGAATGCTTCTTGTGAGCATCCCTTTCAGCTCTTGGAGCATTGGCAATAGGCTCATTTGGAATGGGCTGCTCTAGGACATAAGCCTTTCACTCTTCCTTGAGAACTATCCTCAAATTTCAGTACCATTTGAGAAAGTTGGTTTTATTCAGTATTTCCTTCTCAAGGATCGATCACAATGAAAGTGTTGATGTGTTCTATGCCATGGTAATCTACAACAGTAAATATGCAGTGTAAGAGTTATGCATTTTAATTCATTTAATAAGTACTTTTATTAAACGATGCTCCCACTATTTTACTCAAAATAATAACCCTCGATATTATTTCAGAACACATCGGCGCTAAGGTATTCTAGTAGGCCAAGATCCATATTTTACCATAACCTAATTCAGTTTTGGCTTTTCTCTCAATTACAGTTATTTAGGTAGGCAACTTCTTGCCAATTGCATCTTATGCATCTATTGGGTAGTTGGGTGAACAACACTTGTCCAAGCTCATCTCATGAACTTAAGTCCAACCTTATGCCTCTAAGTTCCCAATCCTATTACGATGACTTAGTTAAGTTAGACCCAAAGTTAACAATTTGGATATCAATTTTATCCCATCACGTCTTACCAAGATGAACATAGGTGCTTTACTTTGGCAAACCCACCCAATGTTGATCAAAGTCTTGACGAGTGCCAACATTTGGAAGGTTTCTCATTTAATGACTCAATATTTTATTTGAGGGATTTTTCCTCTTGATCTCATCAATTATTATCTCCAATTGTCTTATACATGCATCACGTACAAATATAAAACATGCATTTCATGCTAAAACCAAAATAAACGTGGCATAGTTATAGCCCAAACTATGCGATATTCTCAAGCCAATGAGAATATCATAAAAGCTTAAGAAAAGAAAATGTCTCCACAAGCTCATTCTTCTTCCTCCTTAGCTGTCCCTTTGTAGTCACCTCCTTGGACACACCAACTTGGACGATCCCAGAATGTACAATTAGGTCAACAATAGAAACCTCGAGTTATATTCAAGGGGAGTAAGGTGAGAAGAGAATATTCAATGAGACCAACAAGAAAAGGCATGACTCGCAGGCCATATTTACAAGTACAACTAACAAGGGCTATAACCATGAATCATGCTTCAACCACCAGTCAACATATCATGTCAAATCTCATTCAACAAAAATGCATGCCAATTAACGCGTATTAATTAACCAGTTTTATTAATGTGGCGTTTCACTTATGATGGTCCCGCTGACCGGTTAGTGGTGGTCTTGCTAACCGGTCAGTGAGCAGGGTCAAAGGGAGCCGCCTTTGCGAGGGGTTGCTTGCCCCCTGTTGCAAAAAATTGTCTTATAATTATGTTGTCCGAGATCTATTATTTTGAGTAACTAAGCATCTGAGACCACCTTCGTCTGAGCCACCAAAAGTACTCTACTCAAGGTGCCCAACAGCCCTATTCTGTCATTGCTAGGGTTTCACAACTAGTGCAGCAATCCTAATTTAGATAGGCATCTCATACCAATCAATCTAGGGTTAATCTCATTAACCAATTTGTGTTGTTTCTTCATATATCTCATATATACATTACAAGTTCCGGTTTCATGCATCATGAATCAATTTATTCAATCATGATTGAAAGCAACCGAACACAATATATCATGTGATTCGACACTTAATCCTGATTTAGAGTTTTACCAGTAGCTCTGATATCATTGTAAGGTTCCGGGAGCCAAGCAAGTGCAACGGAATATAACCGAAACCCTCCAGGATCTAAGTAAAACGGGGTAAATCGGGTGCTTAAAATTTTATACCTAGTTCGGTTGAGATCTTTCACCCAACTATTGAGCCAAATCACAAAACTTGAACAGTTAATGTGTTCAAGCTATCTGTGGTATCCACACGAGCCTATCAGGATCACCATGCCTCCACCACATCTCGGTAGATGCATTCCTCTTGCGCTCGCAATGCTAGCTCGCGTCTTCCAATGAATGGTAAGAGAAGAGTGTAGCTGAAACTCTTAGAACTTTTCTGATTTCATCCTTAAGAAGACTAGGGCAAGAGCTACAAATTTCTCACTATATGATGTATTTATACTGAGACTCAACTCCTAAGCCTGGGTTTCAAAGCCCTAATCTAATTAGGTTTTAATTTTGGGCCTAATAATGGCTCAACCTTTGGGCCAATCATTAATACGAAATTATCATGAAACCAAGACCAAACAATTCGGCCCATGCACTCAAATGATCCAATTGGCTCCATGTGTGCGACCCAATAGGCTCCTCTCACATTGGCAATGATTATAAATCACATTTATGATTATAAATAATGAGCGGTGTCTAGCAACACATCATTGCTACCCAAGTGACAAGATTGTTGGTGATTCGACTAAACCTTTACGATCATTATCTGTATACCATTGTCATTTTGTCCAAGATATCAAGACCAAGCATGAGACATGGATTGTGTTACTCTCATATAGCTTGATCTATGGTTTCTTGATTACCAACTAGACTAACTTAAACTAATGATATTGATATTGTTTATCAACTCATACGAGCATGGATATGCATTTTCTTAGTCTCACTCTATCAAAGGGCCCGAAGATATCATTCTTGTTATATAGGAGGGACAAATCCCTTCTTGATCATACAAAACCCTATATGTGACATAACCAATGACCTCCTTCAAGTTTACTCAGTTATAAGCAACAAAGGAAAGTATCAAAGTATGGTACTTACATGTAGGGAACCTTGATGACCTTAAGTCAAAGGACTACATATGCATGATCACTATGAGAATCACTTACGACACTCATATAATGATCCATGTACCGTTCTCATGGTGGGTCTGTCCAGTACACAAGTTCTCCAACTTGTACCCATAAATAGACTACATATCTTATATTAGTCTCCACATATACTAGTCTTTATATATTATTGTAACCTGCTCCATGATAATACTAGACCAGGGACATTTAAGAATATCATTATTCTAGTGTTATAATTATGTTTATTATGTTACACAGAAACAAAACAACAAACATAATTACCGGATTAATGCCTCAATAAAATATCAAGCCTCAATGTGCAAAATATAATCATCTCGTGATTGGCTTTTGAGCACAACACTAACACATATGTTCTCTGTCTTCTCCAAGAGTTGCAGGCCATAACTCTAGGCTCATTGTAGTCATCTCTGATGCAGCATTACCTTCTGGCCAACAGCGTTTCCTACTAGAAAAAGGGCTACAACCACCGGGGTGGCTAACTGGAAGAAAGTTATGGTAGGGGGAGCAATGGGCAGCGTAGGATCATGGGTTGCCATTGTACTGGAAACCTCACGATTTGAAGAAAGCTTGAAAGTTTCATGTTTTAGTAGCAATGATCAAGCACATGTCCTCAAATAATACGAACAAACTGAGAAGGGTTGTTAAGCAGTCCAAATGTTTGCAGCCCAAAATGAGTGCTAAAGAGACTGTCACTTGGTCCAAAATAGTTGACCAGGAAGAGGCCTTAGTCAATCTTAGCAGAAAATGCCTCAAACTTTCACCAGAAGATGATGAGGGTAATGAATTTGCTCATCTTGATAATGGTCATTTTGTCAAAAGGAAGGAGGTTAGAATTTTACATAGTTTTTTTTTTTGTAGAAGAAGATCATCAATTTCATTCATTTCTTCATATGTGTGTGTGTGTGTATATATATATATATATATATTACAATATCAGTGTTTGGTCAATAACGAACACATAAAGCTTTTCAAAAATAAATTCCACAAAATAAGGATCTTCACTCCTTTCTAACTAAACCTTTTACTAACCAAGAACTACAAAAGATTTCTTAAAGTATCTAGAAATTCTCAAATTCTAACACTCCTCTTGGAGAATTTTCTTAGAAACTCCGAGCCTTGATCTTAACTCTTCGAACTTGACTTTGGAAAATGTCTTAGTTAGGATATCAGCAATCTGATTTTTTTAGCAGTAATGCACCAGATTGACTTCACCATTCTTCTCAACTTCTCTAATTGCATGAAACTTCACATTTATGTGTTTGGTTTTTCCATGTTACACTGGGTTTTTTGCAATAGAAATGGATGACTTGTTGTCAACCCAGATCATAGTGGCATCTTCTTGGCCCAACCCCAAATCTGATAATAGCTTTCTTAACCAAATTGCTTGGTTTACAGCTGCTGTTGTAGAAATATGCTCAGTTTTAGCTGAGGATTGAGCCACCACCTTTTGCTTTCTTGAATTCCATGAAGAAACTCCACTTCCAAATGAGAAAGCATAACCAGAAGTGCTTTTGCAATCATCTATACTTCCAGCTCAGTCACTATTTGCATATCCTTGAAGTTCTTTATTGTCTTTCTTAACAAACCACAAACAATAGTCAAAAGTGCCTTTGATGTACCTTAAAACTCTCTTAGCTGCTCCAAGATGAATTTGACTAGGAGAATGCATAAACCTTCATAGCAGACTTGTAGAAAACATTAAGTTTGGCCTTGTAATAGATAAGTAGAGCAACCTACCAATTAGGCTTCTATAAACAGAAGCATCAGCTTTGCTCCCAGCTTCTTTCTTGGGCAGTTTATCATTTACAACCAATGGAGTTGCTACTTGTTTGGATATTTCCATATGAAAGTTTTTCAAAACCTCTAGAGCATACTTTTGTTGTGAGATGAAGATTCTAGCCTCACCTTAATGAATTTCCATGCCTAGAAAATATTTCATCTTACTTAAACTGGACATCTCAAAATTACTTTCCATCTGCAACATGAATTCTTTCAAGAGTTTTGAATTGCAACCTGTAACCAACAGGTCATCAACATACAAAGAGACAATAAGCTGAACTTTCTCTTGAACCTTTAACATATCTAAAGTGGCTTCACTTTCACTTCTTTTAAATCCTTGCTGCAACAAATGGGTGTCAATTCTGCTGTACGAAGCTCTTGGTGCTTGTTTTAAGCCATAGAGAGCTTTCCGGAGTTTGTAACTTTGTCTTCACAACCTACAACTTGAAACCCTCATGGTTGCTCGACATAAATATCTTCATCCAACACTCCATTTAGAAAGGGTGACTTCACATCAAAATGATGAATTTTCTAGCCTATTTTTGCTGCTAAAGCCACCAGAAGCCTTATAGTATCATGCCTGCAAAGGTGTTTGAAAAATCAACACCGTATTCTTGAAAATTGTTGTTTACAACCAATTTGGCCTTAAGTTTGTATACATAACCATATGGCTTATATTTGATTTTGAAAACCCATTTAACACCAATTTTTTTTTATTTTTACGCCTACTAACCAAGTCCGAAGTTCCATTTTTATTTATCATTTTTAGCTCATCCTCCATTGCAATTTTCCGCCCATTTTCTTTGGCAGCTTCATCATAACATGTAGGCTTCTTTAATGCCACATAACATCTCTCATAGATTTCATCAAGTGACCTTGTTCCTCTTACTGGAACATCATCATAGTTATCAATACCAACTTCATCCTCTATTTTTATTGGAACTTAGGGTATTGTTTCCCTAAATTGATCAACATATGTAGCTTCTATCTCATTTTGCTCTTAGTTCTATACTGCAGTTTCATCAAATTTGATGTTCTTGCTGACCATTATTTTTATTATTTTCAAATTGAAGATCCTATAGCCCTTTAAGGTAGAACTATAACCCAAGAAGATTCCCACCTCGGCTTTGTAGTCCAACTTGTTTCTTTTAACATCTGGCACATGAAAGTAGCACAAACCTTCAAATACCTTGAGGTGCTCTACAATTGGTTTAACTCCATGCCAGGCCTCAAATGGAGTTTTATCCTTGATAGCCTTGGTTAGAAGTTTGTTCAATAAATAGACAATTGTGCTAACAGCTTTTGCCTACGAACATTTAGGCATCTTCTTTTTAAATAGCAGGCACCTTGCCATCTTCATAATGGTTCTATTCTTCCTCTCACTCACTCTATTCTAATGAGGAGAGTAAGTAACGGTCAACTGATGTTGATTTCCAACTTCAACACAAAACCTGTCAAACTTGTTTGATGTATATTCAGTCCCATTATCTGATCTTATCACCTTGATGCCACAATTTGCTTGATTTTCCAGCAAAGCAATGAAATTCTGAAACACACTAGCCACCTCTGATTTTTTCTTCATAAAGTAAACCTAACACATCCTTGTATAATCATCTATGAATAAGATGAAATACCTATTTCCATTCATCGAGGGTGACTTCATTGGTCCACGCACATCAGTATGGATCAATTGTAGTTTTTCAGAAGCTTTCTAAGCCTTGTTGACAGAAAATGGCAATATACTTTGCTTCCAAAATTGACACATTTGAAATACATTCTTTTCATCATAAATGACAGGTAGGCATATTGTTAAGTCTTTGTGATGCAAAAGTTTAAGTGCAGCAAAATGATAATGGCCAAACCTTTTATGCCACAACTAAAACTCATGAAAAACAGTAGCATAAGCATGCAAATTAGTCTTTTTCCACTTAATTGGGAAGCTTTTGTCTCTCATTTTTGCAATCATCAATTTATAGCTAGCATTATCAACAATAAAGAAAGACTTGTTTAAAAAATGCAAAGAATAATTCTTCTCTAGCATTTGAGCCACACTTAACAAACTTTGTCTAAGTTCAGGCACATATAACACATGAGAGATTTATCTGATACCTGTTGGAGTCTCAATAGCAATACTTCTTTTGCCATTGACATCAACCAAGTCTTCATTTCCAATTTTCACTTTTGACTTATATGACTTATCCAACTCCCTGAACTTGCTCAAATCTAGAGTCATGTGGTTTGTACAACCACTGTCAAGAAGCCAAGTTTTTGTATAGCTGCTTGTTGGATGATTTGTAACAACAAAAAGCTACTCCTGTTGAGGTTGATTTTCTGCCATTTGTGCTTGTTGTCCTTGCTGATAATTTTTATTCTTTCACACATTCTCTACGTGACCAAGTTACTTGCATGATCTACAATGCACTCCTGGCCTATACCAATGATAATTCTTTGAATAACTTTTCTTATTGCAGTGAGGACATAGAGTATATCTCTTTTTGCCATCAATTTTACTTCCCTAGCTCTCATTCTTCTCCTTACCTTTGTTCTCACCAGAATGCTTCTTCTCACCGCCTTGAGGAGCTTTTCTATTTTGCTTGTTGTCCTTGCTGATAATTTTTATTCTTTCACACATTCTCTATATGACCAAGTTACTTGTATGATCTACAATGCACACCTGGCCTATACCAATGATAATTCTTTGAATAACTTTTCTTATTGCAGTGAGGACATGGAGTATATCTCTTTTTGCCATCAATTTTACTTCCCTAGTTCTCATTCTTCTCCTTACCTTTGTTCTCACCATAATGCTTCTTCTCACTGCCTTGAGGAGCTTTTCTGTTTTGCTTTGCTAGGAATGCCCCTTCATTGCTTTCTTATTCTCTTATTGATCTCCTTTATTCTTGAGCTCAAAAAGCATGAACAAGTTCAGCCAAGGAAATATTGGTTAAATTCTTTGAGTCTTCAAGAGAAGAGATCTTTGACTCAAATCTTTCAAGCAATCTCACTAGAACTTTCTCTACAACTCTTTGGTCAGATAAATCCTCACCAAGAAGCTGGATTTTGTTGACATCTCCCATCATCTTGTCAACATATTCGTTGATGGACTCATTATATTTCATCCTCAAAACTTTAAATTCCCTCTTCAAATTCAGAATTTATATTTGCCTAGTTTTGTCACTCCCCATATACATCTCCTTGAGCTTATCCCAAGCCTCCTTTGGTGTTTCATAGGTCATAATCCTTGTGAGAATTGATTCTGAGACAGCTGCATGAATATAGGATAAAGCTTTCTTCTTCATAAGCCCTGATCTGACTGAGGGTTGGATTGTTTCCAAAAGGCAGCACTTGCCTTTCAGTTTTAGCCCACTGCCACAAACCAAGACCTCTCAATCGAGCTTTCATCTTGACAGCCTAAATTTGATAGTTTTCACCATTGAAAACTAGCGGTGAAACAGCTAAAGTAGTGCTGGAAGCTATGAGAGTTTCAAGCCTGAGTTTTTTAGGTCTTTTGGGAAGGAAGCCTTGTTGGTTTGTTTTTTTTAGTCACTCATAGGTCTTTTTTAAGATCTTTGTCAACTTTGATACCATGTCAAAAGGAAGGAGGTTAAAATTTTATAGATTTTTTTGTGTGGAAGAAGATCATAAGTTTCATTCATTTCCTTTTAATCATTTCCTGATACACACACATACACACACACACACACACACACTTATTTATATATTACAATAACAGTGTTTGGTTAATGCAAAACCCAACTAACACACAAAGCTTTTCAAAAACAAATTCCACAAAATAAGAATCTTCACTCCTTTCTATCTAAACCTTCTACTAACCAAGAAGTACAAAATATTTCTTAAAGTATCTAGAAAATTCTCAAATTTAACACATTTATAGAATAAGAAGTAGAGACCAACCAAAAATTAGTAGGTGATCAGAAGCTTTGAGGAACGGAGAAATGGAAGTTTGGTTTTGAAGAGCAAGAGCTCCCCTTGAATCTACTATATGCTTGCCAAAAGTCCTACTGTCCATGGAGTAAGTATAGGTCTGGATTTGAGGACAAGAACTCGAGGATGGAGACAATGATGGTGACGATGAATATGGCCAAAGGATGAATCAACTTTACAATGATCTAATGATGAGAAACATGTAGAATATTTGTAATATGGCCGAGGTGCTGGCCTTGGAGTAGGAAAATGCTACGCAGGCAGAGAGGCTGTAAATGCCTGAAATGCAATGTAATAGCAACTAGGAACATTTGGTGTTGCAGGAAAAACTTGAGATACCAAGTAATATTGGATCAGAGAATCTGAATAGACACCAGTTATGGGAAAAACCCTAGCTAATCACATGCCAACGTCAGTACGGGATTTAGAATTTGAAGTGTAAAGGTTCTCCAAGTACTTCCTTAAACTTGAGTGCCGAGGTAAGTAAATCCCAAGTTATTTCCTTAAATAAGTTTTATTAAGCAAGGAAAACAGTCTAAGTAAGGTTAAGTTGAGTTCTAAAGTGTAATTGGCACTTAAAGGGCAAAGAAGGCAAAATGGTAATTTTGACCCAAGCTAGTGGCATGACCATAACTTCAGTAAAATTAAATTCATGCAAGTGTTTTGAGCTAACTAAGTAAAGACCAGAAGTATTTCTAGCCATTTGAACCAAAAGTTAAAGTTAAGGGTGAAAAAATGCACTAAGTGAGAAATTGAGCTATTATGTCTTATAATGGCTTAAGTGACTTAAGGGCAAAGTGTGTGAGTAAGAAAAACCTTTCTATGGGACTAAGGAGTGTTGGTGTGGGAAATTTTTAAGTTGCCTAAGTGAATCTGTGGCAACGTGATTTTTAAAGGAGTCGCCACTAATCGATTTCGCCTAGGTCAATTGGATACCCATTATGGTCTGTGAGAGATTATAAGATCGTGAGTCAGTTATGTTAAAATAACCTTATTAAAGCGCCCAAAAATTGGTACCATAGGGTTCAGTTTTTATCTTTTCCTAACTATTTATTTCTCGTCACCTATAGACTATCTAAATTAATTAATTAATTTTTTTTTTCAAATTTTTTTTAAAGGGTCGGACGAAATTGGGTGTCAACAGAATCAAAGTTAAGTTTGAGGGCCAAAGTGTCAAGTAAAGGAGAATTGGGTTAAGTGGAGTAGTTGGCTATATAATGGAAGGAGGATGACACTATCCATCATCTCTTCCATTTACCATTTTCATTGCTCTCTCTCCTCCATATCTCTTCCTCATCCAATCTCCCAAATCACCCAAAATTTCATGAAAAATGAAGGTCCCAAAGCCATCCCAACAAGCTCTTAGCTCATTTTTGGTGCATTTGGTGCATTTGGAGATGTTATTGCAAGTTGTTGGTCTGAACCCAAATCAAAGCATCTTTGATCCTTGTGAGTTAGTTCTAAGCTTGTTAAATGCTTAGAAATGGTCTTAATTTCATGCCCTTGGTGTCCATTTTGGTTGATTTCAAGTTTGGAACTCAAAGAAACTCCATTGGAGCTCAAGTATGCTTGTTGCTTATTTCTTACTTTAAGGATGATTTAAGGTAAGGGATTTAAGTTAATTTAGCTCAAATAATGCATAGAAATGTATTATTATATGTGAGAATAAAGTAGAAACAAGACCCATGTGAATTGGCTTTGGGGATTGAAAGAATGAGCAAGTTTTGTGCAAGATAGCACGCTATCACATAATGCTGGAACTGCATTGGTGACATAATTTGGTGACGCATCATTGGCGATCTTCCAAGGAACCCAAGAATTGATGCTGTTGGTGATGTGTCACCGATGGTGTCACCTAGGCATGAGCCCTTCAAGCTCAGGGTACCTCAAGGATTTATCAATCTTTTGGCTATCATCCCTAGGCCAATTTAAAATGTTTTTTAGCCTCGGTTGGGTCTAGAACTCATTCCTAAATTAGGAATTATGCATTATTTAGGTGGCAGCTAAGAGGTGTGGTTAAGGTAGGGTAAGTAATGGTGGCTAAGGGGGTTAAAATGCTTAAGTTGTTAAAGGAGCACTAAGGGGATTCACGTGTGTTTCAGATTGTTTGTTGGCCCAGGTATGAGGTCATATACCTTCAGGCAATGAAAGAGAAACCCAAGAGGATCCCAAGCAAACCTGTGGTTTGGTAAGTAAGCTATTAAGGAGTCCTAAGCTAAGCTCGAAGAACTTAGTAAGTTGAACCACATAAGGCATCTACCACGCACAATAAGTTAAGGGAAGAGACAGGTAAGGAAGGAGTAAGTGATGACTTACTCTAAGTAACTCATCAATGGAGGGCAAACGTTGAATAAGTGGCGACTTACTTTAAGGCGCTGTAAGAGGACTTCATAGGGTTGGCTAAGTGCTAGTATAGGATACGGGGTCCAGTATACAAGTACCCCAGTCAGCAAGTCTGGAGCACCTCTGGGTGTAAGGAAGTCCTAAGTGCATTCGCATGTGCATATTTCATTCATTCATCCATCCATTCATTAATTGCATTGTTTGTTGTTCTTATTCTTGTTTCTGGTTGTGATGTTGTTTGCTTGATTTGTTATGTATGTTATTTATATATGTGTGTGCTTCTTATGCCTTGCATGCTAGCATTTGTTTCCCCCGGCTGGTACCAAATCCCTTACTGAGTACTTTAGAGTACTCACCCCTTAAGTGTTGTGCAGGTATTAAGCAGGCTAGTCAGGCTTAATAGTTGATACGGGGTGACTGTTAAGGCTAAGTTTTATTGGTCTAAAGATATTGTCTAAGTAGGAAACTTTACACTTCTAAGCAATTTGTAGCATAAGTTAGTACTGACCAAACTGTTTACCTTATAGTTTGAGGCTAAGTGAGTACAAGGAAAGTGTGGCTCATCACTTAAAGCTAGCTTACTTAGGTAAAGAGCTAAGGATAGATCTTAGTAGATATATGTTGCTTCTTCTAAATGTATGGTATTTTCATACAAATAGATTGCCTCTACTAGTATCCATTAGTGTGTATAATGCTAGAGTTGCATTTGGTTGCATATAAGATTGAGATGTATGCACATAGTTGTTACTTGAAGTTAAAGCAACTAAAATTTTTATGTCTTGGCTTGTTTTCATTTTTTTTTTATGAACTAGCGTGCCACAGTTTTCTTTATAGTTTTAATTTATTGCTATCACATAACCAGGATAATGCATGCACATTTCCTATGTAGGGTAGGCTAAGTAACTAGTTGCATGTAATGATTTAAGATACTTAACGAGTAATAACTAGCCAATTGTAACCAAGCGGGATCATAGTTCCCTAAGAGAGTACCGGTGTTAATAAATTAAGGTACTAGGGCCCTATTCCGCCACATGAAGGACATGGTGAATATATGTCTCAAACACTGAGCTGAAGCTAAGTGCCCAATGTTAAACAATAGTGCTTGTGTTTTCTTTACTTACAACCAATGTAAGATCTTTTTTCATTATGTTTCATGAGTCTGTGTACATGATATCTACAACTAGCTAGTTTTGGTGCTTCATCTTGATTGTCGCACATGTGAAAATAATTAAATCAAAGCAAACAAAAGGATTGGAAATATATTATAATGAGTAGTTAAAGAATCTATGACTCTTAGGCACAACATTTTCATAATCTAGAACTATTGCACCAGTGCAGGAATAGCCTCTCTATAGCCTATTATATTAGTGTTCAGCTTTTTTTTTTTTGGATAAATCTCTACTTTGAAATTCCTTCTCTAAGATATAAATTAAGATAAAATAAAACAACATAAAGGGTAACCCCATGGAGTAGCTCAACTGGTGAAACTATATTTACCTAAAGCAAGCGCTAAAGTTGAATGTGGCGCCAGTTTTGCTTTTCAATGAGGCCCAAATTTGATACAATTTATTCAATTATAGTTATATTATTATTAAGACTCTAAAAGGGAAAATTAAGTCTAATCACATATGTGGTGCTATTTTTGTTCTCTAACTTTACTATTTCTAAAAGAAATCCAAGTTGCCACTAAGTTGAATGTTTACTACAAATGTGGCATTAGAATTATATTATTATTAGATGAGCCATCAAACATAACACTTTTCTAGATTTGTGAATTATATGAATTAACAATTTTTGTTAGAACTTAAAGGTGCAACTCATAGTTGCACATTCTATTTGAAACACTAAATCCAATAAGTTTAATATTTTCATAAAGTAGGGGCCAAAATAAATTGTAATTAGTATAAGAAAATTATACCAATTTAAGGGTATTAGACCAATTTTGAGAATTTTAGGAACACATCTCAATATATATAACCTCATATTACAATGTTGATTGACTTTTTTTCCTTAGAGAAAAATTTATTTAGCTTTTCTTTTACTTTTATTGATAAATTTCCTAAATTTCCATACAATTCAAATTGAGTCACAATGTTGTAGACCTTTTTATCCTTAAAGACATTCTATTTCATGTTTTTTTATAATAAAACCCAATTTTGACATTTTATTTCCTTAGTTTGTCACCAAATTAAAAGAGGAAAAAAATCAATGCTTACATGTTCCCATCGCAGCATAGTAATAGATAGAACTCTATATTCATCCTTTACTTTACATGCTTAAGCATATGTGGCCTAAACTTTAATTACAACAACAACAAGCTAATTGAACAATAATAAGCTATTTTGGTAAAAAAAAAATTAATAAAATAGAATATCCTTAAAGGTAAAAAGGTTGTCTAATATGTGGCATCTTTATAATTTTTATTAAGTATTAAATATATGGTAAGAATATTATAAACGGTGGTGATGAAGGCTTCAATGAAATGGAACCGCAGCCATTACCAGTAAGGGTTTATAAGCAACACAACAACACCCACCAAAACTGTCATGATATAAGAAACAACAAAGATCACATAGAAATTTATATCAAATAGGCTATCCGTGTCTTCCCCATCCATGTTAATTGGAATTCTTGAACAAGGCTTCATTTTGTTACAGCTGATATGGATTGTAGCCCCACAAAGTAGAAGATTCCCTTGGAAACTTGTCTCATCGAATGTCCTAAATTGACCTTTCTGCTCTAGAATTGTCCTTGACAAATTGTTGATCCTACACTAAATATAGCCAATGCATTCAAGTCAATCAATTCATGAGGGTTTTTACCAGTCAAATGGTTATAGGATAGGTCCAAGCTCTTTATTAGTCTTAAGTTTGAAAAAGATGAAGGTATAGGTCCAATAAAGTTGTTATGTGATAAATTTAGAGCACAAATTTGGCTTAAATTCCCAATGTCTAGGGGTATTTGCCCAAATAAATGGTTGCCAGATAGGTCTAATCCTGCCATAAAATCTAAGATGTTGCCTTTATACTTGTATCAATTTTTCTTTGTCAAAAATTCCACTTGCTCCTCTATATGATAATCTTCAAGAAAAGTGTAGGCAAGCCATATGCTAGCTATATGTCCATATAATGAGCTGGACGTCCCAATATCAAGCATTGGGACATTTTCCAGCAATGTTGTTCTAAGTCTCACAAAACTAGATGTTATGATCATTGATTTTGTATTTGATTTCCTAAAAGAGAAATTATTGACACAATGGGGCAAGTGGCCTAAAAGATTATTATGAGAGAAATCCACCAAACTTAGCTCTTTCATTGACATAACTGAATTGAGATTTCACCTTGAAAACTATTTCCTTTCAATAAAAGAACACTCATTGCTACTAAAAAGCTACTAATCTCCATTGGAGTTGACCTTGGTAGATGATTATTTGAGAGATCGAGTGTCACCGAAGAAAGGCTTCCATAGAATGCAATAGTCATGTTGCCTTTCAATTGATTTTGGCCAAGATGTACATGCAACAAATTGAGCATAAAATAGAGGCAAGATGGTATTGAACTCGATAAGTTGCTTGAGGAAATGTCTAGATATGAAAGTTGATGGAACTGACAAAACTCTTATGGAATAGGCCTCTCAAAATGACTGTTAGACAAGTCCAATATACTTATACTTGAGCAAAATGTTGATATCCATCTTGGAAGTTTGCTTGAGAAGTTTTTGTTTTTAATATCTAACGAGTAAGGCCCTGATGAGGAATTGGTAGGAGGAAAATCTTCAATGTCTTCTTTGAAATTATTACCATCCAAATGTAAAACAAAGATCTCTTTAGACTTTAATAAACTAATAAGCATTGGATATATTTCCCATTTCAAGTTGTTATTCGACAATCTCAATGTTTCGAAAGGCAGACAACAACCTGAAATCGATTCTCTAGGTACTTCTCTTGACAATTCATTGTTTGATAAGTCTAAATAACATAGGTTAGTTACATTACCCAATGAACTTGGTATTTTCCCAACCAAGCCATTATTTGACAAACTTAATTGTTCTAGTGAGCGACTTTCAAGATGATCAACTTCAAATGCGTTCTTATCCAATATTAAGTATTGTAATTTTGGAAAGACTAATCCAAAGTTCTATGGAACTTGTCCTCCCATGTTTTTTTTGGCTACATGCAGTAACATAAGATTGGGATTAGGTAGCAATGGCAATGTGAGGGACCTAATAAATAAGTTATTCCTGATGTAAAGTATCTCCAATAACAATATTTTCTTGCTTAAATTGGCTCTGGATTATTGTAATAAGCAGTAATTGCTTAATTAGTCACATGGTAATTCAAAAAGTACGATTAAGCTGACAATTAGATTATTGAATATTTGACCTAGCAAGCAAAGACTATAACTCGTGTCAGTAACCCTAGAAAGGAGTCAAACAAATTTAATTTAAATTTTTTATTTTTTGGGAAGGGGTTTAAAAGGAAGCATAACACTTGAATTAAAGAGAATGGGTGTTAGGTAACATTAAATTAAAGAACAGAGGTGGAATTGGAACTAATAAAATAAAAACACCAAACTTATTTGTGATCTTGTGCGCGGTTTATTTAAAAAATCCTGTGAACTAATTAAATATCATTCCTTTAAATTAACTAATTTCTCACTAGTCACCACGTATTGTACTGGTAATATTTTTTATTTTTTATTTTTGTTTGTCCAGAACCAAAACGTCCTGTCCTAGGCTAACATGACACGTCAGAGTGATAAGTA
The DNA here is from genome assembly GCA_005392925.1 of Aquilaria sinensis. Lineage (NCBI taxonomy): Eukaryota > Viridiplantae > Streptophyta > Magnoliopsida > Malvales > Thymelaeaceae > Aquilaria > Aquilaria sinensis. The sequence continues at coordinate 130,523 of SMDT01002819.1, read as the reverse complement.
AAATATTAAATACTGTTACTGCTAGGTATACTGCACCTAGAATTTTTAAGGTATATTGCATGGTATACCGTGCCGCATACCGTTACCATTTTCATAAAAAAATAAATGTTAAAATATTATTTTAAGATGGCATAATTTGTTTAATAATTTATTTTTACACATTTTATATGTATTCTAATTTTTCTTATCATAATTTGTCAAATATAAATAAAATATATATGATAGAAGATATTTAGTTGGGGTAACATGCACTAAAAATCCGATTGAGGGATATTGTTTAGCACCGTAGAGACCTTTAAGCTGCTATCATCCATTAAATTTTTATATTAATTAAAAAAATAACAAAAACAATAAAAGTAAATGTTTATTTTATGATATGTGTATTATTTATATTTTAATGTTTTATATATTTATGATATTTTTTATGTAAAATAAAAAAATAGCTGTGAAAAATAAAATACTGCGGTACGTACTACGTGGTATTTGTAGTATATCTCAGTTTTTTGACAAAATACATACAAAAAGTAAGCAGTATACAATATATTGTTATACAACGATATACCGCACGGTAAAATAACAAAACACAAAAATATTTGTATTGTGTACTGCATACTAGCTGTAAATGGTATATCACGGTATTTAACACTATGGTGGCAAGCCATGATTAAATGATATTGTCGTCAACAAGAAATGCCTTAAAATTAAAAAAACAAAATTTTCCTATAAAAAATTAACTAAACAAACAAAAGTAGTACTCCATTATAAAAATATTGTATTTATCTCTAAAATTTGGGTCTGTTAATCCGATCCCTCGTTTTGCTTATCCAACTAATCATCTTCATGTAGATATTATGAAAAAGATTGTTCAACATCCTCATTTCAGTGAAGCATTAGCTGTTGGGTGATTAGTCTAGGGAGGTTGAATTTGGGAAAAATATAGTTTTGGAAATATATATAATTATTGACATGTGTAGATGAATGGTGGCACATGTTTGGACATGATACTCCTAATCTGAAGAAGTTGGCAATTTGACTTCTTAGCCAAACTTCATCATCTTTAGGGTATGAGAGGAATTGGAGTGCATTGAATGCATACACACAAAAATAAGGAATAGGTTAGAGCATGAAAGGTTGAATGACTTGGTGTATGTCCATTATAATCTTCACTTAAGAAACAGATATTTGTTTCATTTTAAGAAGTGCAAGATAATAATTTTATTTTCTTTTTAATTTTTTATTTATGGTATTGATTTAATTTTGTATGATTTTATTATTTAGGCTCCATAACCGGAGATGAGAATATGACCCAATTGATTATGAATATATTAATAAAATTGAGTTTTAGGTTGTTGAGGAAGATCCTTCACTTGAAATTGAAATTGATGAGTTGGAAGAAGCTCTTTCTCATGAGGAAAATCAAGGTTGCATAGTATTTTCCAAATTTTAATTTGTTGTACTCAACAAATATTTTCTAGAAATATTGTTGTTCTCTAATTGTTTATTATTTTTATTTTATAGTTAGTGGAAGCTCAAGCAACACATTTAATGAAGTGAATGGTGATGAGGAGGGACTCGATCTTTTTGCATTTGTTGGCATTGTTGAAGGAAGTGAAAGCAGTGAAAATGAGAATGATTGTTGATTGGAAAAAAAAAATCATGTGATGTTGTGAAACACTTAGTTTTTTTATATTATTGACATTATTTTACTTATTTGGATAAGTTTAAAACTTTGTGTTTCTTTAGAATTTGGCTTGTGTTAGGTTAATTAACTTGGCGATGCTTGAAGGTACATTTTGATGGATGAATGATCTTGTGATAAATTATTGTGTATTATTATTATTCGTACTACTACTACTACTACTACTACTACTACTACTATTATTGTTATTATTATTTGAAAAAAAATATTGATATCAAGAGAAAAATGTGTTGACAATCATTGAATGTCATGAACAAGTAAACAAGACATTGCAAGACTTCAAGTTTAGATTTCAGAGAATGGTGGCTACTGGAAAACTTTTTTCGCCTTGTGTTGATTGAACCGGTGGTTTAACCGGTTGAATCAATTGAACCATGAACCTTTGATTTGAACGGTTCTATCCCCGGTTCGGCTTTTACAACATTGCCTTGAGGGGATATGAATTCGTCAATGTCATTATCACCTAAATTCAACTCTTCCAAGTTCCTCAAAGCGTTGACTTCTGATGAAATGGACATGATATGAAAGTGATTACTAATAAGAAATCAATTTTAGACTTGGGGAAGAATAAAGTGACCTATAATGAGAAGTGATCCATTAATACTGTTTCCATTCAGATTTAGAATCTTGAGAGAGAGAAGCCTTCTTAGGGAGGAAAAAACTTTGTTGTCCAAATGATTATTTTCCAAATTAAGGACTTCTAGATTACCCAGCTTCAATAATTCATATCCTTCAACACCTGCATGTGTATTTGTGAGAACATCCACATTAGTTATATTGCACTTCTTTTAACTACTCCCCTGTCACAGTTTAATTTTTGGGTCAAATTTCACCTTCTCCACTGAAATTTGACATTTAAATAATTTATGATGAAAGTAGAAAACCAAAAATCTTGAATTTGAATAGCAGAATATTGATAGGATAGAGATGAAGTAATAAAAAAAGGTCCTTCATGTCACTGTTTGACTATTTGGATTGACTGTAAATGGATTTTCTCATATTAATTGAAGTCCTTGCAGAATAATATTTAGGAACTGCAATATATTTATGTGCAATTTAAAAAAGAAAAAAAAAAGATCTTATTACCTGGAGTGTGCAGGGTCCCTTCCAACCGATTAAATGACAGATGCAGAGCCTTCAGGGATGAAAGAGCAACCGAGTATGGTATGATGCCATTGCCCTAATTGTTACCACTTAGATCAAGAAATTCCAAGTTTTTTAACTTGCATAGATTTCGAAAACATTTCCGGAGAACATGAGCCTGATGAGAAACATTCAACTGGTCATTTATAGCCTTCAGTATCTTTTAGCAGCAGGCACGGGACTTACTCCAGTAGTCGACAGCTGAAATGTGAAAGTCCAGACAAGACCCAAGGCCAAGGGAAGTAAGAGACGAAGAAATCCCACTCAAAGACAACAAAGGATTGAAGGCGCGGAACAGGTTCCAGCTTGTTAAGAATATTCCTTGTTAAGAATTTCTAGTTGTTTGCAGCTCGTTAGAAATCCGAATCCGAATTAGAACACTACTTAATTTCTCTTTAACTCTAAATTAAAAACTTGCAAAAAACACATGTAGCTTATTACTGATTACTAGTGTGTGTGTGTGTGTGTGTGTGTGTTACGAGAGAGGAGATGTAGTGGAAGGGAAAGACCTTCATTGTCCATGCAGCCACCAATGTGATTGCCGGCGAAGTAAAGAGCCCTGAGATCCTGAAATGGCAGAAACAAGGAACAGTTTAGGTACCAAAGCCGCAACCTGCCATCCCTCGTATCGTTAAGAATCAAATTCATGACTCGGTTGGTCGTAGAGTTGCACTCGACACCCTCCCACAGGCAGCAGTTAGGATGGGTTCCCCAGGAGCGAAGAGACCCGCCGTTGGGATGGTTAAGAGAGTCCCTGAGATGCAGAAGGGCAGTTCTCTCCGTCTCCCAGTAACCGTAACAACTACTAGTAATTAACAGTACACTTGTCACTAACACCAACAACATCGCCGGCGGCCACATCAACCTCCCTAATTCCATTCGCTCGCTAGCTCAATTTTTTTTGGTTTGTTCAACTTAGCAATATGCCATCTGCGACTCCAGTTATAAGCAACTAAGTGTTTACGGAATAGCAATAGTAAACAACGACATTAATTAATGACGTGTTTCTTGGTTTCTCCAGCCCCAATTCATTGTGGAAAAACTCTGGATAATAACATGACTGTATAGATAATTGAATGTACTATAAACTTCAATGGACTTTTTTTTTCCTTTTAACTCTATTATTATTATTATTATTATTTAGGGGAGCTTATTATTATTATTATTATTATTATTATTATAACGACTGCTGCTGCTACTACTACTATTTTTAGGTTTTCATAATCAAATCTTGAAGGTTTGAGAGCTATAGAATATGATTATATGATTCAAACAGTTTGTGGGAAACTCGCTAAATATGTTTCCACTAGCTCTTAAACCTAAGTTAACCTAAGTTTTCTAGACTTGCTCACGTTACATGACCTTCTAAATTTGTGCCACCTGCAAATTGCAATAGGACTTCAGTTTCCCCCATAAAGATTAACTGTAATTTTGTTAGAATTATATATATTTACCTTATGTGGTTTAAAAAATGTTCTATTACCTGTTGAATCCCTTTTGGCCTAATAAATAAGTTTTCTATCTCTAAAATGCTGATAAGATCTCTCCACTTACCGTAATAAATTCATTTTAAGTTAGAGGTTTTGACATTATCAACCTTTCTTTCCATTATAAAAAGGAAAACTGATAATTGTGAAAAAAAATATTTATGTAATTTTAATTTATTAAAAAATAATTATTAAAAAAATTAAATTAAGAAATTAATATAAGGACAAAAAAAGTTGTATAGATGCTGAAACCATAAGAGAGAAGGAGTAATTTTGATAGAACTTCAATTATAGTTTACCCTAATATTGATTCTGTAGTTGTTTTCACCCACCCCTAAAGTCACAACAAAGGTTTTTAATTCAGTTGATGGGACATTACCGCATCTTGACATCACAAACATAAAGGGCTGATAATAGAACCTACATTTTGGTTGGCAAACCTACACTTAACCTACATTTTTTTAACTCCAGTGGTAAAAATTGCTCCTTGTGTTGTGGAGGGAAAATCTGATAATTCTGATATTGCTTTTATCGTTCATGATTTTAAAAAACAATGTATATATAATTGTTAAATTCCACACGGTCTCCTAAAATGTTTCGCTTTTTATATATTGTGATGAGATATTTTCATTTATCACTAACTTAAAATAGTATTCATAAATTACCAGAGCTCAAATTTCATTGCATGGAAATTGATACCTCTAACCATAGTATTCATAAATTATTTTGTACAAGTTCATATTGGAACCAATATCGACCGATTAATTTTTTTCCCTTATTTAATATTTGATTGGATATCTGTACGATGTACTGTTATATCATTATTGCCTAAATGCGACTTAGTCCGGAGAAAAGTTTCCATTATCCAAGTCTTGTAAACACAAAATTCTTTTTATATTGTTGAACTAAGAGCTTTGAATAGTCTTGATAGTTAAACTACCTGGGATTCCGGGTCAGATAGGGGAGACCCTTGTTCATTGGGCAGCTCCAATTACCTGTATACAAAGACATGAAAAAATAACATTAGGAGGGCTTCAGTGGATATCCCAAGGCAGACCCCTCCGATGCTCAAGTTAGTATAATTGTAGTGTAAAAACGTAAAAGGAAGTGTGGCGGAACAGGGCACCAGTGCCCTAAATTGCTAACACTGGTAGGCTATTTAGGAGTTATGATCCCACTTAGGTTACAATTTGCTAGTTATTACTCGTGAAGTATCTTAAATCATTACTTGCAACTAGTTACTTAGCCTGTTCTGTATAGAAAATATGCATGCATTGTCCTAGCTTTGGAATAATCTTAAATTAAAATGATAAAGAAAACTATGGTGCCAGTTCATAAAACATAAGTGGAAACAAAGCCAAAACATAAAAACTTTAGTTGCTTTAATTTCAAGTAACAACTATATGCATACATCTCAATTTTATATGCACCCAAATATAACCCTAATGTTATACACACTAATGGACACTAGTGGAGACAATCCTTTTGTATGGAAATACCATACATATAGAAGATGCAACAAAAATCTACTAAGATCCATCCTTAGCTCTTTACTTAAGCCAGCTAGCTTCAAGTGATTAGCCACTCTTTTCTTGTACTCATTTAGCCTCAAACTTTAAGTCAAACACTTTGGTCAGTACTAGTTTATGCCAAAACTAACTTAGAAACTTGGAGTTTTCTACTTAGAGAATACCTTCAATCCAATAAAACTTAACCTTAATAGCTACCCCCTACCAACTGTTAAGCCTAACTAGCCTGCTTAACCTACACAACACTTAAGGGGTGAGTAATCAAAAGTACTCAGTAAGGGATTTGGTACTTGCAGGGGAAAAGATATGTAAGCATGCAAAGCACAACAAACACACACATATATATAAAGCATACAAAGCAAATCAAGCAATCAATAACACAACCAGAAACAAGGATAAGAACAACAACAAACAATGCAAATAATGGATGGATGGATGAATGAATAAAATATGCACATGCATATGCACTTAGGGCTTACACCCGTAGGTGCTAGACTTGTCATGAGCTCACACGGCTGGGGTACTTGGATAGTGGCCCTCATATCATATGCTAGCACTTAGTTAACCCCATAAAATCCTCTTACAAGTGCCTTAGAGTAAGTCATTGCTCACTCAACCCTTGCCTGCCTTCACGGGCTACTTAGAGTAAGTCACCACTTACTTTTTCCTTACCTGTCTTTTCCCTTAACTTATTATGCAAGGTAGCTGCCTTATGTGGTTCAACTTACTAAGCACTTCGAGCTTAGCTTAGGGCTCCTTAGTGGCTTACTTACCAAACTATAAAGTTTGGTTGGGATTCTCTTAGGTTTCCTTTTCATTGCATAAAGGTCTACGACCTTCCACTTAACCAACAAAGAATCTGAAACCTGCCTTAATCCTATTAGTGCTCTCTTAGCAACTTAAGAACTTTAACCCCCTTATCCACCATTGCTTACCCCACATTAACCACACCACTTAGCTACCACGTAAATAATGCATAATTCCCAACTTAGGAATTATTTCCCAATTAAGGATACAGAACATCTTAAATTAGCTTAGGGATGATAACCGAGAGTTTGAGACATTTTTAGGATGCCCCAAGCTTGAAGGAATAGTGCCTTGGCGACGCTATCGGTGACACATCGCCAAAGGCATCAATGCTCAGGAATCCTGAGTTTTACCAGTGACGCATCTCAAATTTGTGTCACCAAATGCCGTCGCCAATGCATTACAGCATTGCGCGACAACGTGTGAACTTGCACGAAACTTGCTCAAACTTTCCCATCCCAAGGCCAATTCACATGGGTCTTATTTCTACTTCATTCCCACATGTAATACTACATTTCTATGCATTATTTGAATTGAATTAACTTAAATCCCTTACCTCAAGTCGTCCTTAAAGCAAGAAAGTAACAAACACACTTGAGCTTTATAGAGTTCCTTTGAGTTCCAAGCTTGAATTAAACCAAATTGGACACAAATGGCACAAAATTAAGACCATTTCTTACCATTTAACAAGCTTAGAACTAATCCACAAAGATGAAAGACGTTTACCTTAGGGTTTGAACAAAAAACTTGCAGGAACAACTCTAAATGCACCGAATCCACAAAAAATGAGCTAAGGGCTTATTGGGATGGCTTTGGGATCTTCAATTTTCATGAAAATTTGGCTAAAATAGGAGCTTTAAAGGTGGAGAGCTATGGAGGAGAGAAAGCCACGAAAATGGCAAATGGGGGAGATGATGAATAGTGTTATCTCCTCCACTTATATAGCCATCCTTTCTTCCATTTGACACTTTGGCCCTCAAACTTAACTTTGAATCACTCAGGCCACTTAAACTCTTCTTACACCAACACTCTTTGGTCCCATTAAAAGGTTTTTCTTACCCAAACACTTTGTCCTTAAGTCACTTGAGCTATTATAAGACATAATAGCTCAATTTTTCACTCAGTGCATTTTTCACCCTTAACTTTCGCTTTTGGTTCAAATAGCTATAAACGCTTATGATCTTAAATCAATAAGCTCAAAACACTTGCATGAACCTAATTTTATTAAAATTATGATCATGCCACTAACTTGGGCCAAAATTACCATTTTGCCTTCCTTGCCCTTTACATGCCAATTACACTTTGGAACTCAATTTATCCTTACTTAGCTTGCTTTCATTGCTTAATAAAATTTATTTAAGGAAAATAACTTGGGATCTATTTACCTTGACATACAAGGTAGAGCAAACACTAGGAAAGCCTTTATAGAAAGAGATAGATACACCCTGCATATATAGCCAATAGGTGGCCTTAGTGAGTTTGTGCCCTAGTTTCTAAATCTGATGGGCGTCATGGGGCCTCTATTTATAAATCAAGCTTGAGAACCGATAACCTAATAATAGTTTAGTCTAGCTGTTAGGTACCTCCTAAGAGCTTGGCTTAGGCCAAGAAAAACAAAGGAAAACAAGAGAAAACAAAAAGGAAGGATAAGGAGAACTATGGAGTCTAGTACAGTGGTCTATGTGTAAAGCTGGAAATTTTCAGGGCTTAACTGCACATAGAAACTAGACTATGGAAAGACAGACAGAAAACAGAGAAAGGGGATCAAATTGTACACTTAAATGAGTGGTACAATTAGAACTATCAACTTTAAGTTGATCATTTCGGCCATGCAAGTTTTTAAGGTGACTAGTGCCATACTAAGCCAAATTGTGGGAGACAACAATGATTGCTAGTCTAGTCTTGTCTACCACTAAAGAACTATTCACTAGTTAACTAGTTAAACTAACTAGTTTGTTAGCTAGTTACATGGCCGGTTACACATGGGTGATTATAGTACTTTGGTACTTGTGTTTGTCTTATGCTTGGCATTTAAAGCCATGGATGGACTTAAGTGACAAGAAAACCTATGTTTTAGTGGCAGTTTTGTGAACATGTGAAGTAGAGGACTATATTTTCTCATGCAAAGAAATGGAGGCAAAAGTTAGCATTTTAGCTAACTAAAACACAAGTCTTTCGGCCGAAACTAGTCAAGACCATTACTTTGCCATTTTGGGTTCTTTGCTCATCACTTGACCAAGAGTTTTCCTTGAGAGTTCACTCACCATTTGGTCTTGAATCCAAGAAATCTTGAGGGCATTGAAGGATTCAAGCTTGGAGAAGTTTGTTTCGGCCTTTGCTTTCCTGGAATCAAACTTTGTTCTTGGAGATTCAAGGAAGGCCGAGCCTAATCAAGCTAGGGTTTAAGGTATTTCTTATGTTCTCCTTGATTCCATGGTATTTTTTCCATGAACAAGGGATTTAAGTGCTCAATTGATGTTGGATTGAGTTACTTGAGCATGTGTTATGGTGGATTGCAAGTCCATTGTTGGCCGAGAGTGTTGGGTGACATAACTTGATGTTCTTCTTCATTTCCATGGAAATTAATCCTTGACTAAGTGTTATTGTTGCCTATTTGATCTTGTGCTAGGCTATTTGGAGTGAGGAACATAAAAGTGTGCAAGTTGTTATGTTGGCCGAAAGTTCAATGTGAAGGAAATTTCATGTTCTTCACATTATTACATGGTATTTGTACCATGGTTAAGGTTTAATGATGCTTGGATGAGCATGTGTTGGATTAGATTGATGAAGAATATTATTGTGTGAAAATGGACATTTTGGCCGAAAGCTTGGATTAGTGTACTTGAGTGTTCTTCACTTGGTTACATGGTAATGATGCCATGAGTGATGTTCATTGATGACTAGATGATCGTGTAATGAGTTGGTTTGATGGATAACACAAAAATGTGGAATTGGGCATTGTGACCAAGAGGTTAAGCTTGTATATTGTAGTGTTCTTCATAGAAATCATGGTAGTTAGTCCATGAGTATGTGTTGTTGATGCCTATGTGTTGTTATGGTAGGCATTGTGATTGAGGAACACTTGGGCATTTGAAGCTTGGTTGTGACCGAGAGCAATTGAGGTAGGGTTCACTAACACTTGTTGTTGCTTGGTAATGTACCATGGTTCAAGTGTTTAGAGTGGCTAAGTGATGGTTAAAATTTGCCAAATGACGTTAGTTGTTTGATGGGCTATTGAGAATACTTGGTCTACTTGTTGATTAGCTAATTGACTATTGTACATGTACTAGAAATGCAAGTAAATGTGGCCTATTTGCTTGGCATTTTGGAGCTCTAAGTGGAAGTGGTATGTTGAAGGTTTTTGTGTGCATTGTGCACATGGGTACATGTATGGTTCATTATGGCCGAGAGCAAACATGTGGAGTGTGTGTGTGTACTTGTGTGCTTTGGTGTTTCCATGTGCTTGCTAACCCCACTTATGGTATTATGGATTATTTGCTATGGTTAATTATCTTGTATATGTGTATGCTTGGTTTCCTTTCTCTTTGTGTTTGTTTTGCAGGTAAAGCTGACAAATGGGTGGTTAAGCTTTGAGTGAACACTCAGCTTAACTAAATAGACTCATTTTTGAGTTGTATATGTATATAAGTGAATCCTACTTAGTTATACTCACTGCCCATCCTTTTATTTCAGGCAAGGACATTCAGCCTGAGTAGTGCTAGCTTGCTTGTTGCTTGTGTTTTGCACTAATTTGCTTAGTTTCCAAGGTATGTGCCAATGTGTGCTTGGCTTATCATTTAGGTTCTTTACAAGTCTTATATCTTTGTTGGTCGAGACTTATGAGCTAAGTTTGCAGGCTGTAGTTGGAGACTTGTCTAGGAAAGCTATGGATACTTGGACTTTGGCTCTGATCATAGTATTTTCTTGCATGACAATGAATCAGGCAATTGGGTTGGTGTTACAGTGTGTACTCTTGTATGGCATACTCAAGGTTATGTTTGACCATTAGTGGTCTTGGTATGTAATAACTTGGCATATTTGGCTTTTGGATTCATGGCATGTAGCCATGTTGGACACTAGGTAGACTACTCTTTTGTGTACATATGTGTAGTCCTTGATGCCTAGACTTGTGTTGGTTTTGTTGGGTTTATATGCCAAGTTATGTAAGGACTTATGGATGGCTTTATGCCTATACTTGGATGCTAAATGTTTTGGGCCAATGTTTGGCACTTTTATGTGATTAGTTGTGGGCCTTGTCTTATGGAAATGTTGTGCACCAGTATGTGTATGTTGTTGGCCAAGAGCATCATGTGCATTTTACCTATGGTTTCAAAATAAAAAACCAACATTGAGGCTTCTTGGTTGTCATATAAGTAGCACACTTGATTGCACACCAATTATGCACTTAAAACTTCATTAAGTGTTGCCTTGCTTGGAATGCAAGTAATCAATATAAGCCTTGCTTGTTGTGCAAGTTAGTGGTATTGGGCCTTGCCTTTGCTGCAAGTAACTATTGGGTTTGTTTTAAAAGCCTCCTGGGCCACCTCCCAGGCTTCTCACCTTAAGAAAATAAGACTTAAGGTTTCCATTGCTTGTTTGGCCGAATTGAGGAAATTTAGTACAAAAGTGGGTTTGGGAGTTAAACCTTGAAACTTATAAGCCAGGGCCTAAGTGAGGTGTGACACTAGCTCCAGTTTTATCTACCAAAAGGCCCCTCCCCCAGTGAATGCAGGGTTAGAGGAGTTTTCACATTCTGATATTCATATGTGGAGAGTCCCTCATGTGGGAATTTGTTCAGATAGTCGTGTTCATTTTTTGCTTTGATAAGATGCTTATGTTGTACTCAATTGAGTTGCTTTTATAGAGCATTACGCCTTTTAAGGACTCATGTGTCCTCTATTCTCAAGGCCAAAATAAGGCCGATAAACAGATTGGCCCCGTTGACAAAAAATAAACTTCTATGATGGGATAAGTGTTCTTCAAAAAATCATCCTTAAAGGAACAAGAGATTGCAGTCTCCTCTATACTTCAAATATGATGATTAGGCATTTACAGACTTCTAGGCTTAGACCTTAAAGGGTTTTGAAGAGCTGACGATACTTGACAGTTTGTCGAGTATTCCCTTCATAGAGGAAAAAACTCAAGAAGTAGTTGTAGTTGTTTATTAGAAGGTGTGACCCTGTATCTATCTAAGACTTTGAGAGGTAATTTGGACATTCTTTTGTTCAAGGTCTTGGAGAAAGCAAGATGTCCTTCCATCAAGGCTGGTTAAAGAATGTCTATTTCCTGTTTGGCATTTAATGTTATTTTCGTTTACGCGGCCTCATTATGGTTATTTTTCCAACATTGATCATTTAGACCTTGTCATCCTCTTGTGGGCTCAATGTACTTTTTAAGGATATTCCTTTTGTAGGAGTACTTGATTCTTGTTTGGTGAGAGGGCTCTGAATGTGTTTAACTGTAAAGAAATTTCTATGCTTTTGTTAAGAATCTTCGAAGAGTTTCTTGACCTTCTTGTTAGGCTTTCTACTTGGTTCATGGAGGGCCAATAGCTTATGTGGTCATAGCTTTTGAAACCTTACAATGTGCTTATGAGGACTCGCAGCTCTTATGGTATTTAGTATTGCCCGACAGATGGGGGCTCATCATACACAAAGTCATTGGTATTACCCTTTTCAATCAATGATCCACGGCAATCTTTTTGAAGCCCTTTTTGGATCCCTCTTTGGGCACATAGATTTCAGGGATTCTTTCTTATGAAATCTTCTTTTGTAGGACCTAATAATTTTCTTTTTTTGGATGTTATCAGTACTGGTGCCTCAAGGGCTTTCGAGTCGACAAATGATGTTCTTCTATAACAATTTAGTGATCTGGGATGTAGCGATTGAGGCTAGTGGCTCCACCTTTACCTATTTGGTGAAAGAGGTTACCACCATAATACAATACTTGACTTGACCTGAAGTCGTGGAGAGTGCCCCAATCAAGTCTAGCACCCAAAATGGAAAATAACCAAGAGTTAACAATTAGGAAAGCATCAGCAAAAGACATCCTCTATATTTATGAGTTAAGTTGATAGACGTGACATCGTTGAACAAGATTTCTGGCATCAGCTCAAATTGTGGGCCAAAAGTAGCCTCATCTCAGAGTCTTGTGAGCCAAAGAATTAGCACCAATTTAGGCTCCACAATCCCCTTGGTGAATTTCTCAAAGGACGGCCTACCCTTGCTAGGCTACAAGGCATTGTTGCAGTTGGCCACTTTCTTTTCGTTTGTTGACGTCATTTATAGTGCTTGGAAGGAATCATGTAAAAAGTACACATAAGATTCATTTTTCATATTGGAACCTTTTTCACTTTTGGTGTAGGCATCGGCCTTTAGTTATTGTACTATATTCGGCGCCAGATTGATAATTGATAAGATCCTGTGTTGGGCATGTTCTTTACCAATAGGCCCCTCCTCTTTTTAAGAAAATGTAGGCTAGGGATCCTGCATTTTCTTAAACATCGTCATCTTCCGAAATGAGGTCTGCGTTTGTCTAAGAGTGTTATGATCCCTTATTTCTTGTGTCAAGCTACTACACTTTATGTGGTGTCATTTGCTAGGAGGTGTGCAACGCCTTTCTAGGCTATTTTTTAGTAGAAGTATATTAGGGTTGTTTTGCCCTATTTGCTTTGCCTCCGTTTTATGAGCCATCATTAGACTTTTAGGATAGCTTGTCCCTTTTTGGTGGTCTTCTAATAACTTGAGCCTTACAAGCTAGTTTGACATCATAAGGTCTTGTCTAGCATTGTTGTACCTTGTAAGGATTATAGTCCCCATCGTAGAGGTTTAAGTTAAACGCTGTGTAAGTCTCAGCCTTTGTGGCTTAGGGCTTGTAGCCTTGGAGCCAGTCTTCCTTTGTTTGTCATGTTGCTTCATGTAATGCTTTTCATAGTCAGAAGGGGTTCGTTCTTCAATGGTGCCTTATATCAGGCTCTTATAATTGAATAGGGTTCATTTCCTGATCATGTGGCCTCATTCAGGGCCTTCGGCTATTTTTTACAGGGTTAGCATTCTTCTTATTGTGTGACCTCATCCAAGGCCTCTGACTGTTAGGCTTTTATCCTTTGTGAGGTTTGCTTCCCTCCAAATCGTTTGGCCTAGGGGGCCTATTGCTGTTAAGCTTTTAACCTTCATAAGGTTAGCCTCCCTTCCAATCATTTAGCCTTGGGGGGCCTTTGGCTATTAAGCTTTTAGCCTTCGTAGGGTCAACCTCTTTTCTGATTGTTTGGTCTCGGAGGAACTCTATGTACAGCCTTGAGGGGCGTCCGAGTGTAGGCTCAAAAGGCTTTTGCGATAGATGATAACAAGTTCTACTAATTAACCTATGGGGAAGAATTTTGATGCAACAACGAGGACGTAGCCTTTAAAAGTTTTGGTGATGAAATAGTTAACTGAGCCCCTAGCTTCAACTGGTGATAGTCATAACCAAGACGGTGTGTTTGAAGGTGCTAATAATCCCCTGGCGTTAACACTGATCCCCTGTCTCATCTTCATACCATTTGCTGCATTTATTTGATGTAGTTGAGGTATCTGGTATGTTTGAAATATATCATGTAGTTGTTGCTTCATTTGCTATTGTTGAAGTAACTGTTACTTCACAATATACTGGTAATGCTAATATTGTTGTTTGATTTGTTGTGACTACAGCATAAGTTAGGCTTGCGACTGTTTCAGACGCTGATACTGAAGCATGCTAGTATATGGATGAGAATTTATGTGAATGGAAAGTATTGGAGCTTGCCTGCTAGGGACCACTAATAGGATGATGTGAAAAACCAGGGCGAACTTGCTGCATTGAGCCCACATTAACATTTCCTTGTAGTGAATCCAAATTGGTGCTAAGCTGTGGTTAACCTAATGCTGTTCGTTTGGTGTTTGAATAAAAAAAAACACATAATCATGTTGAAAGTTTCTCAGTACCTTGGCCTTTTATGTGATTATGTAGGCCTCATAGGTTATTTTAGAAAAGGCATTGGCCTTTAAGTGATTAAGAAGCTTGTGTGGGCTTTTTGGAGAAGGTGCTTGCGTTTTCTGATATAGTACTTTACAGGTTCATTAACTGTATCTAAGGATTCATTTAATCATCATGTGAGCATCGTTGATCACATTTGAGACTTTGGCTACCCAAGAGCAAATGTGTCATATCATGTGAGAATGCTTGATTACTCTTAGTATTTCAATATGTGTCAGAACATGTGCACTAAATGATGATCACAATCATATGTATTTCAAGTAATGGTCAGCTTTGCACGAGGGGATAGGATAACATTATTAATGAAAGTGTTATTTGTGCCTCAAGGGAAAATGTGTAAATTTTTCCTACCATTATCGCACTGATGTTGAGATGGCGTAAGGCCTAAACTTTCCATGTGCCCTTTGTGCATACAAAAGTCTTCTTGAGCACTTTAAGTAAGAGATCTATAGTTAATGTTACAATGAGCTCTAGACTCCTACACTTTTTAAATAAAACATTTATCCACAAAAGGGCATGTTAAATAGCCCAATAACTTTGGCACAAGGTACATTTACTAGTTGGCATGAGAAGCAATCCATAGCACAATCATGCTTGCAGCTTAGTTCACAGAACTTTTTTATAAACTCATGCTTATATAGGAGCTTTCGGCATTTCATGCCTTGTAACTTAAGGTATGTCTTACGTGTGCATGTCCATGTAGTGGACTACTAAATGTAGTATGAGAATTTATGTGGATTTTATTCACTTCGGACATGTATTTAATTCACATGTGCAATAGCAATAATACACTCAACTTGTGGGTTATTGTCTTAAAAATACTCATATCAATGCATAATGATATTAATTTCATGCCCAGTCTATAGTTTTCACGTGCATTTCTATTAACATCTTTATGTGCATACATGCATCCATAATAGTAGATATTTTTCAAGCAAAAATATGTATGCAAAGAGATATTTGGTACCTTGGGGGTAATTGACAATTATCCCATACCTCTGGATGCTCCATGTTATTAACACAAATTTCTTCCTCTTTTTAAGCTTTGTATAGATTTTTCTTATTTCACTGCTCATGTGGGCAGATTCACGTGGAATTGCCATTGACCATTTTCTCCCCGCCCTTTTTATTTTTTATTTTCCTTTTTCGGCCAAGCATGCCTCTTTCTTGTTGAGTACTGATTGCGTAAACCTAGCTTATGCCATAAGCCTTCCTTCTATTATATAACTACTGTCACTTTAACCCCTACTTATTAAAAATTATCATTTGACGGACGCGTTATGATTTTTATGAAATTGTTTCCTCATTACTACGTCAGTCATCAATATTGATTACCGAAATCCCTACACACACACACACACACACACCCAATCGACGAAACTAATCTAGGTTTTCAATTTGGTCAAACGAGGGGAATTAATTAATTTGTTGGATCCTAGAATTGTTAAAAAATATTGGTTAGAGTAATATCGAGAAACCCCAGCTAAAACAAGGAGCTGGCTTATTGGGATAAAATTAACATGAGAAGGAAGAAAATGGAGCTAACTAGCTTACCGGTTGGCCGGAGTGAAACGGATTGGCATTGTTGTCTATCATAGTATTTCAATCAAGATAAATCTCTTTAGAAAAAGATCCTCTGACCAAGCTCAAAAACATGATGCATAAGTACCAAATCAATGATGAAGATTATCTACAACGGCTGGAAATCGCCATGGCATTAGACTACTATACTCTACTGCTACTTTGCTTCTGTATATATGTATATATAACACCATGGCATTGTTTGTTCTTTATTTTTTGTGTTTATTTTTTGTTACTTAATTTTTTGTTTTTATAAAATGCACTATTTATTCTTATACATGACTCTGTTTCTATAAACTTCTTGTTCTTTTATATTCTGGTGTTTGTTCTTTAAGGAGGGTATGTTTGTTCTTTTAGAAGGGCATGTTTGTTCTTTTAGAAGAGCATATTTGTTCTTTTAGAATACATTGTTTGTTCTTTCTTTTACATGTTTATTTTTTGTTACTTAAGTGTTTGTTCTTATAAAAGACACTGTTTGTTCTTATAGAAAGTACTGTTTGTTCTTATACATGATTCTGTTTTTGTAAATTTCTTGTTCTTTTGTCTTCTGATGTTTGTTCTTTCAGAAGGGTATGTTTGTTCTTTTAGAAGGGCATGTTTGTTCTTTCAAAATTGTATGTTTGTTCTTTTACAAGGACATATTTGTTATTTTAGAATGCATTATTTGTTCTTTCTTTTACATGTTTATTTTTTGTTACTTAAGTGTTTGTTCTTGTAGAAGGTACTATTTGTTCTTATACATGACCCTGTTTCTATAAACTTCTTGTTCTTTTATCTTTTGGTATTTATTTTTTCAGAATGGTATATTTGTTCTTTTAGAATGCATTATTTGTTCTTTCTTTTATATGTTTATTTTTTGTTACTTAAGTGTTTGTTCTTATATATGACCCTGTTTCTATAAGCTTTTTGTTTTTTTATCTTCTGGTATTTGTTCTTTCAAAAGAGTATATTTGTTCTTTCAGAAGGGTATATTTGTTCTTTTAGAAGAGCGTGTTTGTTCTGTTAGAATACATTGTTTATTCTTTCTTTTATATGCTTTCTAAAATGATATGTTCGTTTTTTTTAAGGGCATCTTTGTTGTTTTATAAGGCGATATTTGTTTTTTCTTTTACATGTTTATTTTTTATTACTTAAGTATTTGTTCTTATAGAATGCACTGTTTGTTCTTATATATGACCTTATTTCTATAAACTTCTTGGTTTTTGTCTTCTGGTGTTTGTTCTTTCGTAAGGATATGTTTGTTCTTTTAGAATGACATCCTTGTTCTTTTAGAAGAAAATGTTTGTTCTTTCTTTTACATATTTATTTTTTGTTACTTAAGTGTTTGTTCTTATAGAATACACTGTTTGTTCTTATACATGACCTTGTTTTTGTAAACTTCTTGTTCTTTTATCTTCTAGTGTTTGTTCTTTCAGAAGGATACGTTTGTTCTTTTAGAAGTCATCTTTGTTCTTTTAGAAGACAATGTTTGTTTTTTTTTCTTTTACATGTGTTGACACCCAATTTCGTCCGACCCTTAAAAAAATTTAAAAAATTTTGAAAAAATTAATTAAAGAAATCAAAAAAATTAATTAATTATTATTATTATCATTAAAAAGAAATTTTTTTAAAAAAATAATTAATTAAATTAAATTAATTTCAACACAATATTAGGAGGCATTTTTATTTTGTAAGGTTAGTTGAAAATAATATATATATATATATATATCTATATATATATATGCGTGTATGTGTGTGGGGGGATGTAAAAAAAAAAAAGGATTAAAAAAGAAAACGCGAGAACCATCGTGAAAGGGGGGGCCTGGAACCAGAAAAGGAAATTTTTTTTTTCTCTTCTCTCTCTCTCCTCTCGCTCTCGGCAACGACTGCCGACGCCTTCTCTTCTCCCTTCGTCGCCTCTCTCTCCCTTCTCCCTCCTCCCTAACTCGCTCCACTCTCTCCCTGCTTCCACTTCATCTCTCCCAGCAGCCCTATGGAAATCGACGGCAGAGGAACCACCATGCCTCGCGTCCGGAGTCGTTCATGTTTCGATTGAGGATCCTGCGGCCGACGGAGCTCTCGCCGTTGAAGGAGGGCCCCGATCCGGACGGTACGGACGCCGACAACTCTCGAATGGAGGGTCGGTAGGCACGGATGAAGGGCCAGTTGGTGCAGACGCCGGGCGTTTCTACGTCGGAGTGCAAGAGGTCTGATCTGAGGCTCCGGGCGCGGGGCGTGGAGGTTCAATGAAATAAAACAAAATTAAATCTTAGGGATTATATTACACAAAATAAATTACTTTAGGGGCATGGCTTACGCGTGCGCCGGAGGCACGCAAGAATTGGCCTTTCTTGTTGGCCTGGTACGAGTATGGCACTTTCTTTATTTTTTCTTGCACATGTAAGCATGTCAGGGCAGAAATCAATCATTTATCGCGTGGCTTCCTTCCCTGTTTCTTCTTTCTTTTCGCAAGTTTCGTCTTCCCCTGCTGTATCCCCCTTTCTGTTTACCTTTTTTTTTCTTTTCGCAAGTTTTGCGCACTTGAACTTGTCCCTCTTAGCCGCTGCTCCTCCCCCCTATTCTCCTGCTCCGATGGGTGAATTCTGATGTCTTCTCTCCCATGATACCCGGCTGATACAATAGTTAAGGCCCGTCTGTTTTTCAGGGTGCCTGCTTGGCCTTCTTTTCTATGCTTATCGATCCTTCGCCCCGATCTCCAGGGGCGGTTAAAGGGTTAAAACCCATGGCGTAGGGCGATCATCAACATCACCCGGTCTTCTGAGAGTACCTACTGTCATACATGAATTATTAGCGCTTGTAAGATAAATTTTCCATAAACTGGATAAAGTCAAAGTGATCGATGCCATCTTTGGCTGGCCCAAACTGCAGCCCTGCAATCGAGCCTCTACGATAACTCTTGGCCCTTTATTGATCTAAGCTCGTCTAGTTTTACGAGACTACCAAATAGTGCAATTGGCTATGACCGGGGTACTCTCTTGGCGGTGACAAGTGGTGATCAGAGTAATCGGGGCCTATGATAGCTGGATGCAAAATGACGACCGGCTTCCCAAAACGTGGTTATGGTCCGTTTGCCAATCGTGGTATTGATGCAATCGTGACTATGACCAGAGAGCACGTCAATTTCCTACGGATTGTGTCATTTGATAGTTAACCTATCTAGGGCTTCTGGTTGAACAGCAAAGACCATTGTTTATCGGCCACTTCTAGCCACCTGCATATAAAGACATGAAAAAAATGCATTAGAAGGGCCCCTAGGTGTGTCCCAGGGGATACCCATCCGACGCTCAAATCAGTATAATTGTAATATAGAAACATAAGAGAAAGTGAGAGAGATACTCTCTGTATATATAGCCAGTAAGGGAACTTAATGGACTTAGTGGCCGTGTGCATTAGTTTCTAAGTCTGATTGCTTTCATGGAGCTTCTATTAAAAAATCAGGCCTGGGTCGAGTGACCTAGTAATAGTTGAGTCTAATTTAGGTTTTATTTATCAAGTCTAAATTACGTGTTTTTTTCCTAGTTTCTCGAAGACAAATCGGCCAAAAATTGCATATATGAAATATGGAAACTTCTACGCCAAAGTAGTGGGAAAATTACCATAAGTTACGGTAGTTTTCTGAAAAAGGGAAAATGATGCTTTAGTCCTCCAATCAGGTAAAAGTGTCAGATGAGTCACACAACTTTGTTATGTGTGATTACATCATTTTTTGAGAAAATTAAAACTTTTAATTGTCTAATTTTGAGTTATGATAATTAGTGTAAACCTTGCTTTTTAATAGTAAAAATTAAGGGGAATTAATTACCAATTGAAAAGAAGTGGTAATTTAGTCCCAAAAAATTGTAGCCTAATAAAACAATTAAATTGTGATGCCCTTCGGCATCTTTGTCTTGCGACATGGTGAATTCCGAGGGAGCTTCCGAGGAGGGAGAACGCCTGACGGAGATGTTCCCTAGGTGGGAAAGTACCTGAAAGACTCCGAAAGAAAGGTTAGGAGGTCCCCGGGATGACTTTCCGGGGAGGAGCCTTCGACGCCCAAGTTAGTGTCCTGGTAGTGAGTAAAATAATGACACTTAAATAGATATGGGATCTGGCCTGTATATGTTTTCTGTTGTGTGAGAATGCCAATGGCGAGAGAGCCCCCTTGCCAAGTCCTGTCTCTCAGTATTTATAGAAGTACCTGGCCCGTTTGGATCCTGACACGTCTTCGGTCGGATTCTTTTTGTGCTTTTTGGGCATAGGGAACTGGTAGCCGTTTGTAGGCTCCTGATTTTGTGGCTGAGATGGGACTCGGATGATGTCAGTGTGTCAGGCCGCCGTTTCAGGCAGCGTATGGTCGATCTGTCAGAGGCTCCTTAAATGCTCATTAAATGCTCATGCCATACTCCCGAGGTCCTTTGGGCGAGGTAGCCCTTTGGTACGGACGCCCTTCTTCGGGGGTCACGCTGGTAGCTCGGGGAGTTCTCTTACTCGAGAGTTCCGCCTTCGGGGAGAATCTCTCCTGCTTTCAGTAGCTGGTTCTTTTCTCCCGAAGGCGACATGTTCGGCTTTCCGAGGGAGTCAGCAACACATTTAGATAACCTAGCGTTTCAGTCGAAGTGCTTACTTCGTCATGCTTGATCTCGCTTCTGTCGAGGTCTGTGGCAACGCTTCCTTCCGAGCTACGTCAGGCTCCCTGGTCAAACCTTTGGGGAATTGATGCTAGGGGAGGCGATAGCCTTTTGGCTATCACAGGCCCCCTTCAAAGAAAGCCGAAGTGGAGACTTCGGTTTGTTCGCTTCCTGAGGGCACCCCTTTGGTGCTGGAGTGCAGAACTTGTCCCGAAGACAGACCCTCCGTCGCAAGACGTAGGCCTTTCTTCCAAAGCCCGTCTTGTTGGTGTCTTCGAAGTAATCTGCTTTCCAGCTCTTTTAGGCCTTCCTTGAAGAGGCCGAAGTGCAGACTTCGGTTTGCTGCCTTTCGCAGGGTGCTTCTCGGGAGTTTCTAGGGAGTGCACTTTGTGCCGAAGATACACCTTTTTGTCCGAAGATACGGACTGTTCGGCAATAGCCCGTGTTTTGGTGTCCTCGAGGTAACCTACTTCTTTATTTTTGTAGGTTAGTGAACCGTCGCGTCTCGTAACCAGACGTGTCAATCTGGAGCGGCGCGACGTTTGTCAAAAGGCGTGTTCCTCTTTTGGTGCGATGGCTGACACGTGTCGATTTTTTATTAGCTGGGGATGCATCGGTTACCGCGGGCGCACCTTTTTAGGTACAGAGGGGCATTTATGGCGGCGTTTCACCTTCGCAGAGTACTTATGACGCCGGTTCGCCTACCCTCCTCGGCTTATATATATGCTCATTTCGCCATTTGTTTCTTTTGCTTTTGCTTTTGCTCTGGTTTTCCTTCTGCTCTCTTCTACCTTTCGCGGCGGTTCTTTCACCTGAGCTTTTTTCCGGTCATCTTTCACGACGGCGTCTTCACTCCCAGATTTCGGCAAAAGATTTGGTGGGTTTTGATTTCCAGAACTCTTTATTTTTCAAAGTTTTTCTGAAGTCCGTTTTTGGCTTTTTCCGAACTTGTTTTCCAGCCAAAGAATGCCTATTCCTGAGAGTTGGCAGCCTCTTCTTTCTCACCTTGTTGCACTACCCTTGCCAAATTAGCGAAGTGGAAGAAAAAATTTTTCCTTCCCTCGTATGCTGTTACGAGGTTGGCCCGTCCTGACCACTACAGTTTTTCAAACCATAGTAACGAGATCACCGTTTTCTGAGCTCAATTGAAAGCCGGACTTCGGTTCCCTCCTCCGAAGTTGGTTTGCGACTTTTGCCAGTTTCATGGCATTGCCGTGAATCAACTTCCTCCGAACTCGTACTGCTATTTCAACGCCTTCCTCTATATGTGTGGTGTTTTCAAAATAGAACCCCACTTTGTCCTTTTTATGCAGTACCACAAGCTCTACGTGGTCCCGAAGGGTGGCTTTTATTTTATGCTACCTCGGGGATCCGGGAGCAAAAAGTTTATGTTCACCTTCGCCACCAAGGATAGCTGGCGAGGGTGGCAAAAAAAGTTTTTCTTTCTGAAGATGGAGGAGGCCTGGTCGCCTGTTCCGACCAAGTGGGGTCAGGGACGGTTAGAGGACGACGTCGTAGATCCGAGGATACTGCTGACTCCCGAGTTGGCTTACGTTTTCGCGGATTTCGACGGTTGAATTCGAGCCGTCGCCGACTGGGGTCCCGAGGTCCTTTCGCGCCCCCTTTAGCCCTTCCCCATCAATTGGAGGTTGATGACCGAGGAGGTCCTTCGGGAGCTCGGGGTGGTAAAGGAGCACAAGACGGACCTCGGGATGCCTGCTCCTGCCATCGCCGGAAAGGACTCCTGGCTAGTGCAACTCCTTCGGGAGGAAGTTTCTTTCGAAACTTTTTGTGAGAGTAAGTTATTTTCTAGTCTCCTTGTTATAACTTCGTTCCAGACTCACACTGATGTCTTTCTTCCTTTGCAGAAATGGGCGAGGACACTACTGCATTCTACAAAGCCCTTTTCACTGGCCAGTCCGCGAAGGGTGATCAGGCTAAGAAAGCAACCTCCCGAAGACGGAAAACGTCCGGGGCTGGGCCGTCTGTTTCTAAACGGGCGAAGAAGGATGTGCCCCCTCCCCTTCCGGAGATTTCCGAAGAGGTGGGCGAGGAGCTTGAGGCTGCTACTGCCCCTCAGCCCGAGGTTGCTGCTGAGGTCCTTCCTCAAAGTCCTACCCCTTCGCAGGCTCTCCTGGACGACGTGGTAGAGGCGCCTTCTGCCGAGGAGCGGCACCGAATAAAAGGCAAGGGGATTTCTGCCGAAGAGACCCCGGCTTCCGACGAGGACGTCGTCAAGGTGCCAGCAGGTTTGTTCTTCTAACAAACTATGGTACTTCTCCTTTTTTCATGATCTTTGAGATTTTCTTTTCTTGACCCCCTTTTGTTTTGTTTGTGTAGAGGAGTTGCTCACTCCGGGTTGGGCAGCTGAGCATGCCAAGAGGAGAGCCCTTCGGGACGCCCGTATCCCGAAGGGGAAAATCCCGAAGGAGCCTTTCTGGACGTTTACGGAGGACATGAATTTGTACTCCGGAGACTGCCAGCAAATGGCTACGGAGATCTCGAAAGGGGTCTTCACTGATGCCTCCTTCAAGGCTATTGCTGCCGCTCACCCGGGCGACGATTCTCTTGCCGCGAAGCTTTCCGAGCACGCCGCTCAGGTACGCTTTTCGTCTGCCTTCCTCCCTTGAATTTTTTCTAAGTGTTTGGTTTTCTCTTTGTCTTAACGACCTTGCCTTTATCCCTTTGCAGCTTCTGGGCTACGCTGGCTTTCTCCGAGTTCGGGTGGCGAGGCAGACTGAGTTCCGGGCCAAGGCCCTAGAAGCCATAGAAAAAACAAAGGCTATGTGCTCGGAACTGGCTGTCAAGAACCTGCAGCTGGCCCAAGCTGGGGAGAAGGAAGTTGCCGCCCTTCGGGAGGAGTTCCAGGAAGAAAAATATGAGCTTCTGAGGGACTCCTCCCAAAAAATTTCTGACCTCGGCTCTCAAGTGGCAGAGCTGATCTCGGCAAATGATGCGCATCTGAAAGAAAAGTCAGAGGTCGAAGGGCTTCTGGCGAAGGCGCTTGTTGAGAAGGCTGCGCTCAAAGCCGAGGTCGATGCTATGAAGAAGGAGCCGGAGAAGAAGAAAGTAAAGGAGCTGAAGAAGAAGGTCTCGGATTTGGAGAGAGACTTCGAGGAGCTTAAGGTTGAGAAAGACAAGTCCGATCAGATGACCAAGGTTGGTTTTCAGGACGGATTCTGTCTTGTTCGCCACCAAGTCCTTCAGAAGTTTCCAGATCTGGATCTTTCTTTTCTGGCGACCTTGGACATTCCCGAGGGACCTTGGTGGACCTGGTCTAAGATTGACCATCTGAACCTGCCTCCTTGTCTTCCGGCGCCGAAGGTGGTGCAAAAGGGCGCAGGAGCCGGAGACTTCCAGGACGCCGAGAAGCCTTAGTTTGTGCTAGGGTCACTGTCCCTTTTTTTCTTCTTTTTTGTACTTCTTCTTTTGGCAATCTTTTTTTGTAAGCACACTTATCTCAATAAAGACCTTGAAAATTTGGCTGTCTTTTCCTGAGATTTTTTGGCTTTCCTTTGATCCGAACTTTATTCGTTCAAGAGACTTCGGAAAACTTGGTCTGTGCTTATCATGGTGACCTCTTTTGCGAAATCCTGACTTGTTCAACTTATGCCCCAGAAAAAATTTTGGCTAAGTCTTTCGCCAGATTTCCTCTGTTGTCCCGAACACGTTTGCTCTGGAGACTTCGGAGAATAACGCCTTTGCTTATTTTAGTGGCCACCTTTGCGGAACTCGCACCACTCGTGCCAAGAAACTTTTTGGCTAAGAAACTTTTTATACCTTAGAGAAAATTTTCCTTTCTTTGTTCAGCACGGTCTCTTTTGCCGAGATCCTAAGCGTAAAATTTTCTCAAGGCGTCCGAATGCCACGTATTTTTCAATTCTACGCCTTCGGAATCGCCGAGCTTGTAGACCCCTTTTCGTACTTCGGCAAGAACCAGGTAAGGGCCTTCCCAGTTGGCGCGAAATACTCCGTGGGATGGCTTTCGTGGTGCGAATTCATTCTTTCGGAGAACGAGGTCTCCTCTCTTTATTCCTTTTGGCCTTGCGCGCAAGTTTATGGCCGTGGCCACTCTTTGCTGAAAAGCTTTTCTTCTTAGTTCGGCTATTTCTCTGTGCTCGCTGACGAGGTCGAGCTTGGTTCTTAGGCCGAGGTCATTTCCATTTTCATCAAAAACTTGTACTCGAATTGATGGCTGCACTACCTCGATTGGGATGATGGCTTCTGTACAGAAGACGAGTGAAAAAGGCGTTTCCCCCGTGGCTCTTTGGGGTGTTGTTCGGTAGCTCCACAGTACACTTTGGAGTTCGCCTGGCCATTTCCCTTTTGCTTCCCCTAGCCTCTTTTTCAGACCATCTTTTATGGTCCTGTTAGATACCTCTACTTGGCCATTGCTTTGAGGATGCTTTGAGGATGGGCTACTGGGGCGAAGTGCATCTTGATTCCGAGGTCGTTGACAAAGTCCTGGAACCCTTTGTCAATAAACTGGGATCCATTGTCGACTACCAGTATCCTCGGTATGCCAAATCTGCATACCATGTTCTTCCATACGAACTTCTACACTTCTTTAGCTGAGATAGTTGCTAATGGTTCTGCCTCGACCCATTTAGAGAAGTAGTCCACTGCGACCACGCAGAACTTCACACCTCCGGGGGCTATTGGAAGCGGCCCGATGAGGTCTATGCCTCAAACCGCGAAGGGCCAGGGATAGTCAGCCGAAGTCACAATTTCTGAGGGTGCCCTCTGGATTTTTGGGTGTTTTTGGCAGCTCTCACATTTTCGGACGAAATGTCGTGCATCCTTTCTTAGGGTAGGCCAAAAATATCTTTGGCGGAGTACCACTACGGCGAGGGCGTCAATTCCAATATGTGAACCACAAGCGCCTTCGTGGACTTCTTCGAGGATCATTTCAGTATCCTCTTCGCCAACACACCTCTGTAAAGGATTTGCATATCCCTGCCGATATAGCTCTTCGCCTATTAGGAAGAATCGCCCAGAGCGTCTTCGCACTTTTGCGGCTTCAACGGGGTCTTCGGGGAGCGCGTTGTCCGCAAGATACCTCTTTATTGGATCTCTCCAGCCCTTTTCCGAAGTTACTATGCTCAGTACTTCAATGCTCGGGTGGTTTAGTACCTCGGTGTATGTTTTTGCCTTTGCCAGGCAATCTGCTTCGGTGTTTTCCCGACGAGGTACATTTTCGATGCGTATGGTGTCGAACTCTCGAATGAGCTTCGTCACCAGTTCGTGGTATTTTGCCAAAATTGGGTCTTTCGCGCCGTAGTCCCCTGCCGTTTGCCGAACTACCAGCTGGGAGTCACTGTGAGCCTTCAAGTTTCTTACTCCAATTTTTCTGGCCAGGCACAACCCTGCTATCAGAGCTTCATACTCAGCCACATTATTAGTGGCACTGAAGTTGAACTTGATGGCCTTTATCACCTCTAGACCTTCGGGTCCTCTGATGATCACTCCGGCTCCTTGGTGTTCGGAACCTGAGGCTCCATGCGCATGTAGCGTCCATTCTGGCTCACCTTCGCCAGGATCCGGGTGGCTATCTTCGGTGGTAGGTACTTCGGCGATGAAGTCAGCTAGTGCTTGAGCTTTTATGGCTTTCCGAGGTTCATAAACAATGTCGTGTTCGCCGAGCTCTATACACCATTTGGAAAGCCTTCCCGAATGATCAACTCTTTTCATAACATCCCGTAGAGGCAGACTACTACGGACGATGATGGGGTGAGCCTGAAAGTATGGCCGCAATCTTCTTCCTGCCAGCACCAAGGCATATATGGCTTTTTGGAGCAATGGGTACCTGACCTCGCCGCCGTGCAGGGATTTGCTTACGTAATAGACTGGCCATTGTCTCGGCCCTTCCTCTTTCACAAGGACCGAGCTCACTGCCTTTTCTGAAACAGCGAGGTACAGGATGAGGGGCTCTCCTTCACGAGGTTGTCGCAGAGTAGGCAGTCGAGACAAATAGATTTTAAGTTCTTCCCAGGCTTTTTGGCAATCCTCATTCCAAGGATGGTCACCATCCCCGAGGTCGTTTTCTCTTCTTGCTGCCTTAGTAAGGACTTTGAAGAATGCCCGACACCGATCTCCGTACCTGGAGATGAACCTGCTAAGAGAGGTTATCCTTCCAGTGAGTCTCTGCACGTCTTTCACTGTGACAGGAGTTCAGAATTCGAGCAGAGCCTTAATTTTTTCTGGGTTAGCATCAATGCCCCTTTCTGATACCATGTAGCCCAGAAATTTTCCCGAGGTCACGCCGAAGACGCATTTTTCGGGGTTAAGTCGAATTCCGAATATTCTGAGTTGCTGGAAGATTTCCTCTAGGTCTGTGACATGGTCTTTAGGCATCTTACTTTTGACTATCATGTCATCAACGTATACTTCCATGTTCCTCCCTATTTGGTTATGAAAGACTTTGCTCATCAGCCTTTGGTAGGTGGCTCCTGCATTTTTGAGCCCGAAGGGCATCCTAGTGTAACAATATGTTCCACCTTCGGTGATGAACGCAGTTTTTTCTTCATCTTCGGGATCCATCCTTATTTGATGATACCCACTGAAGGCGTCGAGGAAGCTTAGGAGCCCATATTCGGCAGTTGAGTCGACCAACTGGTCTATCGGTGGGAGAGGATAGGAATCTTTTGGGCAGGCATCGTTCAAGTTTCTGAAGTCGATGCACATCCGGAGCTTACTACTCCCTTCTTTTGTAGCAATAACCACATTGCTTAGCCATTCGGGGTACTTGACCTCCCTAATTACGTTTGCGTCCATCAAGCGTTGTACTTCGGTTTTGACGAATTTACTTTTGTGGGCCGAGATGCCTCGCTTCTTTTGCCGGACAGGTTTTGCTTCCGGGCTTACTTTAAGGCTATGTTGTATTATGCGAGGGTCTACCCCTGGCATATCCTTTGGCGAGTAGGCGAACAGTTCTTTATTCATCAGTAGAAAGGATACAAGGTTTTTCTTGTCACCTTCGGCCAGATTTTTCCCTATTCGGGTATTTTGGCCGGGGACAAGTTCTACTTCTTCCGTTTCTATTTCTGCAAGCTTTTCCGCCCTGCCCATTTTTGGTTCTTCGGTGGGTAGTGTCCCTCCTGCTAAGGTTTGTGCGAAGTTGGCTGTTGGGGCCTTTCGGGCTTTGACAGACACCTTTCTGACCTCGGCTTGGTCGATGAAAATTTCGGCGTCTCCGTCCTTGGTGGCGAAGGTGATTGTTAAGTACTTCACATCTGGGTGAATGTGCAAATTCCCTTGTGTTTGCCTTCCAAGGATGGCGTTGTACGACGAAGGGACATCCATGACAATGAACCTCGTCATTGTGGAGGCAAAAATTTCTCCTTTTCCGTTGATCGAACTCCCTCTCATCATCAGGGGAAGGTCGATCCAGCCGAGGACGGGCAGCTCTGAGGGTCCTATTCCAAAGGTTGGTGAAGTAACAGGCTTGAGGTCGATGCTGGATATTCCCAAGCTTGGGAGCAGATGCGAGAATAGGACGTCGGCGTTTGACCCATCATCAACCAATACCCTTTTGACGTCCCAATTCCCTATTCTTACCATGACCAACAATGGGTCGTCATGAAGGAAAATGACGGAGGAACCATCTCTTCGGGTGAGCTTTTTTGATGGATTTTGGTACTCCATCGTTGCTATTTCCCTGGCTTTCCTCTTTTTCCCCGAGGATGGCAGTCCAGTGGTGATGGTTTGTATTACCCCCGCCGAAGGTGGGAGGCGCCTTTTTGGACTTCGGTTCCTCCTTCTGTCGGAGTCATACTCATCTTCATCAGCCTTTCCTTCCTCCTCTCTCCTTGCCTTTGGCGAAGGCATTCGCAGATAGCGCCGCAATTGACCTTGCTTAATCAGCGACTCGATGTACTTCTTCAACTGGAAGCAGTCTTCGGTGTCATTACCGTGGTCACGATGAAACTGATAGAACTTCTTCATATTCTTTTTGTTGTCAGCGGTCATTCCTTTCAGTCGCTGAATCTGGGACCCCTGTTTCTCCATTGTCATGAGGATGTTGGTCCTTGTGGTGTTCAGGTGTGTAAAGTTCAGAGGAGGCTTCCTTCCCCTGATCCTCCGAGGTCGTCCTGTTTGCTCTGTCGGATACTTGGCTTGCTGGCTTGATCCTTCGGGACGGGAATGGTCGTTCTTTGGCCCCCCCATTCTTAGCTCTTCGGCTATCATATGCTGCTCGGCTCTTCGGAAAAATTCACCGAGCGTGTCCGGGGGGTCTTTGCAAAATTCATAAAATAGCTGCGAGTCCCTCCGAAGGCCCCGTATCATGGCGAGGATGCGTATTTCTGGCCAGAAGTCTGGAACACTTAGAGCCTCTCGGTTAAATCTTTCGACATAGTCACGGATGGTTTCCCCATTCCTTTGCGCTATGTCGAACATCTGTACCGGCATCTTCACCGTAGGAGGACTCCCAATAAACTGCTGGGTGAAGGCAGTGGACAGCTCCTGGAACTCTCTGATGGTTCCTGGGGCCAGAGAGTTGTACCATGCTGTAGCGGGGCCGGCAAGGGTGACCTCGAAACATTTTCATAAAGTGGCATCATCAGCCCCGTGCAACACCATGCTCCGTTTGTACTTCGTCAGATGGGCCTGTGGATCTATTCGGCCATCATATGTCTCTAGCCGAGGTACCCGAAAATCACTGGGCATGGCCGCTTCGACTATTGTTCGGGTGAACGGTGACTCATCGCCACAAAAGGTTTCAGATAGTCTGGCCCAGACAGGTCTGCGGGCTACCTGTTTTTCCACCCTTTCCAACCTCGTCAATATTTTCTCCATAAGGAGTGTGGCGCTAGGCTCTTCTTCGGGGAAAGGGGATCGTCGGCATCTCTTCGGGGAGTGAGTTCGGCGCTGAGGGGATGGGGACCTCGCCTCAGGTGACGAGCTCCTTCGGCGCGGGGTTTTGGGTCGCTTGGACTCCGTCTGTCCCGCAAGCCGTGCCCCGAGGGGCGTGTTTTCGGTTGAAGATTCCTCTCGTGGGTCTCCACTTCCCGAAGTACGATGAGCTGATTTAGAACTTCTCTCGCGAGGGCGCGCTGGCGAAGGAGGCCTCTGGGCCTGAGTTTGTTGTGGCCACCTTTTGTCTATCTGCTGTGCCATTTCGGCCACAACAGAACGCTGGAAGTCGCGCAGAAAACTCATAGTGATGACCAGAGGACGTTCTTCCTCAGACAAGGAAGTCCCTGGAAGAGTTTGCTCAGTAGCCGGTTGGACTTCAGGCGCGGACGGGGACCTCGGAAGTCCCTTGTCCTTAGAACGCCGAGTTTCAACGACGGCAACCTGAGGGTGGGTTCCCACAAACGGCGCCAAATGATGCCCTTCGGCATCTTTGTCTTGCGACATGGTGAATTCCGAGGGAGCTTCCGAGGAGGGAGAACGCCTAACGGAGATGTTCCCCAGGTGGGAAAGTACCTGAAAGACTCCGAAAGAAAGGTTAGGAGCTTCCGAGGAGGGAGAACGCCCAACTTAGTGTCCTGGTAGTGAGTAAAATAATGACACTTAAATAGATATGGGATCTGGCCTGTATATGTTTTCTGTTGTGCGAGAATGCCAATGGCGAGAGAGCCCCCTTGCCAAGTCCTGTCTCTCAGTATTTATAGAAGTACCTGGCCCGTTTGGATCCTGACACGTGTTCGGTCGGATTCTTTTTGTGCTTTTTGGGCGTAGGGAACAGGTAGCCGCTTGTAGGCTCCTGATTTTGTGGCTGAGATGGGACTCGGATGATGTCAGTGTGTCAGGCCGCCGTTTCAGGCAACGTATGGGTGATCTGTCAGAGGCTCCTTAAATGCTCATTAAATGCTCATGCCGTACTCCCGAGGTCCTTTGGGCGAGGTAGCCCTTTGGTATGGACGCCCTTCTTCGGGGGTCACGCTGGTAGCTCGGGGAGTTCTTTTACTCGAGAGTTCCGCCTTTGGGGAGAATCTCTCCTGCTTTCAGTAGCTGGTTCTTTTCTCCCGAAGGCGACATGTTCGGCTCTTCGAGGGAGTCAGCAACACATTTAGATAACCTGGCGTTTCAGCCGAGGTGCTTACTTCGTCATGCTTGATCTCGCCTCTGCCGAGGTCTGTGGCAACGCTTCCTTCCGAGCTACGTCAGGCTTCCTGGTCAAACCTTTGGGGAATTAATGCTGGGGGAGGCGATAGCCTTTTGGCTATCAAATTGAAAATGGTATTTAAAAAAGTGGATTAAATTGTATAATATAAATAGTGAATTGGAAATGCTTAGAGGGTAACAAATATGGGTATTAGTAATAAATGCAGAGCATGACTAGAGTTGGTGATGAAGTTTCTCGATATGATTAAGTGTGGTTGGAGTTAATTGAGAGTTGACTTGTTTGAGTTAATATGAGTAGTGAATGAAAGACAAGTGATGGGGGATGTTTCTGTGAACTAAGATAATTCTATCTTCAATTAGAAACAAATTAAGGCACATTGTTTGGTTCATGTAGATGTGAAGAAGTCCGTATCGGAGTTGTACGTGAGCTGCAATTTTGATTTGAAGAAGGTATTGGGAAGTAATAGCAAAGAAGGAACTGTAGAGGTTATAATTTTATGGTTTTTTATAAGTACTTAAAGTTTTTGGGTTTGAAAAAAGATAACATTGAGAACATGGTTCATGGCTTTTCTAGGTGTAACAAATGCTTTTTTTTAAGAAACAAACGCATTTCGATCATACTAAATCGCTTTTCGATCGTACTAAATCGCTTTGTGTGGTAAATTCTAGAAATAATTTGCATATGAAAAAAGCGTTTGTAAAGAAATGATGAACAATGAATAAAAGTGATGAATATCTATAGAAAAGTGATAGTTTTATGAAAAAAAGGTTTGATATAATAGTGTACGCATTAAAGTATAAACGTCAGGTAAGCTAAAAAAATGATTCAATATCAACGTTATTCATTAAAAGTAATATGGGATTTAAGAAAAGCGGTTGTTTTTAACAATATGTAGGAAAGATGTTTAGTTTATCATTTCTAAATTTATTTTGGTAACTGAGGAGTATGGAGTAGAAGACAGTGTGTGGCTGAATGATGTCTATGAAATACGTGAAATATGGGCCGTAACATATTTAAAAAAGTGTTTCTTTGCAGGCCAGACAAGTAATCAAAGTTTTGAAGGAGTGCATTCACTTCAGAAGCGTTTCCTAGGAAGCAAGTTGAAGTTGTACCAAGTTGTAAGGCAACTTGACATTGCCTTAGGTAGATTTCGAGAGAAAGAGGTTGAAAATAATTTTAAGAGTAGACACACTAGTCCTCGATTAGTAAGTCATTTGAGACCACTTGAAAGCCATGCAGGAGAGATGTACACTTCTACAATGTTTGTCCAGGTTCGAGATGAAATGATGGCGGAAGCAAAATATGTCCTGACAATTCATTTTCCAAATAGTAGGGAGAGGGTGTGTCAAGTTGGATGATATGGTGGTGGTTTGAGCAAGAAAGTTATGATATATAAATTTTATGAAAACCATTTCGAATGTTCATGTCAGCTACCAACATACAGAGGTAACAAAAGTAAAGTACTGTTTGGAATGTTTTTTTTATTGTGAAACCACATATGCCTTATAATGAAAAAATTGTGATGTAGGTATCCCATGTTGGCATATATTTTTTGTGTTAAAGGTCAAAGATGTAAAAAAAATTCCCAAGGGTCTTATCCTCAAGGGGCGGACAAAGGAGGCAAAGAAATGAAGATCTATAGATATTAGGTGCACAAAGGATGAAGATTCAGTTGATGTGCTATATAATGCTAGACGTAGCCAGCTAACTAACATAGGGAATAAAATATTTTATCTAGCAGCCAAATGTGATCAAGGCAGGTTTAAGGAGGTTAGGGAGGAACGTGGTCGATTAACTTTACGAGTTGAGGAGCTACACGTGCAAAGTAGAGAAAAGGCTGCAAGGAGAGATATTGGATCTAGCAATCAAAGTGTTGCTATTGTGCGCAATCCAATCGTTATTACGGGGAAGTGAAAACCTGCAGAAAAGAAAATGCAAAAATTGCGGGGAAGTTGGCCATAATTCAAAGCGCTAGCAGATGAGGTCATATCAT
Organism: Aquilaria sinensis; assembly: GCA_005392925.1. Classification (NCBI taxonomy): domain Eukaryota; kingdom Viridiplantae; phylum Streptophyta; class Magnoliopsida; order Malvales; family Thymelaeaceae; genus Aquilaria; species Aquilaria sinensis. The sequence goes on along the minus strand of SMDT01002819.1, from coordinate 97,592 downwards.
AAATCAATGAGGGGAGTCAATGAGGCACATGAAGGGGATGCATATGGTGAGAGGGGTATTAGTGATACTAGTAGGTTAGAATTGGAGGGAACGAGAGCTATAAGTCAATGGAAAGTTTTTGTTACTAACCTTTCGATGGACCAAGGGAGCTCATTTCCATATTTCAGGTCAACATTTGCTAGTGTCAGTCAGCCACGTTATGGGTCATTCCAAAATTTGTTATAGTCTCAGTCTCAATTTCCAGCTTGGCTATACCTGACAGCTAGCAGTGCGGTTGCGGTTCCCTCTAAAAGTGGGTTATACTATGATCATCAGTTGCATAGCAATAAATTTGGACAATGGGTTGATAGAAGTAGTGAATAAGTTGTTAGTATAGTAGCTTTTATGCGTATTAGAAATAGGAAAAAGTGTCAAACAATTCCAGAAAAGCGAATATCGTGTAAAATAGCCTAGTGCTTTTTAAGAAAAATGATGTACATGGTACGCTATTCAGAAAAAGCGATGTATCATTCCAGAAAAGCTATATAGTTAAAATTTATTTTTGTGCTATGATGGAAAGACATTAGGTTTTTTCCTACCCTTGTATGTAGTGCAATTATATGGATGAAAACACAACAGAAAATGAACAAATTGTATGATGAAAATGAACAATGTTGCAAAATTCTAAAATGATTAGAAAGAGTACCATGGTCTTATCATATGGGCACGTAAAAAAAGGTTAAACACATAACATCTTCTAGCCAAACATAACATCTCCTAACCAAATATTGTTTGTTGTGAAATGATGTGCCCCCTTATTCAAGTTCGAGGCTTTTTCCTACTTCTAGTCTCAATAAACTGAACGGGTTTTGGATCACTTTTTTTTTTGTCTTTTGTCCATCATCCTTCCCATTATCACCATCAAAGCTTTTGTTGTCTCTCTTTTAGTTCCTTTCCTGCTCTTCATTCTCGTTCTCCATTCTGGTCTCCCTCATCTTCTCCTTCATTGTCTCCTTGTTCATCTCAAACGTCGTCTCCTTCTTAATCTCCATCATCATCTCCTTCTTAATCTCCTCTCCATCTCCCTTGTTGCCTCCCCCTCCATCTCCTTCTTCGCCTCCCTCTTAGCTCCTTCCTCATCTTCCTCATCCGCTTCATCGTCACTGTTTTCCTCATTAGCCTGATCATCTTCTAATGGTCCCTCGGTCCCCTCCTTATTGCTTTCTTCTTGATTGCCACTTTCTATAGAGCTACTGCTCGATTTCATCATTATTTGTTATAAAGATGATTCGCTCATTTGTTTAGTTGGGGCCTTTGCATTGGCTTGTTTCTTACAATTCATTCGGGATTTCAAACTTTAAAACTTAAGCATTGCATCCATCATCTTGTCAGTTAATGTCTTCTTTAGTCCCGCAACCAAGTGTAGTAGCTTCATGCAGGCTTCCACTTAAACCTGCAACGGACAAAACAAGGCAAACGGATGGTGTTAGTGTCCAAAAGCATATACTATTATGTAATGATGTTGGTAGAATAGCAGTTACATATTTTGCATTTGGAGGCAAATGGAGGCCTTCAATATGGCTATTTTCAAACGTTGGCACCATAATTTACTCTCACATGCCCATCTCGATGTTAGGAATGAACAAATACATAGATGGCATGTCGATTTTGACAATATCGAAAGGGGATACATGGGTGGAAGTTTCTGGGGTTGGCATCCTGACCTGGCCTATCACAAGGGAACGGGATATTATAGAAGGTCCAACCCCCTTCGCAGTCTCTAGCAACTATTGCATCATCTGCCACCAGTGTCTGCAACTAAGTTGGATGAACATATCAATGTGGGAATCCTAATTGGTCCTTGCCATGGCATCTATCAGCTCATTTCACCTGAATTTCACAGTAAACATTTTGGTGGTATGAAGTAGCGAAACACAAGCAGTTCCATGTCCTAAAAATTGATGAGCAACACGCTTGGCCAAGTACCATGCTCTGCCATATAAGCCTTCTAGCAGCAATCGGGTCCTTGTCATGCTGGTATTCTGCCTAACCTAATAGGGTATTTCATTACTCTCTCCCTAAGGCCACCAAATGACGTGACCAGACCTTATATCAAATATCTGTTTGTATGCCACCACGTCACAACATATACTGCCTATATGCTCCTCTGACCAATAGCATGGATGTGGAAATGTGGATTTTCCATTAACACCAAGGATAGGACCTATGTTCTTGAAGTGCTCATATGCCCAGGCCTGCAATGGTAAATAGTGTTAATAAATTGTTAGTCAACTGTATGGTAACTTGCAGAAATTTATAGTTGAGTCAAGAGGCACCCTTGCCAAAACCCGTCACTCCCTTGCTGCCCATGACTCAAGCCATCCATGCACAAATACAATAATGCCAATGCAGCCCCACCCTAATTTAGATCCCTAACAGTTTGCATATCAACTACAATAGACATCCAAAAAATGTCCATAGTTCGAGTGCTATTGTCACACAAAAATGTCATCCCAATCATTGTCACCAGGAAAATTTGTAGCAATTGCTCCTTTTTATATTAGGTGCTTGTATTGTAATTTTCATACACGTCAATTATATCCATATGTTTCACCTTCTTATGCCTGAAGAAGAGCTCCCAATGGTCACCGACGAGTTCCCCTAGCCTCGTAGCATCGTTACACAGCTCAAAATCAATTGGCAGCTACCTTTCTACACGGAAGTCCAGTAATAGTAGTGAAGTCAACGAGTGTCATTGTCATTTGTTTGGGAAGCGGAAGGTATGTGTCGTATCCCACCAATAATGACTTAGTGCAAGAACGATGGTGTGGTCACAGTAAGTCCATTTCAATGCCATCATTGCATGCCCTAAACCAGTTAGTCTTTTGAACATGCCACTCACAATTTTTGGAAATTTATGGTATCAATCCAAAATTTTCTTTACACTTTCATGCCCACGGAAGATAGATAAATGATCCTACAATGACAAAGTTACAATAAATTAGGAAAAGGGATGGATTGTTAAGAATAAGGAAACAATGGTACACACAAACAAAAAAGCGAAAGAGGCACACAAAAGCAAAGATAGGTAAAAACAGCGATTGCCTTTTCAACATCAGTGATCGCCTTTGTTCATAGTTCATCACTTTTCTGTCATTTGATTTCCTGATATTTCAGGCCTATTACACAAATAGAGGATGATTGCCTTCAAACAACTCAACTAGATAACGAAAATAAATACTCTACACTAAAATCACTTACTCGGTGGCCCGGATTTGATACACGGCCTACGTAATTGAGATACAATGTCATTGATGGTTGGAAAACGCCTCTCGAAATGCTATGCGTAATCTTCCTTCATTCATATCACAAAACATGTCCTTCATGTACCCATCATTTGCCATGACTCACTTCAAACGCTTAGGATGAACAAGAGAGATGACCGTTTGCAAAGTGAAGTGTTAAGATGTCACAGCTTAGGGTTTTCATTCTCCAACTTAAATGATGTTGTTTCAATCAAGGGCTTTTTTAGGTTAACAAAAATGATGTTATTCACCCTAACAATAACTCTAGGGTCCTTCAAGTACCAGTTGGTTCCTTTGAGGAGCCTCATAGGTATCAAATGGCACCTGGAATGCCCCTAAGGTACTAGTTGGTACTTGTAAGTGGCCTTGTAGGTATAAAGTGGTACCTGGTTAAACCCTTGAGGTACCAGTTAGTACCTTCAAGGATCCTTAGAGGTACTATGTGGTACTTGGTACAGCCCTTGAGGTACCAGTTGGTACCTATGTGGTCCCTCGGAGGTATTACCTGCTACCTAGTAAGGCCATTGAGGTACCAGTTGGTACCTATGCGGCCATTCATAGGTACCAACTGGTACTTCAAAGGCCTTACCAGGTACCACGTAGCACCTATGAGGCATCTCATGGGTACCAATTAGTACCTTAAGGGTCTTATTAGGTACTATGTGGTACCTGTAAGGCCCCTTGGAAGTTTCACCTAGTACCTGGAAAAGTCCTTGAGGTACTAGTTGGTACCTATGAGGCTTCTCGTATGTACCACCTAGTATCTAGTAAGGCCCTTGAGGTACCAGGTGGTACTTGTAAGGCCCCTCATAGGTACCAATTGGTACCTAAAGCGCCTTACTAGATACCACGTGGTAGCTTTGAAGCCCTTCAAAGATATCAATCGATACCTCAAGAGCCTTAGCAGGTACCAGCTGGTACCTATGAGGCCTATCGAAAATACCAAGTGGTACCTCAAGGGCTTTAACAAGTACTAAGTGGTATCTTTGTGGGCCCTTGGAAGTATCAACTGGTATGTTTAGGGCCTTACCAGGTACATGGTACTTTTTAGGCACCTTAGAGGTATCATTCAAGTGATCACTTTTCTTACAGAGCGATATGCTTTCGATGCTCAAATCGCTTTGAAGACATTACTGTCGCTTTACTTTGATAAATTATCATTTTCTAAAAATTAACATACATCCTCACTACCGATACACCACAACGATTAACAATTTGATAGTTATCTCTTTTTTACCCTCTTCATTACAACATTACTCTCAATATCCAAACCTTTGTGATGTCCACCTTTTCTGTTGGCTAAGCGGTTAACTGTTGACAATAATTCATGCACAAGGATCTTAACTTGTGAATGGGTTGCCTTGGCTTTTCTCTTACCAATTTCTTTCATGCGTGCAAGCTTCTGCTCCAACCATTGTCCACCATTCTCCTTAATCCTTGCCAATTTTATGTTCTTCGGAGCTATTAGGAACTTGACTGTCAACTTATAATGCTGGTCAGACGAATTCCACTGCACGGCCATAATGTAAGATTAGTTGCAATTATGTTAAGTAACTAGGTGCATTAAGGTACCAATTTGTTTGACCTGCACACCGTAATATGGTCGTATATGTTGATCAAATATGGCCTCTCCATGATCAAGCATGTAAACACGCCACAATCATTGAAATTTGGCTGCTTTGTAACCTTTGTCCGTTGCCTATGGAAAAGCATAAATGGTAGGCCTCGTGGACTAAAGATTACATTAAATGCCCCTTAACTACACAAGCAATTGCTTCACTAAGTCTCGATTATTATAACATGTTATGAAAATGAAGTACACAAAAAAAAACATGCTTCATACCACAATATCAAGTAATAGTTGATAGTACGAGATCTCTAGATGGGCCTTAAGCATATCCCATACTTCAATGACCCCGCCAACCATGTTAACAATAGTCAAGTAGTAATGCAATCGATGGATCATATGAACTGGAATAAAGAACTACAACATAATCCACATATTAACAAAATAAAACTATATAATTACTTATTCTGTACTCACTTTTTATGCTCACCTTCTTTATGTCCTTGATATCCTTAACATCAGTCTTTGTCCATTGATGTTGTGCACAATTGTCAACAGCATTATTGGGCCTGCCTTCTACTACTCTCTAAAGATAGATTAGTAAACAGATTGTGCTATTGAATCCAAATAATGAAAGACACTTACCACAAAATCAAGCGGGAAGAACCATTTTTCTGCATTTGCCATTTTGCCCCATTCTCTTCCATACAACAAATCGACCCAGTAGTTCATAAGTCCATCGTTCAACCACTTACCAGGCCATAAGTACTTCACAAGCTCCCTCCTCTCAATGAATAGCCTATGTGGTGACATACAAAGTACTTCCCTACAACATACAAAGAACAAGTATAGTTAACTAATAACCATTCCTATGTCACATAACTTGTAATGCAATTAAACATCATACTTACTCTTTCTAGTTGGACACATGGTCAAACGCATACAGCAAGATCTTGTAACTTCTTTCATCCAAAGCATTGCTTCAAGGAATGCAATAAGGTCTAGCCCAAACTAACTTGCTGCATGCCCCCTTATTTAAGATAGCTAAATATGTAGATTTTTTGAACCAGGACGGCATTGGTAGCCATTCAGACTTTCTCATTGTATTTCCAACTCCTGGGTTCTTAACCTATCAGTATGAAACAATATCAAGTTTCTGGAAAAATGATATTAAAACTAATCGTTTTTTGACAAAGCTGTCACTTTTTTAGAAAGGTGATCACTTTTCTTCAAAGAGATCGTTTTTCTGGAAACCTCTGACGCTTTTTTACCTATTCTTTCCTGGAGTCTTTCTTCATGCATATATTTGTGAACAACTCTTTAACCACATTCGCACTCTGCCCAGCCAAACCAACTTCCTCTTCCTTCTCCTATTGCTGCCCAACCGCTTAGGGGAACACACCTCCTCCTCCTTACGCTTCCTCAACCGCATTGCAAGCGATTGTATCCCTACATCATCTGTCACACCCACACCAGTTCCCTTTACTTCCAAATCTCATCACCAACCTTATCATCCATAGCTTTCACCTTATTTGTCGTATTTACATCGTCCCCTATCTCACATTCCAATGGCATCATTGGATGACTTGGTACATTTGAAGCTTATGTGTCAGTTGCATTTTCCTTAACACGCCCCCTACTCATTGATAGCGTTACTAATGAAACATTTTTCGCAATTTTCTCCATCAACAATTACATGCTCTCTTGCTTTGCACGCACAGCTCTTATCTCAGTCCGTAACTCCCTCACATTGATTTTCAATTATGCCACATTAGCCTCAACTTCCTCCAATACCTTCACCATTTTGTGATGCCTCTCTTTCTGAGGCAAACCCCCTAAATACAACTTTTCTCCACCATTTCTCTCTTCTTGCCAAGACATACCATCAATAGTTTCCCCTTCTTCATCCATCTTTATTGCATACTTAGCTGTCTTAACTTTATCCTTTGCCATATTATCATAATCCCCACTCATTCCAACATCTCCACCATTAATACCCAGTGAAACACAAATATGTTAAAACATTAACATGCATAATTTATGTTAACTCGTATCAAACAATATAATCACTCACCTCTTTCTTAAAATTTTTTATGTGTACGTATGTAACATCTCTATTAAAAAGCACCACACCTACAATTGACCTATTAACCGCAATTGAACTCGCAACAATTTTTTGCAAATAAAAGACCTACACAATCAATTGCTTGATTGTAAAAAAATTGATAAAAGATATCAATCTTCATAAATAAAACCAATCACACTTACCTACAGAAAATAAACACATCCTATCAACACCTTTTTCTTTCCGTCACCTATACATTGGTACTTTTCAATGCTCTTCATCAGCTCATTCAACCCAAATTTTGCCCATGCCTTTTCCATATGCTCGACACATCTTCCATGCATTTCATGTGTCCTACGCTTAGACATTTTCAAGCTGTGGGGCACAGAATGTTCTTCATAGAAAAAAGAGCATTTGCTCACTCCACACTTTCCTTTTTCTTTCTTTCAACAAGTATTTTCCCCACTTTTCTTATACTAACATCCCACCGATCCTTTGTTTTAACACAGTATTCCATACCTACCTTTGAAAGTCCATTCTTGCATTCTATTACTACCTCATCCTTACTATCCTTAATGCCCATCATCTTAGTGAAATCTCCCGGACGTATCTCATACACCCTACCATGGAAATGTACACGTCATTCCTTTGTATCAAAACTTTGAACCAATGCCTTCACTAAATCATTTCGCTGCACATTTTCCTTTATGTGCACCAAACTATAAAAAGGGCTCCCTTCCAACATTGACAACGTCTCCTATGATAGTTTTGAAACCTTACTTTCAAATATGTCAACTCTACAACTTATATCCATATGATTATCCTCATGCATTTCCTCCTTCCACTTATTTGTATACTACACTTTTTCTTCCTTGCTCATTCCAACCCACATTTTAGCATAACTATGTTCTTCGTATAATGCAGAATATGTCATAACAGTCATTACCACCACATGTTAACATTAACAAAACATATTTCATATCATAAAACACCTACTAGATTTTCATTACTTCTATTATATTGTTGCACCTTGCTCCTCCTAAGTTTCTTGCAATTCATAATGCAACACTCTTATATTCATCCTTCGACTATCTCATAATCTATACTAAAATAATGAACACAAACTTACTGAAAGTTGTTCCACGCATTTCTACTAAATTGCTCTCCTTCCTCGCATTTACTATCACAGGCAAACCAGTAAAATCAAATTCAAATACGAAACAATAACATCTAAATTGCTAACAAAAGTGATTACTTTACATAAAAGCGATCGTCATGTTAGGAAGAACGAACGCAACCAAAAATAGATATCATTTTTATTTAAACGTATCAATTTTTTAAACCTGTTCTTCGCTTTTCTGGAAACTTATGCCCTAATCCTAAATTTATAATTTCAATCTGGGAAATACTAATAAATGTCACTAACCTTGCATCTTCCTCTCTCGACTTCAACTTCTTCTCATTCATACTTAGACCTGAAACATACCCTATACCAAAAATCCTTCCAATTCATCATGCCTACTTGTTCTCTTTCTTCTTTTTTCAGTCTTCTTATCCTTGGCCTTAATGCACTTCCCACTCCCACACAAACTTTAGATCATCGTCCTTCCTACGCGAATGATAAGCCTTTAGCAGTCCCGAATTCAAAATTTTTTTTAGCCAATTCTTTTTTTTTAAGTAACAATTAATAAGTGGTTCCTTGATCGGAGGGTTAGAAAACAAAACAGAGATCGGATGATTAGGGAAGAAAAGACTAGCCAATGGCCCATAATCGATCTACTGATCGGACGGCCTAAACAAAACTACCATAACTTATGGTAGTTTCTTGCTATTGTAACATAGAACGCCCTATGAAAGATTTGTTACTGATATTGGAATGTGTACTACACTTCAGTGGACTTTTCTTTACCATCATTTTTTTAGTCTCTTTCCAGTATTTGTAACATATTGTAAAGTTTTCCAAGTTCTAAAATATGGTAAACCGCTGTTATACTAAAATTGTTTGTTGCACCTCCACCATCTACTCCAGTTATAAACAATGGCAATAGTAAACAACAACAATGACATGCTTCCTGGTTTCTCCAAGACCAATTCATTGAGGAAAAATGTGGATAATGACTATATTAATAATAGAAGGTTCTCTATCACTTCTTAAACCACCCATAGTTTGGAAGTTTAATTTGTATTCAATTTATTTAACTTGCCAAATAAGAAATACTGAATTTGTATTTTCAAATATGAATACAGAAATAGCTTTTGTTGCTAGAATTAGCTACTGTCAAGCTTAAGTACAATAAATCAACTTTACAGCCTAGGGTGTGACATAATAAACTTAATAAAAAAAAAGTAGGATCTAGGAATTAGAAGTCATATATTAGTCTTCAAATAAAGCAAGCGAGAGAGTATTTTTCTCCAATGACAAGCCAGACCAACTACAGCAGCAACTACTCATCTACAAAAAAAGTAAACAGAAGAGGGGAGAAGTTTCTAATGAAACTCAGTGCCTAAAAAACCTACAACAAAATATAATAGTAAAAACAGAAAAAAATATCTATAACACAACATAAAAACCAAGTAAACATGGACACAGTGTCTGAAAGCCAAACAATAGAAATGGATAAGAAAATAAATGAAACAAAAACAAATAGTATGCAATGTATCAATGCAGATAATAAATAAAACAATATTCAGTCTTTTTTTAACCCGATAAGCTTTCTTTTCTGCCCCAGCATTTCTGCCAATACATTACCCTACATAAAGCTCAAGATAATTAAATAGAAAGAGGCCTAACATATATACATTTTCATGTATATACTATGGCCACATAATGCTCCGGATGCACCTAGCCTTTCAAATGCTTGCCTCCCCTTTGATTCCTATAGTGAATCAAGATTATAGGCATGTAGCCCTACTCATTTTTTGTACTAGAAACATATAACCCTCTAACATAAAAAACCAAGGTCATTCAATGTTTGTATTGTCACTTAGCCCTAATTTATTGGAATTCAGAAAATAAACAAATAGTCATTAGCCTTACTTACCTTGCTTTCCGTTAGCCAACAACATGCCATCACAAAACAAATAGAAATCTAGCAATTAAGTGATAAATAGAAACTAGAATTCCATGGCATAGACATGTCCTTTACCATTTCAACCAGTTGACTAAACTTGCTTTAGTTGACCAACCCGAGCAAGCTGCCTTGAAAACCAAGAAACTACTTTGCTTTGCAAGTCAGAACAACATTTGAACCTCAAATAATAGTAATTAACCCTGCCCTCCTTAGTTAAGGATGCCATGCATTATTGAACTAGAAGAAAACCTCTTACCACTAATTCAAACCTTCCATTTTCAAGAAAAAAATCAAGCTACCATTAAATTTCTTAATTTGCTCATCTCGCTTTCTTCAAATTTGCTAATTTCTTTGAAATAATGTGGCTTTCTCACTTATTAGCCAGGTAATAATAAGTACTTAAGCTACTTGTGTTTTAGTTATATGATTTTGCTTACATTATGTTTTGAGTTAAGTATAATTGTGTTAATATATGCTTATCTCTTTGTATATGAATGTGTGTTAATGGCTTGATTTTAAAAAGTGAGGGAATATCTGTGGTTTGTGAATTCAAACTTAGGAAGCTAGATTGGGTAGTTTGAGACTCAACTGAACTCAATTGAAAGGTTGAGGGCTTGAGCCAAAAATGGGTTAGCCATATTGAAAATGTCTAGGACTTAATTGCAAATGGTGAGAATTCTGTCAAATAAAGTGTGATAAGATTAAATTGTCACATAGGTAAAAATTAATGGGCAAATTAATAGAATTTTAAGAGAATGAGGATGAGATGGTAGTTTGAGCCCCATTATCATCTTCAACCTTGAGAAGGCTCGGGTTAATCTGCCTAAGAACTGTAGCATGCAAGTTGAACCTTCATTCGAGCTCAAAACAACAAAGACAAACTCAAAGCGATCTTAATTCTACTCAAAATCTTGCATGCATCAAGGTTAAAGCAAAGAAGTAAGCTTCCAAGGTTGGTTTAGCAAACCCAAAGGTTTTTTAAGTAAGAACACATGGGCTTCTTGTGACATTGTTGATAACCATAATGTATTGAAAGTTTAAAGCTCAATCTATGGACAATGGAATAAAGAAACCACGGGATTCTATTGAGAAAATGAACTTGGTTCTTGGGTTAGGGGAATATGTTTCTAGCATTGCATAATTGGTATTTATGATTATTAGACAGTATTGAGCCCTTGTTGTAGACCTTGTATATGGAGGATTTCTAGATCTTGTAGAATGATCGTTTTGCCTTAGAAACCTTTTGTGATAGTTCAACTATGACATTAAGATCCAATGGTTATTAATGTGCAATGTTATTGTTTAATGTGGCTCTCTGTCTTGTGAGCTTAATATGTGCCTTACTAAGTTCAATTTAACTTACCCTTTACTTTTTTATCTATCACAGATCCCGAGTAATGAGGCCAGGGCTGATGATAGAGGTTTTAAGTTGTGTTTTGCAGTTGTACTTAACATAGAAGCTTGGTTAGCACTTATATTGTTTCTATGATGTTTACAATTCATGAACTTGCTAATGAATATGTGGCAATGTCGTGAGTGATGTAGTACTGTGGTGGAAGGAAACCAGAAAGAAGGGTCCAGTTGGTAAGGCTACATCTAGGGTTTTAGAGGCTAGGCAGGGCTTCTAGTTTCATATATGTAGAAATCTACCATAGGGGCAATTGGTGCCCTTGATACTATATTAAAAGGGTTGTGAAGGACTTATATGCTTAGTGGTTTCTAGTGTATCAAACAAGGATTTATGTACCAAGGAGTTTATTCTAGTTATTTGCTTCTATGCATCACTTCTAGCTAGGCAGTGATTTGATCAAGCCTTGTTTTATTAAAGGTGAAGTTCTGGTTTAGCTTAAGTAAAATTGTTTGGACTAAAAGTTGACTTAGCAAAGTTTAAAGATCTTTGAGGCAAGTGAGCCATTTCTATGTTCACTGGGGATGACAATTAGGTAGGTCAGGTTGGGTCGGGTTTAGGTAAGGTCATTTAAGTTTGAGTTTGTCGAGTTAGTATTAATTTGGGTTTAGGTCAGCTTATTTAGGTTCGGGTCAAGCTTATTCGGGTTCAAGTTTAATTCAGGTTAGGTCAATTTCAATATCGGCTAACTTTAGGTCGTGTTATTTAGGTTTCGGGTCAAATTTGGGCTAATATTTGGGTCTAATCAGGTTATTGGTATATAAGCTAGAATGACTGGACTAATTCAATTTTTCATTTAGATTTTGCTAAAATTTAAATTAAAGAATTTGATTTTTTTTACAAATATTTGAAATTTTTAGAGACCCATGTTGCAATTTTTCTGAATGACTAAAATGAAAATTTCAAAATTTAGGTACCTCATAACTAAAAAATTACTAGGCATAAAAAATAATCTAAAAAAAATAATTTAACTAGATATAAACATATTAATATACAATTATTTTAATTAAAATACCTAATTCAAAACTTTGCAAATTCGATTCACAAAACTATAAACTCGATCATTTTAGGACATAAGAAGTTGGTAGAATCAATTACATTTAAATTATGTTGTCATTTTGAGTTATAATTTTTTAGAAATTTAGAATCATTATTTAGGGTCAAAATAGGAATTAATTTAGTTTAGGTACTAATTTGGAGCCCTAAAGGTATTTTTTTAGATTAGTGTAGGTGGAATGGAAGAGTTTGGGTATGATTTAAAGGTTTTTAGAAAGTTCTAAAAAAAATTGAAATTTTTTTGGCAAATCTGTCAATTTTCAAGAGTTTGAGATAAATCTAACAATTTTATGAGACAAAATCCGATAATCTTATAAAGTTATAGACTAATTCAATAAATCATAGAAATATTGGGCTAAATTAAAAAATCGCATAAAACTTGGGGTCAGAACACTAGGCTAAGAGTTTTGTTAGACTTAGACTGGAATTCTTGCCAAATTATATCCTAACAAATATAAGTCTCTTCAAATTAGATTTGGATGACATTTAATCTCTCAAAATCTTGTTAATCACGTTTATGTCTGCCCTAGTATAAATAGGGGTCACCTTTGTGAAATCAAAGCATCTCAAACCTATGTGTACTTTACTAGTAGTTTGAATTAAAATTTTATATAGTCTAGCCTTGCTATCAAATATTGAAGGCAATTAACATTGATAGATGTAAAAACAAGTCCTTCATGTTATAAAGAATTGAAGTTTGATTTAATAGCTTTATAGGATTATGCTAAAATAAGTTCTTTTAGATTAAGATTTTTAAATTAAGCTAATCTCTATTGGTGAGATTACCAAATTTAATAATACTGAAAATTATTAAGTTCTCTCAACCAATAAATCTTAGGAGACCCCTAAACAAACCATTTTATTAATTTACTCTTTAAATTCCATAAGATACATAAACAAAAAATACATTTCAAGTACTTTTTAAAATTTTTAAATTATATGGTCATAATTAATGTGCAATTGAGATAAATAATCAATATATAAAAAATCATGAATTTTTAAATATTTGCTAACCATATATTTTATGTTAATTTGGGTTAAAATTGGGTCTTATTGGGTTTAGACTTATAACATTTTGGGTTTGGGTCATTTTGGGTTTATGCCAATTCGGGTTCAGTTCAATTTGGATTAGGGTATTTCGGATTTTGGGTTTTTTGAGGTTTCACTTTAATGGGGTTCAAGTTTAGGTAAGGGTGGGTACAACTGGGTTTGAGTTATTGACTTTTCTAATCAAATCAGGCCAGGTCATATTTAGATTTAGATGGGTCAGTCCAAATTTTTAGGTCGGGTCAAATTTTTGCCACCCCTAAGGTTCACTAAGATTTGCAGAACTTGTTTGATCATTTTACACCAAACTGCCTTCAAGACTTTCTTAAGAACCCAAAAAGAAAATGTATCTATTTTTACTAAACTTCCTGTTTAAGGCACAAATTTGACTAAAAATTGACTTTTCTTGTTTAGCAAGAGTTTTGCCTGAATTTATCTTAGAAGGTGCCTTAAGCAAGTTCTGAAATTGGTTAAACCTTGCCAAGTGCTTAGAGTCTTGCTAATAGCTTGAATTCCTCAAGTAAGGCATACGCCAGAAGAATGGTTTATGCTGTCTGCACCCTAGCTTGCTAGAGCATTGTCTTATGTAGGAATCCAATACACAGGCAGGGGTTTGGGCTGACAAATAATGTTTCCAGAGAGTCGAACACAAACCTGTGGCTTAGAACTGGACAATCAAGAAGTTGGGGGAAAATTCTCATTTAATCCTCCATTTTCGATTCTCTTCAATTGTGTCCCGAGCTTTCAATTCTGTTCACTTCACTCCACATGCACTCCTTGCACAATTCCCTAATTGTTCAGTCCAACCCTTAAATAATCTTACTTTGCACTTAAGCCCTTGTTTCACAAATTGATTTATAATTTCTTGTAATTCAGCCCTCAGGCCTAACTCCTTTGACAACTAAATCCTTTGGTTCACAATTTTGTCTATAATTTTCTGTTTTTGGCAATTCAGTCCTTAATACCTATTAATGTTACAATTCTACCCATACAACGTTTATGATCCGATAAACCAAGTTTCTCTTCCTTTTCAAGAAAGTCATCAATTTCTTCCATCCGTTGTCTAACCCTTTTTGACAGAAATTTGCATTGCAAGTTATTAACTATAACAAACTTCCAGCCCTAGGCCTACGCAAGGATGGGATATGGCAATCTCCCCTCCTCACAAAATTTGGTCCTTGTCAAGCTAGCAATCCAATCCAGTACATGTTCATTGAGTTAGTTCCATCCTTCCAAGGACTTTTTAGATTTTCAATCAATATCAGACCTTCCTTGCAGTCTATGGCTTCAATTGTAGCCTAGGTGACTTCTACATGACCAAATCCAGTGTATAAGATTTTCAGAATATCCTCCTTTGCTTGGTCAGTTGAGATTCTCATACAATGAATTGATTAAAACCATTTTTACGTACTCCCCAAGGCTGCCTGTGCTTCATTCCCTTCCTCGTCATTGACTATGGTCCACCTAGCCATTTCTGGCCACTTTCATAACCCTGCAGGCATTATACTGAATAATGAGATCCTTATGCAAAATTATATACCCCAGGCACAAAATCTGCCCTATCCAAATAATTCAGAAGAATAAATTTGCTGAAATTAAAACTCTGACTTGGGTGCTTCAATAATTTCAAAATATTGGGCTCTATATGTCTGCAACATTTCAAGTTCAAAGTTCTTCAAATTCTATAAGTTAACTCCGTGGTTAATATTTTAACAGCCTCAGCATTCTACAATACTCACTTTTTGTAGCTTAGTTCTTCATTTTTTTAGTCCAAGCATTCTTGGAATAATAATCCATTGCTCTGGACAGGAATTGAAATTCATCCTAATCTTCTTGTTGATAGTCAACAAACAGTTAAACTTACAGCTTCAGATCTGTTCACTGTAGAATCTCTTGTATAAGAGTTCTTGTTCAGTGACTTCTTGATTCATACAGGTTTCAATTACTAGTCTCAACACACTTCTAGATTTCTTGATTTAACTGTTTAACTATGCTGCAACTTAACCTGGAAATCAAACGTCAGGTTTCAGGTTACCTGTTCAGTGTTTGTAGCGAAACTCCTACTTCGCTGCAACACCATCTCTACTTAGCCCATCCATTTCATCAGATATACAAGTCACTCCATTTTTTGTTGTCCAGCCACCCGGGTAGCCTCAACCTTTTGATAGTTCCACACTTTACGAGCATCTAAACTACGTTTTAATAGTTCAGTATGCTTACAGCAGCTACAACAGTCTAACAGCTTCATATGTTAACGTCATGTTCCCAACTTTTAGTAGCTAATTGGCTTAACCAGCCCTGCCATTTCCTTGTGCAAATCAGAAAAGAAACCAACCTTCAGTACTCTTTTTGGCATATATGGTATATGGCATCAAGAACATGACTACACTGCTTCTGGAAATTTGATTCTGAAATTTTCTTCAGTTCTGCACCGATTCTCATTGTTGCAACTAGTTCTAGTTTTCTGTTTCGGTCTTGGATTGACTTCACAGGGTTTAGGTTTGAACCTCAACCCCAAGCAATTGCTAGATATTCAGTAGTTCAGCAGGCTTTTAAAACAATATTGTGTAGCAGTGTTGATCCTTGTTCATCTTATACAGCCTTATGATCCATAAACTAGGGATTATATAGACTATGTGCAAGTCCGAAATCATATCAGGAAGTTTTCCAAGCCATGCTTCCTTCAAGAAAAAGCCTTCTATAATATATTATAGATTTTCTTCCCATCCAAACTTTATAAAATTGCAGTTAATTACTGGAAATCCCATTCTTCTTTACCAAACCTCTAGGCAATTCATCAGAACTTTGAAACCCAGAACCCAACAACTCTCCAGCACATTAACCTGTTTAGCAGTTTTGGCGTTTTAAATCTTTAAACAGGTTTGTTGTTCCCTATCTGAAAAGCATAGATTTCTCACAAGTTTTCATTCATATCAAGAGGTCTGCTAGCTTGTGCTTCATACAAATTAGCTTCAGAAAAAAAAAGTCAACCATTCGGTCAATGCTTTCCTAACAAACAACTTCAGCTTCTTAACCGATGTTTCTGCAACAGAAAGTAACTCTGATCTTCTAGATTCAAGGGTAATTCTATCATGCCATAAGGCACTTAACCAAACTCTTGAACTCAGTAAAATCTAGACGTGATAATCAGCCAAGTTAGTTATTTGAGTCATTAAGCTTGTTCGACAGATTTAGAGTTTTAAGCTCAACATAAGTTTCCCTCCCTATGGTTCATGGAGCACAATTTCCTCACAAGTTCAAATTCATAATAGAAAACTCTCTAGCCACTAGTATACACCAGTTGGCATCTTACTCAAAAAGTCAGCATGTCAGTCAAGCTCCAGCACATATTTCCGTCATTCCAGCAGCCTTCAATCCCTATTGTTATCACACAACTTTCAAGCAACCAGCAAGGCTAGAACCATAATTTTTCTTTTAAGCTCAAAGTCTGCCCTTAGAGCGTGAACTTGTTCAAATATGAAGTTAAATATATATGTAGACTCCCAATTCAAATTTCTCCCTCAAGCCTAAAGTCAACCTTGCGGTCAAACAAGGCCATTATAAGCCAGAAATGCAAGAAGTTCTTTCTGTTGTATATAAAGTGTATTTCAAAAAGCATAATTATCCCACATTGGTTAAAACCTTGAGAATGTTTCTTTATCCCACATTGTTTAGAAAAAACATGTCTCCCCATTCACTTAGTATACATTGTTTATCCCACATTGCTTAAAAAATATCTCTCCCTCTTTACTTCCTATAAATACATGCACTCACTTCATTGGTTCCTTGTCTACAACTTAAGCTTTCTCTTCTCTTTTAAAATACTTGTGCTCTTAGTTGTTGCTGGTTCAACTGTTTGTAAGATCTGTTGTATCTTAGAGGGTTGTTGAAGACCTGATCATCGTAAATTATAATAGCGTCTCGGGTTACATTCTTGTGATTTGTGGTCTTTTGGCATCAATATTTGTCCAACACTTTCTTCTTCACATGACTGACCGTTTCACACCTCTGACTTGATTCTCCATCTGCAAACAATTGGTTCTTTGCCAATGTCATGATTCCTGATCCAATACATCCTTTTTAGTGAATTTCCAATGTTCCTACCAGCAAGATGCCAACTCTTATAGCTCAGCATATAACTGCAGAGTTTTGATCAATAGTTCTGTATGTTTTTTTCCTCTATGCAAAATCCTCTTTTCCATGGTCATTATTATAGGTTGGGGTCTTGAGCAAGTCTAGATTATGCTTCTAAACATGTCTATAAAGCTTCAGCTCAGAATTCCATTTCAAGCTTGAGGTCAAAATTGAAGTTAGACATGGCCAGCATAAGCCTAGCTGGAGCAGCATTTCTGAATATGTTGCATATCGACTTAGATTATGCAGAAATCATTTAAATTAATGTTAAAGCCTTTTTTCCAAGTATCCAACAAGGATTATAATGTACACTGTAGGACTTGTAAGGCCCTCATAACCAGTCTAGAACATTACTTCAATTTCCTTCTGATCGCAATAACCTGATGCTACAACATAAGGGGTCATTTCAAATTCCACTGCTGCATTTTAAACCAAACTTTTTAGATACCTTTGCTTAGTCATTTAAAACTTATCTCAGTCTGGGGACTTTAGTCTAGAAGCACAATTCCATAAATTTCAAGCCTTTTCAATCCTACAGGCTGCAACAGCCAAAATCACTTGGTTTTGATGAACCAAATTAATCTCCACACTTCATTACTTCATTCCAACCTTGTAGCCATGTTTCATTGTCAAAATGAAACTCTTTTAACATTTCAAACCTCAGCAAAGAAGCTCATATTGCCATCTGACCTGCAGACTTTCATATATATCTTTTATTTCTGCAATTAACAACTCCAATAGCACCTTCCCTTAAAATAGATTATTTTCCATCTAAAATAGGCTCATTAAGTTCCAAATCATCCCTAGATCTTATTTGTGAGAAATTAACTTCAGAAACTAGTCCCAGCTCAAAGTTTAACAACAGGTTAAGACCTGTTAAACAAAAATCTTTCCGCTGGAAACTTAGAAATTTTTTTGTCCAAAGCAGCTTTTAAACAAAATATACATGCAAATACACATGCACAACCATTCAGTTTGCTAGATAAAGTGATCATTCGATCACTACTATGAATACAGAACCTGGAACACCATTGTTCTTAAACCAGAATACACCACTTTTCAATCCTTTGACAAGGAAGAATTTTCCTCGAGCAAAATCAGTTTTAACAAACCAAATTCAGTCCAATTTCAGACCATTTTATCTGGTACACTGCTAATTCCTTAGCAGCCACATCATACAACTCGTTAGTCTACAGCCTATTGGCCTATAACTCATTAACCTACAGCTTTTTGGCCTTAATTACCAATTACAACCTGTTCGCCTACAATTTGCAGTTTCACAGCCCATTGACATGCAAATTAAAATCAATCAAACGCTGTTGTGGTCAATGCTCTCTCTACATAAGGTCCTAGACATAACATGCCCTGATACCATTTTGTCACATCCCAAATCAACCATAGCCTGGAAGTTTAATTTGTATTGAATAAATTTAACTTGCCAGATAAGAAATCGAGAATTTGTATTCTGAAATACGAATACAAAAATAGCTTTTATTGCTCGAATCAACTAGTCTCAAGCTTAAGGACAACAAATCAGCTTTGCAGCCTAGGGTGTGACCTAAGATACTTAATAAACAAGGTAGGATTTAGGACTTAAAATTCATATGCCCAAGACTTAGTTTTCAAGTAAAGCAACCGAGAGAGCAGTTTTCTTCAGTCACAAGCCAGACCAACCATAGCAGCAGTTACTTATCTATGAGAAAAATGAACAGAAGGGGGGATGAGTTTCTAATGAAACTCAGTCAGAAACAGTCAACGGCTTAAAGCCTTAGCATAAGAGCCTAAGTAACCAGCAACCAAAGAAAACAGCAAAAACAAAATAAAATATCTACAACACAACATAAAAATCAAGTAAACACGGATACAGCATCTAAAAGCCAAACAACAGAGATGGATAAGCAAATAAATAAAACAAACACAAACAGTACGCAATGCGTGAATGCGGATAACAAATAAAACCATATTCAGTCCTTTTTGGACCCGGCAAGCATCCTTTTCTGCCCCAGCATTTCTGCCAATACTTTACTTTACATAGAGCTCAACATAATTAGACAGAGAGAGGCCTAACATATATACATACATATGTATATACTATGGCCACATATAAGTGCTTCGGATGTAACCAGCCTCTCACATGCTTGCCTCCCCCTTAATCCGTGTAGTGAATCAAGATTATAGGCATGTAGCCCTATACATTTCTAGTACCAGAAGCATATAACCCCTTAACATAAGGAACCAATTTTATTCAATGTTTATATTGTCACTTGGCCCTAATTCCTTGGAATTCAGAAAACAAACAAACAGCCATTGGCCTAACTTACATTACTCTCGATTAGCCAGTAACATTCCATCACCAAAATAAATAGAAATCCAGCAACTAAGCCATAAACAAAAACTAGAATTGCAAGGCATCGACATGCTCCTTACCATTTAAACCTCCTTCCCGAACTGCTTCAGCTGACCAGCCAAGCTGCCTTGAAAATCAAGAAATGACTTTGCTTTATATTACAACATTTGGCCATTGATAGTATGATAATGATAACATTATATTTAATGTACTAATTATTTTACTATAGACCTATGTTTTATTAGACATACTAATATATTCCTGATTCTCCTATACGTAGCCCACAAACTAGTAAAAAAATTGACTAATTTGCCCTTTAACAAAAACTTACCCTCCCTTCTAAAAAAACCCACTTTGTTACTGTCGCTGCATCTGCCGCCGCCGCCTCCACCAACGAACCATCATCGCCTCCAGATCTTGCCGTCATCATCCGCTTCCAGAACTCATAGCCGCTCACCTTTGGATCTCGTATTCACTCGTTGCCTTTCGCCTTTGGATCACATTGACCCTCACATCCGGATCTCACACCTTCAATTACCTCCGGATCTCACACCTTCAATCACCTCCGGATCTCAATGTTGTTACACATGTCGCTCATTGCTTCCGAATCACAAAAGTGTTTGTAAAAAATGTAAATGTGTCTAATATAATATGTAAAAGTATCTATAAAGTAATATAAAAAGTTTATTATAATGTGAAATTAAAATTGTTTGAAACTATAAAAATAAGTATCTGATTGAATATTAAAAAATATTTAAAGAAATAAATAAAAGTATCTCAACAAAAAATGAGTATGATTGAATATTGAAAAATATCTAAAAAAATGTGTAAAAGTGTCTGAAAAAGAAAAATGTCTGAAACAACTTATGAACAATTTGTTATTTTAAAAAAATAACTATTTGAAAATAATAAAAAAGTGTCTAAACTAATAAGAAAAAGTGTCTAATTGAATACTGAAAAATATCTAAAGAAATATCTAAAAGTATCTGACTAAATAACTTGTGAACAATTTATTACCTTTAGAAAAGAAGTGTTTAAAATAATTAAAAAAATAAGAGTTTGATTAAATATGTAAAAATATTCAAATAAAAATATAAAAATATCTAAAAATTTGAAAAAGTGTTTAAATAAAAGAATATGATTCAATGAATTAAAAAATATCTAAATAAATATTT
Source organism: Aquilaria sinensis (assembly GCA_005392925.1). Taxonomy (NCBI): domain Eukaryota; kingdom Viridiplantae; phylum Streptophyta; class Magnoliopsida; order Malvales; family Thymelaeaceae; genus Aquilaria; species Aquilaria sinensis. The sequence continues at coordinate 76,438 of SMDT01002819.1, read as the reverse complement.
AATAATATCTAAAGTGCAATACAAAACCGTCTAAACAATAACAAACCAAAAATTTTTTTCTCTTCTGAAAAAACAAATAAGTCTCTCATCTGCCTCTTCTCGCTCTCATCCCTCTCATCTCATCTCTTCTCTGCACCCAGCCCTCCATAGCCGCCGCCCTCTCTCCCTCCACATCCGTTGCCCTGAGCCGGCCTCTCTCCACGCCTGTTCCCTTCGCCCGCCTCCCTCTTCAGTCTTGCCTCATCGTTCTTCATGCCTTGCCGTTCGTGGTTCCTCTGTTTCCTCATGCCGCCATTCAGTTCTCGTCGTTCCTCGACATTCGGCATTCCTCGGAGTTCCGGATCTCGCGATCGCAACCGATCTTATGTCGCCGTTCGTTTTTCGCCGTTCCTTGGCGTTTGGTGTTCCATGGCCTTTTGGATCTCACGATCGCAGCCAATCTCATGACGCCATTTGTTTCTCACCATTCCTTGTCATTCGGCGTTCCTTGGTCTTCTGGATCTTGCAATCGCAGCCAATCTCGCAACACGGTTCGTTTCTCACTGTTCCTCGGCGTTCAGCGTTCCTCAGAGTTCCTCGGCCTCATCGTTCGTGGTTCCTCAGCTTCCTTGACATTCGTGGCTTCGTTGCGTTGTCATTGGTTTCTCACCATTCCTCGGCGGCGTCGCTTGGCCTCCTCAGCTTCCTTGTGCAGATCTTCCCGTCACCGGAAGAGATGGTTCCTGGATTTCAAATTAGATATGGTTGATTGATCGGATTTTGTGAGGACCGGCACTAGAATGGAGAGTGAGAGCATTTGGGAAGGGTAAAATTTTAAAATAACAACCATGTTTAATTAGACATATATTCCTATTATCTATACATCATTAAATGTACAGTATATAACTTATTTTTACTAATAATCACTTTGATAAAACAATTTTCAAAATACCTAATGATTTACAAATTTTTTATGCCAACTTAAAAAAAAAATAAAACATAAATAAATTTTAAACAAACTATTTTAGAAATACTGTTTTGGTTTTTAAAATTGAAAAATTTACTGATTGAATGTTGATTTATTCCTTTGTTACACTTTTTAACTTATTCACATTGATTTCACTTATAAAATTATCTATTTTCAGTCATGCAAAATTTTATCTTGAAGTCATTACTTGTTGAGATTATTGTCATCATTCTCTCAAAAGTTTAATGTTTGCAATGGCAAGAATCAGAAAATCATGTCTTTGTCCATCACACATTTACTCTAGCCTTTACTTCCCTAACGATATTTACATCACTACATGTTTCATGGGTCATTTGAAAATGGTTTGCAAACTGAGCTTCTTATATACTCAATGACTTAGGCATTTTAATAAGTCCCAAATTTGATACAATTTATTTAATTATAGTTATATTATATTAAGAAAATTAATCTAATCACATACATGGTGATATTTTTGCCCTCTAACGTTGCTGTTTCTAAAAGAAATCCATGAGTTGCCACTAAAGTTGAATATTTACCATAGACATGACCTATTATTTGATGAACTATCAAACACAAGACTTTGTCAGTTTTGTGAATTATAAAATTGAGATAAAAATTTTTATTAGAACTTAAAGGTTCAACTCATAGTTAGACTTTTTTTTGAAATACTATATCCAATATGCTTAAAATTTTCATAAAGTAAGGGTCAAAATAAACTATAATTAATCTAATGAAATTATATCAGTTTAAGGATATTAGGCCAATTTTGAGAAATTTGGGAACCCATCTCGATATAACCTCTTATTGAAAGGTTGATTGACTTTTCTCCCTGAAGAAAATTTATTTAGCCTTTCCTTTACTTTTATAGATAAATTTCCTACGTAGCAATATAGTTCAAATTTTGGGTCTTTTAATTTTCAGTTATAATGTTGGACGATTTTTTTACCCATATATTATATTTTATCTTTTCAATAATAAAAGCAAAATTTGACATTTTATATCCTTAATATGTTAAAGAGGACGGAAAAAAAAATCACTGGTCGCCGCTATGAACATACTTAAGCATATATATAGCCCCCATGAAAAATTGGTAGAACTCCGTATTATTCAGTCAACTTTACATGATTAAGCATATATACCCTAAACTTTAATTACATCAGCGACAAGCTGATTGAACAATAATAAGCTATTTTGGTAAAATAAAATAAAATATCCTTAGGAGTAAAAAGGTTGTCCAACATTTAATACCTTTATAATTTTTATTTAGTATTAAATATGTGATAAAAAAATATTATAAAAATATTTTATCTTTATTTACAACAGTTAGAGAATTGAAATTCGAGTTAGAAAGAGCCCATTATTGAAATGCATATTGTAAGTCATTCAGTTGAAACTAATTAATATCAACTATTTTTTGAAGTGATAAAACACCAAAAATTTTAGTAATCTAATCACGTACATCATAAAACAAGCCCCATCTAGGCTTGATTCCGCCATAACCCAACACGCAATTGGAGCAAGCCATCTAAGACCAAGTTTTGAATAGTGGTGATGAAGACTTCAATGAAATGGAACCACAGTTGTCGCCAGTAAGGGTTTATAAGCAACACAGCAACACCCACCGAAATTGTTATGACATAAGAAACAATGAAGCTGGCATAGAAATTTATATCAAAGAAGCTATCCATGACTTCTCCATCCTTGTTGATCGGAACTCTTGATGGAGGCTCCATTTTGTTACAGCTGATCAGGATTGGAGCTCCACAAAGTAGAAGATTCCCTTGGTAACTTGTCTCATCGAATGTCCCAAATTGACCTTTCTGCTCTGGAATTGGCCCCGACAAATTGTTGAATGCCACACTAAATATAGCCAATTCATTCAAATCAATCAATTCATGAGGGATTTCACCAGTCAAATGGTTATGGGATAGATCCAAGCTCTCTGTCAGTCTTAAGTTTGAAAAAGACGAAGGTATAGATCCAGTAAAGTTGTTGTGTGATAAATTCAAAGCACGGATCTTGCTTAAATTCCCAATGTTTAGGGGTATTTGCCCAGAAAAATGGTTGCTAGATAGGTCTAATCCTGACATTAAGTTTAAGATTTTGCCTTTATAACCATATGAATTTCTCTTTGTTGAAAATTTTACTAGCTCCTCCACATGATCACTGAGACGAGTAACATAGTGGAACCATATGTTGCTCACATATCCATTCCATAACCTGGTCATCTTAATGTCAAGGATTGGGCCATCGTTCGGTATTGCCATTGCAATTCCTATACCAATCCCGATTACTGATTTAATATCTAATGCCTCAAAACTCAAATTACTGAGACATTGGGGCAAGTGACCAGAAAGATTATTCTGAGATAAATCCACCAAACTTAGCCTTTTCATTTGACATAACTGAATCGGAATTTCACCCTCAAAACTATTTCCATTCAGTAAAAGAACACTCATTTCTGAAAAATTATTGATCTCTGTTGAAATTCTGCCTGATAAATGATTATTTGAGAGATCCAGTGTCACCAATGAGGACCTTCCATAGAATGCAAAAGTCAAGTGGCCTTCCAATTGATTTTGGCCGAGATGGATATGCCACAAACTTGAAATAGAGTAAAAGCAAGATGGTACTGAACCTGATAAATAGTTTGAGGAAATGTCCAAATATGAAAGCATTTGGAGTTGACAAAACTCTTCTGGAATAGGTCCTTCAAAATGATTGTAAGACATGTCCAACACAACCATATCTGAGAAAAATGTTGATATCCATCTTGGAAGTCCGCCAGAAAGGTTGTTGTTTCTAATATCAAATGAGGCAAGCCCTGATGAGGAAATGGTAGGTGGATAATCTTGAATTTCTCCTTCAAAATTATTGCCATCTAAATGTAAGACACGGATATCTTTAGATTCTAGAAAACCAATAAGCATTGGATGTAGTTCCCCTTCCAAATTGTTATTTGACAATTTCAATGTTTCTAAAGGCAGGCCCAAAATCAATTCTCCAGGTACTTCTCCTGACAATTCATTGTTTGATAAGTCTAAATAACGTAAGGTAGTTATTTTACCCAACGAACTTGGCATTTTCCCAACCAATTCATTATTTGACAAGCTTAAGTGTTCCAATGACAGACTTTCAAGATGATCAACCTCAAATGTGTTTTCATCCAAGATTAAGAATCGCAAACTTGGAAATACTAATCCAAAGTTTTGTGGAACTCGTCCTCCCATGTTAGTTTTTGATACATCCAGCAGCAAAAGATTGGGATTAGGTAGCAATGGCAAAGTGAGGGACCCAATAAATAAGTTATTCCCGAGGCGAAGTATCTCTAATCTTGAATTGTTTCTCATTAGCCATGATGGGAACATTCCAGTTAAATTGTTATAGGAAAGATCCAAGACACGAAGATAATTTTGAGAATATAGGAATTGTGGAAGTTTTTCCATTGACATGTCAGTGGAACTGAAAAGGTAAAGTTGCAACCTTGGAGGTGGTGCTTGAAAGGCTGATTCTGATATCAATTCGTTGTTATTTGCAACAAGGACCCTTAGCTTGGAGTTATTCATAAAGGGCGAGAATGAAATAGGAATTCTGAAATTGTTATCTGAGATAGAAAGAAACTCAAGGAGTGAAAGATTGGGCAGTGAAGTGGCAGCAATATCTCCAGTCAACAGGTTTTCAGAAATGTCCAACACTCGAAGAGATGTTAGATTCCTTAAACAAGAAGGTAAGGTCCCTTGTAAGTAGTTAACTGCTAGATTGAGCTCTTGAAGGTTCTTCAGTTCACACCAACCTATTGAATATCAATTGATAGTATCATGTTGAGGAACCTAAAATATATAGGAAATTGGAAAAAAAAAAAGGTGTCATTGTGATATTTACCTTTTGAGGGAAGCAAGCCTATCAGGTTGGATTCACTCAAAGACAAAACTTTGATGGAATTTGGTTCTCTAATATTTTCAAGAAAGCTCTTATCAAGGAAAGATTGATCGAGATATAGCTCCTCCAAGTGTTTGAAACCTTCAAAACCTAAGTTTTAAATGGAGCAACAAGTTATGTCAAAGATGAAAAGTAGTACTAGCATATGGTATAACTGGCTATTTGATTGAGTTATTGTTTTACCTGAACATGACATTGATTGACTGAATAGAATATTTCTAGAAAGGTCGAGAGACTTTATTAGTGGGAATGCCATACTTAGTTGCAATAGATGCCAACTTCTCACTTTCATATAGCTTAGTTCAAGAACCTTTAGTTTGCTCAAACTTGTCATTTCTGCGAACAAAACAAGAGTTCTTTGAAGGCATTCATACATGCTTCTATAGAATCAACAAGTTACTAGCGTTAAGCAATTAGATATAGAATTCAAGGACAAAACTCTTGTGGACACTGAATTTGGATGCCTTAGGACCACTTGTTTGAGCATTACCTTTAGAGGATATGAATTCATCAATGTCATTATTGCCTAAATGCAACTCTTCCAAGTTTCGGAGAGCACTGATATCTGAAAAAGACATGAAATAAAAGTGATCGAGAGAAGAAATTAAACAGCGTAAGTTTTTCAGATATCTTGAAATCAGAAAATGGTTCCTTAGTTACCAGCAGTGAGTAGTGATCCATTAAAACTGTTACCATTCAAGTACAGAATCTTGAGAGAGGGAAGCCTTCTTAAGGAGGAAAAAACTTTAGTGTCCAACTGATTATATTGCAAATCAAGGACTTCTAGATTACCTAGCTTCAATAATTCGTATTCTTCAACACCTGCATGCATGTGTATTTGTGAGGACATCCATATTAGTTATATTGCAGTTCTTTTAACCACTCATCACAGCTTTTAGGTCAAATTTCACCTTTTCCACAGAAATTTGACATTTAAACAATTTATGAGGAAAGTAAAAATTAAAACTAAATCTTGGATTTGATAAGCAGAATAGCGATATGAATTCTAATTATGGGATAGAGATGAAGTAATAAAAAAACAATTCTCCTTCATGTCACTGTTTGGCTACTTGGATTGACTAGAAATGGATTTTTCTCATATTAATTGTTGTTAAAAAAACTCTTGCAGAATAACATTTAGGAACTACAATATATTTATGTGCTTTTTAAAAAGGAAAAAAAACTCTTATTACCTGGAGTGTGGAGGGTCCCTTCCAACTGATTAAATGATAGATCTAGAGTCTTGAGTGATGTAAGAGCAACCAAGTATGGTATGATGCCATTGCCCAACTGGTTACTACTTAGATCAAGAAATTCCAGGTTTTTTAAAGTCCATAGATTTCGAAAACCTGCCCAAAGAACATAAGCCTGATGAGAAACATTCAACTGGTCATTTATAGCATCCAATATCTTTGGCCAGCAGGCACCGGACTTACTCCTGTAGTCGACAGCTGACATGTGAAAGTCCCGAAAAAACCGAAGGCGAAGGGAAGTAAGAGACGAAATCTCACTCAGAGACAACAAAGCATCGGTGTCGCGGAACAGGTTCTGGCTTAAATCGAGGACTGCCAAGTTTTTCAAACCTGAGAGTTTATTAAATCCTGAAACAAATTGTATATAAAGTAAGTACGTACCTTGTTAAGAATTTCTAGTTGTTTGCTGGTCAGAAATCAGAATCCGAATTAAAACATTCTACTTAATTTCTCTTTACCTCTAAATTTAAAACTTGTAATATGAAATTTCTGAATATATTACTAGAGAAGAGATGCTGTGGAAGAGAAAGACCTTCATTGTCCATGCAGCCACCAATCTGATTGCTAGCCAAGTAAAGAGCCCTGAGATCCTGAAATGGCAGAAACAAGGAACAGTTTAGGTACCAAAGCGGCAACCTGCCATCCCTCGTATCGTTAAGAATCAAATTCATGACTCGGTTGGTCGTAGAGTTGCACTCGACACCCTCCCACAGGCAACAGTTAGGATGGGTTCCCCAGGAGCGAAGAGACCCGCCGTTGGGATGGTTAAGAGAGTCCCTGAGATGCAGCAGGGCAGCTCTCTCCGTCTCCCAGCAACCGTAACAACTACTAGTAATTAACAGTACACTTGTCACTAACACCAACAACATCGCCGGCGGCCACATCAACCTCCCTAATTCCATTCGCTCGCTAGCTCAATTTTTTTTGGTCTGTTCAACTTAGCAATATGCCATCTGCGACTCCAGTTATAAGCCACTAAGTGTTTACGGAATAGCAATAGTAAACAACGACATTAATTAATGACGTGTTTCTCGGTTTCTCCAACACCAATAATTCACTGTGGAAAAACTCTGGATAATAATATCACCGTGTTGATAATTGAACGTATTCTAAGCTTCTGTGGACTTTCCTTTATTTTTATTTTTTTTTTACTTTAAACTCTATCATCATCATCATTACTACTGCTACTACTATTTTTAGGTATTCATAATCAAATTTCGAAGCTTTCAGAGCTATGGAATATGATTATATGCTTAAAACACTTTGTGGGAAACTTGATAAAGTATGTTTTCACTAGCTCTTAAACCTAGGTTTTCTATCTCTATATATTATGGTGATATTTCTCCACTTACCATAAATTGGTTTTCAATTAGAAGTTTTGACATTATCAACTTTTCTTTCCATTATAAAAAGAAAAACTGATAACTGCAAAAGAAATCTTTACGAAATTTTTACGGCAAATTACAAAAGCCCACCCTTAAAGTCACAACAAATGTTTTACAGTAAATTACAAAATCCACTATATGGTTTGATCTAACCTACACTTTACCCCTTACTTCCTTTATAATGTCCAATAACAACTCCTAAAACCCTAAATTAAACTATCTGATAACTATGTTCCAGTAATTTCAAGGTTTTTTGATATTTTTTAATAGCTAACCGACCTTTAAAAAATACTGATATGCATTTACAGGAAGAAAAATGTATTTACAGAAAGAAAAAACTGATAATTTAAAATATCTATTAACTATAAAAAAATAGTAGAGAGACTGAAATTACTAAAAGATAGCTATCGTACAGTTTAAATTACAGTTTTAGAAGTCATTATCAAACAGTATAAAGAACTAGGAGAACAATGTGTAGGTTTTTAAAAATAAAAGAATAAACTGTAAGTTAGAATAAACCTCCGGGGTTAACTGTAACTTTCCCAATGTTTTAATTTCAGTTGGATGGGATATTACGGCATCCTGACATTACAAACATAAAGGGTTGATAACAAATTCTCACTTTAAAAACTATAATTTGCCTTTCTTTTGCAAAATAACGTATACTTTACCCTCGCAATTAAAGAAAAGACTTTTACTTTTAGATAGTTAAAAAATTCGTTATCTAAACTATTAAATTTCTTTGTTCATTAAATCTATATAGATATATATGCATTAAGGATTCTGAGATGGTGTTTTATTTTCATTCTTGCCATATATATGTGGTGTGTGGAAATATAAAAAAGCATTCAATTTGTTCTCCATAGATAAAAAAAAAAATACTAAAAAACATTGATTATGTAATGTGGAATAAATACAAATAAAATTATAAATAACAACATTATATACTTTACTTATTTTTAAAACTTAAATTAATGACTTTAGAAATTTAAGTGACATTTATAGAGTATAATATATTATTGAGGAAGTGATCTTTAGAGAAGTAAATGTTAGAATGAATATATTTAGAAGTATACTATATGATTCCATTGGGGAAGAGACCAAAGTGAAACATCTTTTATGATTTTAAGACCAAAACAGAATAGTTAATAGCTTTGAGATTAAAACACTATAACATTTAAAGTTAAGGTCAATGAAATTTACTTATCTAGTATATAATAATTCTAGAAATTTAATTAATATTATATAGTATAATATGTGATTAAGAAAATGATCTTTAAAATATAAAAATTAGAGCAGAGATTTGTTGAAGTATAAAATGTACTTCCACTTAGCGAGAAACCAAAGTAAAATGTTTTAATAGGTTTAGGATCAGGGACTAAAATAGTGCAACATTCAAACTTAAGGGGCTGTCCAAGAAATTTAATAATCTATTATATTTACTGCTAGAATCCGACTTTTATATACATACAAACATACATACATACATACATACATACATATATATATATATATATGGTGAGATCTATTTATTTGTCACTAATTGATTTTAAGTTAAATGCTTTAGTATAGTTAGAGATGGCAAAATTTGACTCAACCTTCAGACCTAACCCGATCCACCCAAACTTAAGCTCGACCTGACCCAATTTGACTAGAAAAAGTCAACAATCCAAATCCAACTGTACCTAACCCGATCTGAACTCGAACCTGATTAAAGTGAAACTCAAGAAAACCTGAACCCAGGCTCAACCTGACCCGAACCCGAAATGACCCGATAACTAAACCCGATAAGACTCGATTTTAACTTAAATCAACATAAAATATATAGTTAGCAAAGGCTTTAGAAAAATTATGATTTAATATATGTAAATCAATTTATTCTATTCTGTTGATTTATTTTGCGTTATAAAGAGAGCGAAAGAGAGCTATGGGAAACGATTAATGAAACTGTGATAAAGAGATAGGAATAGCTAGGTTTTATAAAGTATAGTAATCATTTTGTTCCATAGTATTTGACATATTTACTTTTTTTGAATAATTTGAATAGAATTTACTCATATTATTCCTTCTATCTCAAATTATTTGCACCGTTCATATTTTAACAATTAATTTATAATTTTTTGTTTTCAACATTTTAATATATAAATAAAAAATTATACATGAATGATAAATCAAGGCCTATAATTTTTTTATATATTTTTTAACAAACAATAATATAAATAAATTCAAGTCAAACTAGTTAGAAAAGTTAAATGGAGCAAAGAAAATGGGACGGAGGGAGATTATTTGTTAGAAAAAAAATTTAAAAGTATATATTTAGAAACTATAGGTCTTTATTTTTATTTAATATAATCATTTTTTATTTATATACTAAAATGTTGGAAAATAAAAATTCATAGATTAATTGTTGAATACTGAATGTTACAACGAACTTGGCACAAAAGGAGTATTTTATTAAAGAAATTATATATTAATATGCCTTCATAAATTTTATATTATTTTTTATCTCTAGTTAAATTAAATTTTAATCAAAATTAAACAAAAAAATTGAATCGATTCAGCAATTTCAGCTTATCTATTAGTGAATCGAGTAAACCCGATAATTAAGTTGAATATGGTCTAAGACCTGATTGAATCCAAACCTAAATAAACCTGGCCTAATCTAACCCTAACCTAAATCTACTCAACCCAAAATTAACCAAAACCCAAATAACCTGACTCAAACCCAACCTGGACATGGATACAATTAGACCTGAACCTCAATGTCTTGATCCAAACTTGAATCAACCCACTCAATTGTCATCCCAAAATATAGTAAAAAAACTCATATTTCATGAAAATTGATGTCTTTCAGTATAATGTTCATAAATTATTTTGTCCAAATTCATATTGGAACCAGCATGGATCGATTAATTTTTCCCTTATTTAACATTTGATTGGAGGCCAATTCTTGTGTGCACTTAGCTTATTTACATATGTGTCATTATGACATTCTTCCCTTTGTAATTACAAGTTTTCCATTATTTAAACCTATTCCAATTTTTTTTCTCATTTCTTGAGAAAATTAGTTGTTTTGTTTTCTTGCTCCAACTTTGCTTTGAGACCTACGGGTTGCATCGATTGTTCCTCGTTTGTTCGAATTTTTGTTGTGCGTATAGTTATTTTCGTTTCTTGTTTTTAGTTTTGACCTATCGGCTTGTGTTATGCAGGTCCTACATCTTGTTTTTTTATCTCATGTTTTTGGAAAATCTGAGTTCGGATCACTTGTTTTCTCATATTTCAGTTCTCAATCTCCTTCTTGTTAGAATTGTTAAAGTCAAAGAGTTGCAGTCAAAGGCAAAGATTAAGAAGTTCATCAGCTCCTGCCTAATAATGATCCCGGGAAGATTAAAAAGACTATTAAATTCAAGATCAACAACAGCTTTTTTCTGTTCAAGGGTGGTCGATGTTAATTGCATTAGCTCATGAACTTGTAATGCAGAGCACCTTGGTGTAACAGGTGATTTGTAGCAAACAATGAAATAAAAATTTACTCAAAAAGGACAAACATGTGGGAAAAAAATAACAATCAATGCCTTCTAAAAGAACAAACAAGTAGGCAATAGAGAACAAAATGAGCCTTCTAAAAGAACAAATACCAAATAATAAAAGAACAATTACTTGTATGCAAGTCACAAAGATAATAAAAGAACAAACAGAGACATGTACAAGAACAACAATAATTCCCAAAAGGAATAAATAAGGCCCTTTGAAAGAACAAAGAACAAACACATAATAAAAGAAGAACAAACAGTGAATTCTTAAAGAACAAAAATAGGAAAAAAATAGCAAATAGTTCATTCTCAGAGAATAAACAGAAAAGGACAAAAGAATAAACACCAAAAGAACAAGAGAACAAAGCACAAAGATAATAAAAGAAGAAACATGGACATGTACAAATGCAACAACAATTTCTAAAAAGAACAGAAAAAGGCCTTCTAAAATAACAAAATAAAAAACAAACATATAGTCAAAGAAGAACAAACAATGCTTTTTTAAAAGAACAAACACAAGGATAAGCAAAAAAGAACCAACAATGCCTTCTAAAAGAACAAACACCAAAAAATAAAAGAACAAGTATATTTTACAAAAAAAAAAGGGCCTTCTAAAAGAACATAGAGGTAACTATAAGAGAACCAACACTTCCACCTCAGAAAAAAACATATAGATGCCTTTAAAAGAACAAACACAAACACACAAAAAGAACAAACACAAAAGATACCTTTGATGTTTGGTTTCTTCCAGCTTGATTGTAATTTTTTTCTCCCTCGGAGATGTTTCTTGTTCGTGTTTAGTAACTGGTGCAATTCTCTTTCCTTTTTCCTCTTTTTATTGTTCAGGATCTTGTTTCTTGTTTCTTGCTCTAATTATACTCATTCTATAGAGAGTAAATACATTTATGAAGAATAGATCAGAGGAACAGCTTTGGAAGAAAGAACATATTAGAGGAACAAGTGCGGAAGAGGAAAAGTGCTTACAGTTGCTCGGTAAGCATTTCTTCAACACATGGTCTCTTCATGGTTGGATTCCTCGATTTACACCAAAAATCTGCTTCTTGGTGGCTAAGGTTTTGACAATGAAGGTTTTGGGATTGGAACAAAGATTGAATTTTCTTATTGGCATGGCGTTTCAACTTAGAAGCATAGTTTTGTGCGGCTGATGGAAAAATTCAGTCGGCAACGGTTACTGGAAGAGATGGCTTCTCGGATAAGTTGAATGGTTTTGGGTTTTGTGTTGCACTTATTTATTAGATGGCAATTGTAATTTTTTGGATGGCAGTTGTAATTTTACAAGTTTTGAACGTGGTGGCATGCTCATAATTTCATAGGAATTGAAGCATGTTTGCTGGATGATAGTTTTATATAATTAAGGGTTGAAGTAATAATAGTTATATAGTTGAATGATGACTTATGGCATAAGCTGGATTCACACAATCAGTATAGTGTATGTACTGTTATAAACACTAAATACTCGTCGATTTCATTATATTTATTGCCTGGATGCAAGCAATAATCGTCAATGTCATTATATTTATTGCTTAGATGCAAGCCCCTTCCAAGTTTTCTACGAGAACTGACTTTTCGTATCATCCATTCCCCAAGTCTTGTGGATAAAGACAAAATACTTTTTATATTGTTTGAATAAAGGGCATTGATTAGTCTAAGTTACGTGTTTTCCTAGTTTCTCGAAAGCCAATTGTGCAAAAAATTGCGGATACTGTAGCTTCAACTACATTTCAGTGGACTTTCTTTACCATTAATTTTAATCTCTTTCTGTTTCTTGTAAGGTACGATAAAGCTTTCTGAGTTGTGGATAATAAGGCTCTGTTATACCCGTAAGTATCCTACTCTGCCTTTCCTGGCGGATAAGTTCTTTTTCTTTTTTCAATTAAATGGGTTTGGGCGGAATTTTTGACAATTTTTGTTTTTGTGTCTGTCGATTATTGGGAAGGGTAGTGGTTTAGAGGTCTACCCTCCCTGAACCCGGTCTACACCCTACCCGCATCCTAGATATAATATTTAAGTATATAAAGTATTACATATATTATATAGATGATCAATCCTAGTCATATACAACCCAAATATATAATATAATTTTAATCTAGTAAACTATAAAATTCATAGTCATATGAAACAATATCCCCATCCTATCAAGCTACATTGTTTTGTTATGTTGTTTCATTGTTTCTCTATTGCACTTCATGGAAAGAACCTATATTATTATGTTCAGTTGTTAATCAAAATTGTTATTTTATTTTTCATGTTTTTGAATGTTATTTCACTTATTGATCACTTAACTTACAATTTGGAATTAAAGGAAATGTTGCTTGATAATCATAAGTAACATTTCTTACTTTCTTTACTTTCAATTTTTTGTCATGTGATCATTTGTGTGGGTATTGTGGATATAATATCTAACCTTACCAACCCCAATGCGAGAAGAGTTTGGATAGAGCTTTTATATTATAGGTAGGGTTTAGAAATTACTCCATCCTCCCAAAATGTGGCATGTTGACATCCCTAACCATAACCATCAACTCCAGTTATAAACAAGTAACAATGACATGTTTATTGGTTTCTAAGACCAATTCATTGTGGAAAAACTTTGGATAATGACTGTATTAATAATAGAAAATGCAAACTTTAATGGCCTTTTTTTTTTAACAAAAGATGTTTTATTCAAATTAAATATGAATCGAATGGTATCTTATAAACCAACAACAGTATAAAACTCAAAAGATGATAGGAATATAAAACTGGCTATAAAAGGGCTACTTATTCTTGTGACACCGAATGAAGGAATGAGAATAAAATCAAAATGAGCCTTTCACGTAAACTAAAATAAATCTAAATTCCGAAACTCACCGATAACTAGAAGAAAGCTCAGACCAAGCCAACAATAACTACGCATAGCCAGAACCAACCAATTATAAGAGGCCTGAACAAGATTATCTATAAAAATAAAAAGATTACCTATAAAACCTAAAAAAATAAGGACTGGCTTTATTATATAAAATTGTCTCCATGTTGTTGCCAAGCGCTAAACGTCCTAGTAGAATTGAGATCCTGGTAAACCCAAAAGACCTAGGTTCATCGTTGCTCGTCTTCAATTGAAAACCTACCATGTGAGAGTCTCGAATTACTTTTGAACACCAAGATTTGGAAGATACTGTATCCACCATAAAATATTGAAAGAGAACTAGCCAGATCCAGACCAAAAGTCCAGATCTGGCTGAAAACAGCAGAGAATGATGAGGGAGACAGCAGGAGGGAATGAGTTGGAGGAGTTGAAAGGATGTGTGCTAAGGTTTTTTTTTAGTGGGGTTTCTTCTTTACCTTTAACTCTATTATTATTATTACTACTGCTATTGCTACTAGTTTTAGGTGCGTAAAATTCATTTGTAGTTCTCCAGTTTTAACACTAGTCCTAAAGTTGTCACTTGCGTCACCTTATGCCATCACAAAGTCCCATACTTCTTAATGCACGTCTATCATAATCCAATCCGTCAATTTTTTTGTTATTTTGAATGAAAGTTGATGACATGATGACTTAGATGTCCATGTGACAGTTCAAAATGTCACTTGACATTCTTTTTCATAACAATAAATGACTATCTTGGAAGAAAAAAAAACTTTAGCCTAAAATTCATAAAAATACATAACTTTAGGGATTAAACATAGATTTAGCCAATCTTCATCTTCTTAACTAAATCTTTATCCTTTCATTCAATGCCATCACAACAAAGGCAAAACTGAGGGTTGATTTTTGCTTTAATCTCTAAGGTAATATAGCTTGAAAATCACACAGTCAAGCCTTAAGTTTTAAGCCCGCACAAACAAATTCAAAGAAAGGGGCACCAAGCATTTAGGCTATTCATGCATTCTCAACGGGGCACCACACCTTTTAGTTGAAGTCTCATTCACTTGATTATTCAAACGATGCACCTGAGATCATAGCAAATTTGCAGATATTAGGTTTATATGCAAATGTAAACTCTCACAGTTTATGTAATGCCCACAAAATCCTAAGTAATTAAGCCTTGGGATATGAAGAATTTTTCGTAAATTGGGAATTAAGTTCATTGAGTTCGGGAGACAATAAATTAAGTGGGACCAAGAAGTATGATGACTGTTGGACACTCTCAAAATTTAAACTTGGCTTAGGCCAAGCAAAATGATGGAAATTTAAGGTGAGGGACTCAATTAGATAAAGAGGACTTTTGGTGATTGGGCTCAATTGCCCAAATATGTGGAATTGAGGGACTAAGAAGGGGATTAGCCAATTTTAAAGGTATTGGATGCCATGGCTGCCACCTCCCTCTATTTCCTATTATTTTAATCCACCTCTCATCTAACATATCACTTAGGATTCCTTCCTCCACCTACTTGTCCCCCCACTTTTGACAAATTCAACCAACTTTTACCAAAGTCTTCCAATTTGTCTCCCACTTTGTCTCCCACTTATCCCATATGAATCACATGATTTCCTTCACTCTCCCCTCCATATGGACGACCATTACATGCCTAAAAACACTCCAATTGCCTCATTTAACTCTTCTTCATTTCTCTCTACAATCTCTCACTTAAACTCCTTCATTTTTTCTCTTAAATTTTACCTTAAACTCTAAAACACTCTTTTAAACTTCTTTTTCCTTCTAAATTCGGCTAAGGCTCATTCTTGAGCATCCTTGATCTTGTACCAAGTGTTCTTGGTGTCTACAAACTCTTAAGAACACCTCAAACAAGAATCAAGAAACAGATTGAAGAAAAGAGACATTTTTGGAAGTCATCAACCAGGAGGAGTTTTGGCCAAGTATTGTTCTTGGCATTCTTGAGTTTAAAACAAGCTTCCCTGTTGGGAATAAGCTTCTAAGGCCTTCCAAGGCAAGGAATAAAGTGGTGGATTCAAGAAAAGACGAGCGAGAGCTTGAAGAAAATCAAGCAGAAGGATTTGGCCATACCTTCTTTAATTAAGGTATTGTATGTTCCACCAAGTTTTATTGGTATATGTAAGCTTTCAAGCTCTGGTGATGCAAGAATACACTTGCTAATGTTTTAGCCATTGTAGTTCTTGAGCTAGAAACCAAGTTCTAGCTACAACAAGCACGGAAAAGTAAGAAAGACAAGCTACTAAAAGCTTTTGGGCAACGAGGGTTACAAACAGTTTGGTAAGGATTCTGATACTCTTTTGAGTATTCCGACCATTGAGTGATAGATATAGGACACCATGTGATCCTAAGGTGCTATAGAGGGCTATGTTTTGTTGCTTAGGCAACTCTGTGCTTGCTAGCTCTGTGCAAGCATTTTGGCTAGGAATTAGGTCAGCCAACTTAATTCCTAAGAATAAAGAGATCTCGGATTAATACGGACTAATAAATGGTTAACCGAAATTAAAGAAATTATGTTCATGCTTTCTTTGCCCTTCATGAGAATATGGTGTTAAGTGGTGTGTGTGTGTGTGTGTGTGTGTTTGTGTGCTTCCATGTTTGGTTGTGCTTGCTGACCCCGATTATTATTATATGCATATATCCTGTATTTTCTTTGTCTTAGTGTTTTCTTTGCAAGAGCTTGGATTATATTTTGCCAAGATATACTTGTGCTATGTCAGGCTCTATGAGCTGTACAATATCCTTACTGAGTTTTACTCATGCCCTTCCCTACTTAATGTAGGAAAAGGAGCACTAGAACAGAATTGAGATCAAGAGTATTTTATACTCTTTCTGTTGGTAAAAAGGTTTGTGTGTGTACATATGTGTTTGCTCAATATTCTAAGTATTCTAAGTGTTATGGGTTGCTTGTGTAACAAGCTAATAAGTGTGGACTTTATGCGCAGGACTTGGAGTCTAGATTGTGGGAACAAAGTCTCTAAGGTAGAAAGTGTGTTCTTTGGCTCTTCGAGTGGTTTGCCATTCTGCACATGTGTTATGATGTTGGTTTTGTCTAAATGACCAAACCTATGATAAAAATGGACTTTAAGAACTTTCGGCCATAATATGTGTTAATGGCTTGTACATGGACCATTGGACTTTTGGTGGCCATGAATATTTTGGGCCTAAGTAAAATTGATGATGGATTTGCATAATCGTATGTTTATAAGCATATGCTTGTTTATGAAAAACATATGCATAATAAACAAGTTCCAAAACTGGAATCTGGTGTTTTGGTTGCCATGCATATTCTTGGCTATGTTTGATAAAGAGCTTGAAATTAACACACAAGTTCCACATAAGTACTAGCTTGTTTTCCGAGTGCACAATATCAACATTTAAGTAAATAATTAATGAGCTATTGCTAGTAATATCCTGGGGTTCATGCCCGTATGTTTTGATAAGGATTAAATGCCCCTTATATGGAAATTCCGCCAGATGATTAAGTAATTGATCTCGAATGGGCCAGGGGCTAGGCTGGGCATGACAACTTGGTATTAGAGCATGGTTGCTCTCAGAACCAAAATTTTTGGTCTATGGATTGTTTGTAGCATAGACTTGTTCCCACATAAGTTAAGCCCACTATTGTGTCTACTTATGAATCTTGAGCATATGTATACCTTGCTTGTTGTTATATATAGGATGAGAACCAGAAATACGGATAAGGAGGCTAGAGGCCAAAATAAGAACAAAGCCACCCATCAAGAGGGTGAGCAAACTAGTTTTGAACCAAAAGTACAAGCTAGGGCCATTTAGCCCGTTTGGCCGAATGTGGCTGGACCTAGTAATGATAATCAAGGGAAAATGGAACACATGATGGCAACATTGCAAGCCACTATTGCCCAACTTGTAGTTGGCATACAAGCACTGACTAGATGTCAGGTACAAGTCCTAAAACATACTGGGCAAGAAAAAGAACTGGAAGTCAGAAGAAGGACAAGAAAGGAACCCATGCTTAGTGATCAAGCTAATGGAAATGGAAAAAAGCTTAATGATGAAGATGATGATGATGACAGGAGAAATCCAAGAGCCAGAAGAGTAAGGTCTGAAATTAGACAGGAGACCTGAGTTAAGCGGGAAATGAGTCCAACAGCAAAGGAACTAGACATAGAAAAAACGGAGAGGTCCACCCAACTCACTATCACCACTGAAGCAATAATGGCTCATAGAGGATGGCTTACTGAGAGAGATGAAAGAGCCCCCAGAAGAAATGTTGGAGGCCTAAGAGAAGGTGAACTAAAGGGGTTTTTTGCCTTAAAATCCCCAATTTTCAGAGGGAGCAGTGGTCCAGATGAAGCTGAATTCTGGATTAACCAGGTTGAGAAGATCTTCGAGAGAATGGAGGTTTCCTCTTCTCAAAAGGTTTTGCTTGCAAACTTCAGATTAGAAGGCAATGCTGAACTATGGCGGAGAGTAGTCCACAGGACTTATGCTAGCAAAAATGCTAGGAAGTCCACTTCCAGAAGAAGGGCAATGCAATGGGTTGAATTTCTCCAAGTTTTTTAGCAATACTACATCAGTGAAGCCCTAAAAGACCAGAAGCAAGTCAAGTTTCACTTGCTTGAGTAGGGAGAGCTCTCAGTGCTGGAATATGAGTAGAGGTTTAATAACCTCATCCGCTATGCCCCACAATATGATGGCCAAACGGATTTGAAGGCTAAGAGATTCCTCAAAGGACTAAGGCTTGAACTTAGGCAAATACTTAGGGCAATAGGTGCCTATAAATATTATAACATTGTTCATAGGGTTATTGCCCTAGAGCAAGAATTTAGAGGCCAAATTGTGAAAAGCCCTGGTAATGCCAGCGGGATGCAAAATTCATCTAAAAATAGAGGAAGAGAAAACTTGGCACATGAGCCAAGAAAGGATAACAATAGAGAGAAGAATGGAGCTTGTTATGGACCTCCATGTGAGACTTGTGGAAAATTCCATAGCCAAAAGCCATGCTACAAACTCATAGATAGTTGCATTAAGCATGGTTCCTAAGATCACTGGGTAAAAGATTGTCCCGTAAAGAGTAAGGGACAAAGGAACATAGGGAGATTCAGAAACAAATGGGCTCAAGGGCAACCACCCATGAGGAGGTAAAATATAATTCTACCTCCATTAAGGAAAGATTTGGGCCCTAACATGCCTCTGGACAAAGAAAGACAAAATCAAGCTCCTGGAAGAGTGTTCCAGATAGAAACCTCGAGAAGGGCCCAAAACGCCCAGGAGGCCAAAGGGGTAGAGAGTGAATAGGAAGAAATGAACCAGGCCAGGCTGGTTAGGAAGACTTTAACAGGTACCATTTTACTTAATGGTTATGAAGTATCAGTTTTATATGATATTGGTGCATCATTGTCTATCATTCCTGCTGGGCTTGTTAGAGCTTTAAATCTAGAAGTTCGCAATACTGACGAAATGTACCTAGTAAGGACTGTAGGAAATGAAATCCTGTTTGCATGCCATACGGTAAAAAGTTGCAAGCTTAAGCATGGTGAAATAGAACTTAAAGCAGACCTGATAGTCTTGGATCCAAATGGATATGATATCATACTGGGTATGAACTGGCTTAGTGCCAATAAAGTATTCATAGACTGCCATGCCAGGCAAATTTGTTTGCCTGGACACAAACCCCAATCTCTGGAAGGATCATCTGGGTTAGTCCCAGAGAGTTAATTAAAAGTGGTGGAGCACAAACCCTTGGTAATTGAAGGTGAATATAAGGGGTTAAATGGAACTAAGGTAGAAGTTGAGCTGGGTAAAATACCCATAATCCAAGAATATCCCAAAGTGTTCCCCATAGATCTCCCAGGACTTCCTCCCGCAAAAGAGGTTGAGTTTGAGATCAAGTTGGTGCCAGGAACTGCACCTATGTCTATTGTTCCTTATAGGATGACTATTCTTGAAATGGTGGAGCTAAGAAAGCAATTGGATGAATTGCTTAAGAAGGGTTTCATTAGGCCAAGTACATCTTCTTGGGGAGCACCTATACTTTTTGTGAAGAAAAAGGATGGAACCCTTAGGTTGTGTACTAACTACATAAAGCTCAATGCACTAACCATTAAGAATAAATACCCCCTCCTAAGGATTGAAGATCTGTTTGATCAGTTAAAGGGAGCTAGGGTTTTCTCCAAGATAGACCTCAGATCTGGATACTTCCAACTGAGAGTCAAAGAAGAAGATATACCAAAGACAGCTTTCAAGGCCAGATATGATCATTTTGAGTACACTGTAATGCCATTTGGGCTCACAAATGCCCCAGCCTTTTTCATAGATGTTATGCAAAGAGTGTTCAAGGCTTATTTGGACCACTTTGTTATGGTATTTATCAATGATATATTGGTGTATGATGCCCTGCAGCATCTTTGTTGTGTGACATGGTGAGACCAAGAGGGACTTCCAGTGAGAGAGAACGTCCGAAGTGGAGATTTCCCAGGAGAATCTGCCTAAAACATTCAGAAAATAGGGGTTAGGAGTTCCCCGGAGTCTTTTTCTGAGAAGGAGCCTCCAACGCCCAAGTTAGTGTTTTGGAGGTGGAGAAAAACTATTGGGGGCCAAAGATTCTTGCCTATTTTACATTTTTTCGGGGGAGGAGAGATCTCTCTCGCTGAGGCCATTTCATTAGTATATAAAGGAAGGTGTGGTCCGTTCAGATTGTGACACGTGTTCGATTTG
Source organism: Aquilaria sinensis (assembly GCA_005392925.1). Lineage (NCBI taxonomy): Eukaryota > Viridiplantae > Streptophyta > Magnoliopsida > Malvales > Thymelaeaceae > Aquilaria > Aquilaria sinensis. Next base: position 55,768 of record SMDT01002819.1, on the reverse strand, counting down.
ATGTAATCTGTACTTTTGGATGTGGGGGCCCCTAGCCGCCTACAGGCTCATCGGGCCATGGGCTAGGGTAGGAATAGCCCTACATGACAAGATGTAGGTGGCGTCGGCATGTCAGAGCGCATACAAGGGCGATGTGTAGCATGTGAGGGCGACATGTCAGAGGCTCCTTAATTGCTTCTGCCGTACTCCCGATGTCCCTTCGGTTAAGGTCACCTTTCAGAATAAGGACCCTTCTCCTGAAGTCATCTCAGTAGTTCAGGGGTTTCCTTAGCACTGAAGCTCCTCGTTCGGGGGGATTTTCTCCGGCTGAAGGTGGCTGGTCCTTCTCCCCTGAAGCTGGCTCGACCGCTTTCCGATGGAGGTGATGCGTTATTTTCCTGAGGTCAGTACTGTCATTCCCAGGGGTGCTGGTGGGCCACTGAGGTCGTATGCCCAAGGCGTCAGACTCCCTTTTTTCCGAGGTTGGTACTAGTACTCCTCACGGGTGACGCTTGATTTCCCGAGTGTGGTATCTGGCCAAAGTTCACAGGTTAAAAGGGTGATAGCACTTCGGCTATCACATGCCCCTCCTCGGAAAGCCGAAGTGGAAACTTCGGCTGGTAGACCTTTTGGGGGCACCTTTTAGGACTCGGAGTATGACGTTTACAAAAAAGACACTTTGTCGCCCGAAGACATGCCCTGTCCGGCCAGGTGTCGCTGTTTTCCCTTTGGTGTTCTCGAGGTGCCCAATCTCTTTACTTTTTCTGCTGCAGGTCAGTGGACCGTCATGTCTTGTAACCAGGCGTGTCAGTCTAGAGCGACATGCCCGGGTTTTAGGGGTGTTAGAAAGCGTGTCCCTCGTTTCACGCATTGACTGACATGTGGCACGCAGTGAATGGAAGAGGCTGCATCGGTTATACCAACCATGTCTTTTCATCTTCGAAAGGCAATTTATGGTGATGATTCACCTTCGCAGAGAAATTATGACGTCGATTCGGCTACCCTTTCTCGGTCTATATAAACCTTCCTCTGTCATAATCCTCATTTGTTCTCCTTTTGCCTTTGCTTTGCTCTAGTCTGTTTTTGAGTTTTCCCCTCTCTTTTCGCGGCGGTGTTAGCGGCAGAGCGATTTCTGACCACCATTCACGACGGCGTCTTCAAATCCTGATTTTGGCAAAACTTTTGGTGGGTTTCGATTCTAGAGGTCATTCGGTTTCTTCATTTTTTACTTTCTTTAGCTTCCTGAAGTCATTTTTCTTATTCCCAAAGTCCCTCAATTCTTTTTTCTGAAGTCGCTTTTTTTGCCAATCATGTCTTCACCTGTCCCCCTTATGTCTGTCCAACCTCTTATGTCTCACTCTTGTTGCTCCACTTCGGCAAAACTAGCGAAGTGGACAACCAAATTCTTTCTTCCCTCCTACTCCGTGACAAGGTTACCTCATCTCGGCCATTTTAGTTTTATGAACCAAAGTGACGAGGTTACCGCTTTCCGAGCCCAACAGAAGGTCGGACTTCGATTTCCTCCACTGAGGACGATTTGCGACTTTTGCCAATTTCATGGCATAGCTGTGAATCAGCTTCCTCCCAACTCATACTGCTATTTTAATGCCTTCCTCTGCATGTGTGGGGTCTTCGGAATATAACCCCACTTCATCTTGTTCATGCAGTATTATAAGCTTTATCTGGTCTCGAAGGGTGGCTTCTATTCCATGCTACCCCAGGGATCTGGGAGCAAGAAATACATGTTCACCCTCGCCACTAAAGATAGTTGGCAAGGGTGGCAAATGAAGTTCTTCTTCCTGAAAGTGGCGAAGGCTTGGTCGTATGTTCCGACTAAGTGAGCTCGGGGAAAGCTGGATACGGATGTCGTGGACCCCAAAAAGCTGCTAACTCCCGAGTTGGCGGTGAGGTTTGTGGACTTCGACAGACGTATCCGTGCTGTCGCCGACTGGGATGCCGAGGTCCCTTCACGCTCCCTCTACCCCTTCCCCATCATGTGGAGACTTATGACCAAGGAGGTTCTTCGGGAGCTGGGGCTAGTTAAAGAGCACAAGACAGACCTCGACATGCCAGCTCCTGCTATCGACAGGAAGGAGTCCTGGCTGGTGATGCTCCTTCGAGAGGAGCTCACTTATGAAGCCTTTTTCGAAAGTAAGTTTCCTTCCAAATTTTTTAGTAAAAGTATCTGTCTGGAATTACAATGATGTTTTCCTTCTTTTTCAAAGATGGGCGACGAGTCAGTTGCCTATTTCAAGTCCCTCTTTCTCGGCCAAGCCGAAAAGGGGGAACAGACAAAGAAGGGTGCCTCCAAGAGGCATAAGACATCTGGGAGTGGGCCGTCTTCGGCCAAGAAGATGAAGAAGGCCGCCCTTCCCCCACTGTCGGAGGACGTTGAGGAGGTTGGTGGCGAGCCCAAGGTCCCAACCGTCCTTCCAATCGAGGTGGCCACCAGTGTGGTTTCTTAGAGTCCCGCCACATTGGCAAATCTTTTAGGTTCTTCGGCAGCAAACCCTTCTGCTGAGGAGCTCGAAGAGCGCCGAAGAAGCAAGGGCAAACACGTCCCTGCCGAGGTGAAGGAGGTTAGGGACTCAGACGATGACATTGCTGAGGTTGCGCCAGGTTTGTCCCTTAGACACTTTTACTCTTATTCTTGTAGATATATGCTAAGAGACTTTGTCTTAATGAGACTTGTGTTTTAACTTTGCAGAAGAACTAGCGCCCTCATCCTGGATGGTGGACCAAGCTCGAAGGCGGGCTCTTTGGGACTCCCACATCCCGAAGGACAAGGTTCCGAGGGAGCCTTTCTGGTCTTTCACGGAGGACATGAACTTGTTCTCCAAGGACTGCCAGCAAATGGCTCCCCGAATGGCGAGGGGCGTACTCACCCAGGCTTCCTTCAAAGAGGGTTGCCGAAGAGTGCGCCAACGAGGAGACCCTCGTCTCAAAAATTTCCAAGCATGCTGCCTAGGTACTTCTTTAGGCCCTTTTTATTTTTTCTCCCCATTTTTCTGAGTATTTGGCTTTCCTTATGCATATTTGACTAAGTATCTTCTCCTTTTTCGCAACTCCTGGGGTATAGTGGATACCTTCGGGCTTGGGCAACAAAGCAATCTTCAGTCTGAGCTTGGGCCGAAGATCATTTGGAGAAGGCCAAGGTCTTTTGCACCAACTCTGTTGTCAAAAATGTAGAGTTGAACCGGATAGCCTAGGAGGAGGTTGCCAAACTTCGGGAGGAATTCTTGAAGGGCCAAGAAGAGCTCTTGAAGTATTTTTCCCGGAAGATGTCCGACCTCGGCGCGAAGGTCGTGAGTCTAACTTCGGCCAACGAGACCTATCAAAAGGGAAAAGAGGAAGACTCTGCTCTCCTAGCGTAGGCGCTCGCTGATAACGCCGGGCTTTAAGCCAAGGTCGAGGCTCTAGAGAAGGATACAAAGAAGAAGGTGAAGGCGCTGGAAAAGGAGGTTGCTGATCTTCAGAATGAAGTAGAAGACTTGTCCCTCAAGAAAGACAAGGCCATCCAGGCGACCAAGGTTGCCTTCCAGGATGACTTCTGTCTGGCTTGTCATCAAGTTCTGAAGAAATACCCAGATCTTGACCTTTCCTTTCTGGCTGCCCTGGGCATTTCCGAGGGGCCTCAATGGACTTGGTCAAAAATCGAGCTCCTTAACCCGACATTTGCCCCTCCTTTGGCACCGAAGGCGGTGGCTAAAGACACAGGAGCTAGAGTCTCCCATGACGTCGGGATCCCTTAGATGTTCTAGGGCTTTTGCCTTCTTCTTTTTCTTTGTAATTTTTCTTCTTGTAACCTTCTCCTTGTAATAAGGCCTTCTTTAATGAAATTTTTCCTTCCATCAGAATTTGGTTAAGTCTTCGAGTAGTAATTTTTATTTCCCAGTTATCCTGACCACTTTCAGTAAAGGGACTTCAGAAAATATGTTTTGCTTGCTTTGTTCGCCATCTTCGAAAAAACATTCACTTTTGACAAATTCCCTTAAGCAAAATTTGGCCTACTTTTGGTGGACTTACTTTTTGGGAGAATGACCCAATCAACTCTGGAAGGAATACGTGACTTTCGCAAGCTTTTTGCTTAAGCTTTGTTCGGCGAGAATTCTTTGGTGGAAGAAAATTTCTGTACTTAGAAACTTTTTCTAACTTGTACAATTTCTTACCAAAATTCTAAGTATAGAATTTCTTTAAGGCGTCCGAGTGCCATGTATTTTTCAATTCTCCACCTTCGACGTTGCCAAGCTTATAGACTCTATTTCGGACTTCGTTAAGGACCAAGTAAGGCCCTTCCCAGTTCGTCTGAAGTACCCCTGGGATGGCTTTTGGGGTTCAAATTGGGCCTTTTGGAGAACGAGGTCTCCTTTCCTTATTCCTTTTGGCCTAACGCGCAAGTTCGCGGCTGTGGCCACTTTTTGCTGAAAGGCCTTCCTTTTGAGTTCAGCCACCTCTCTATGTTCGTCAATCAGGTCGAGCTTAGTTTTCAATCCGAGGTCATTCCCTCCTTCGTTGAACACTTGTATTCTGACTGATGGCTGTACTACCTTGATAGGGATAATGGCCTCTATGCCGAAGACGAGCGAAAAAGGTGTCTCACCCGTGGCCCTTCAGGGTGTTGTTCAATAACTCCATAGCACACTAGGAAGTTCTCTTGTCCACTTTCCCTATGCTTCCCCCAACCTCTTTTTCAGACCATCTTTTATGGTTCTGTTTTGGATACCTCTACTCGTCCGTTGCTCTGGGGATGAGCTACCGGGGCGAAGTGCATTTTTATTTCGAGGTTGGTGATGAATTCTTGGAATCCCTTATCCATAAATTGGGAACCATTATCGGCCACTATCACCCTCGGTATGCCAAATCTGCGTATAATGTTCTTCCAGACGAATTTTTGTATATCCTTTGCTGAAATGGTTGCTAGGGGTTCTGCCTCGACCCATTTAGTGAAGTAATCCACTGCCACTATGCAGAACTTTACTCCTCCAGGCGTTGTCGGGAGTGGCCCGATGAGGTCTATGCCCCAAACTGCAAAGGGACAGGGGTAGTCTACCGAGGTTATTAATTCCGAGGGCAGCCTTTGGACGCTGGCGTGTCTTCGGAAATTGTCACATTTTTGGACAAACTGCCTTGCATCCTTTCTTAGGGTGGGCCAGAAGTACCCTTGGCGGAGTATTATTCCCACCAAGGAGTCAGTTCCGATGTGAGAACCACAAGTGCCATCGTGGACTTCTTTGAGAACTATCATAGTGTCTTCTTCGCTGACACACCTTTGTAGCGGAGTCGTATACCCCTGTCAGTATAATTCTTCCCCAATTAAGAAATATCGTCCGGAACGTTTTCGCATTTTGCCGTTTTGTGAGGATCCTCGGGAAGCTCCGCGGTTGTAAGATACCTCTTTATAGGATTTTTCCACCTTTTTTCGAGGTTGCTATGCTCAGTGTCTCTATGCTCGGGTGGCTCAACACTTCGGTGAACTTTTTTTATTTGGCCAAGTTGTCCACTTCAGTATTGTCTCGGTGAGGTACATTTTCAATATGTACTGCGTCGAACTCCTGGATGAGCTTTGATATGAACTCGTGATATTTTGCCAAAGTCGGATCATTCGCGCTATAGTCCCCTGCCATCTGCCGCACCACTAGCTGGGAATCGCTGTGGGCTTTTAGGTTTCTTACACCAATCTTTCTAGCCAGACATAACCCTACTAAGAGAGCTTCGTATTCTACCACATTATTGGTGACGTTAAATGCAAATTTGATGGTTTCCATGACTTCCAGACCTTCGGCACCGCGAATAATTACCCTAGCTCCCAGGTGTTCGGAGCCGGAGGCCCCATCTATAAACAGAGTCCATTCTGGCTCACTTTTGCCGAGGTCTGACTGATCACCTTTGGCAACAGGTACTTCAGCAATGAAGTCCACTAGAGCTTGGGCTTTTATTGCTTTCCTTGGCTCATAAGAGATATCATACTCACCGAGCTCTATGCACCACTTAGAAAGCCTTCCCGAATGGTCTACTCTCTTCATGACATCCTGAAGAGGTAGGTTACTTCGGATAATAATGGGGTGAGCTTGAAAGTATGGACGTAATCTTCTGCTTGCCAGCACCAGGGCATAGATAGCTTTTTGTAGTAGGGAATACCTGACTTCGGCGCCATGCAGGGACTTGCTCACATAGTATACTGGCCATTGTTCCGCCCCCTCTTCCTTTACGAGAACCGAACTCAGTGCTTTTTCCGTAACGGCAAGGTATAGTACAAGGGGTTCTTCCTCTCGTAGTTACTGAAGAGTGGGTAGACGAGCTAGATAGACTTTGAGCTCTTCCCAGGCCTTTTACCAACCCTCGTTCCAAGGATGGTCATCGTTTTTTAGGTCGCCACCATTTTTTGCTGCCTTGGTGAGGACCTTAAAGAATGCTCGGCAGCGATCCCCATACCTGGAAATGAACTGCTAAGAGACGTTATTCTCCTAGTGAGCCTTTGCACATCCTTTGTCGTTACAGGAGTTCAAAATTCAAGTAGCGCTTTGACTTTTTTCTAGTTGGCATCGATACCTCTTTCGGATACCATAAATCCGAGGAACTTGCTTGAGCTTACGTCGAAGACGCATTTTTCGGGATTGAGGCGAATGCCGAAGGCTCTCAGTTGGTGGAAAGTTTCCTTCAAATCTGCAATATGACTACCAGGCAATTTGTTCTTAACTATCATGTCATCAACATAGACTTCCATGCTCCTCCCTATTTGGTCGTTGAAGACCTTGTTCATTAGCCTCTAGTAGGTGGCTTCTGCATTTTTTAGCCCGAAGGGATTCTGACGTAGCAATATGTACCGACTTCGGTGATGAAGGCGGTTTTTTCCTCATCTTCGGGGTCCATCCTGATTTGATGATACCCACTGAAGGCATTAAGGAAGCTCAGGAGTCCATATTCAACGATCGAGTCTACCAACTAATCTATTGGCTGGAGAGGATACGAATCCTTAGGGCAAACATCATTTACGTTTTGGAAGTCGATGCATATTCGGAGCTTGTCGTTCCCTTCTTTTGTGGCGATAACCACATTACTTAGCCATTCGGGGTATTTGACCTCCCTAATTATGCCTGCTTCTATTAAGTGCTGGACTTCAATTTTGACGAAGTTGTTCTTGTGTGCTAAGAGTCTTCACTTTTTTTGGCGGACGGGCCTTGCCTCTGGCTTACCTTAAGGCTATGCTGTATTATGCGAGGGTCTACCCCAGGCATGTCTTTCGACGAGTAGGCAAACAGATCTTTATTCATTAGCAGGAAAGTTACAAGTTTTTCCTTGTCACCTTCGGCCAATTTTTTCCCTATTCGGGCCTGGGACAAGCTCTATGTCTTCCGTTTCTATTTTCTCAGAATCTTCTGTTCCTTCTCCTTTTGACTCTTCTGCGAGTACGACCTTCGTTTCCATAGTTTGCGCGCAGTTTGTCACCGGGGCTTTCCTTGCCTTGACAAACACCTTCCTTACCTCCCTCTGGTCGATGAAGATCTCAGCATCTCCATCCTTGGTGGCGAAGGTGATAGTTAAGTACTTTACATCTGGGCAGATGTGGAGGTTCCCTTGCATTTGCCTTCCAAGAATGGTGTTATATGACGAAGGGACATCTATGACGATGAACCTTGTCATTATAGAGGCAAACAACTCGTCTTTGTTGTTTATTGAAGTTCCCCTTAGTATCAGGGGAAGATCAATCCAGCTAAGGACGGGGAGTTCGGATGGTCCCACTCCAAAAGTAGGAGAAGTGACGGACTTGAGGTCGCTCTTTGATATACCCAAACTCGGTAGTAAGTGTGAGAATAAGACGTCCACATTTGAACCATCATCAAGCAGTACTCTCTTGACGTCCTAGCTTCCTATCCTTGCCATAACCAACAGTGAATCATCATGAGGAAATATGACGATGGACCCATCTTTCCGAACAAGCTTTTTTGATGGGTTCCCATATTCCATCACCGAAATCTCCTTGGCTTTTCTTTTCCTTTCTGGCGACAGTAGTCCTGTTGTGATCATTTGTATCACTCCTGCCAGGGGTGGCGGACGCCTTTTTAGACTTCGGTTCCGGCGTCTGTCGGAGTCATGCTCCTCGTCATCTCCTTTCCCCTCATTTTCTCTTCTTCCCTTTGGGGAGGGCATCCGCAAGTAACGTCGGAGTTGACCTTGCTTTATTAGGGATTCTATGTATTTTCTTAGTTGGAAGCAGTCCTCGGTATCATGCCCGTGGTCCCGATGGAATTGGCAGAACTTCTTCATGTTCTTTTTGTTGTCCAAAGTCATGGCCTTCGATCGTTGGGTCTGAGTTCCTTGCCTTTCCATCGCCATGAGGATGTTCGTCCTTATGGTGTTCAGGGGAGTGAAAGCTAATGGCTTCCTTCCCTTAAGCTTCCATGGTCATCCTCTTGATTCGGTCGGGTAGCGAGTTTGCTGGCTCGACCCCTCGGTGCGAATGTGATCAGGTTTTGGGCCTTCCATCCTCAGTTCTTCAGCAGTCATGTGCTGTTCGGTCCTTCGATAAAATTCACTGAGTGTGTCGGGGGGATCCTTGGAAAATTCATAGAACAACTGGGAGTCTCTCCGAAGTCCTCATGTCATGGCCAAGATATGTATTTCTGGCCTGAAGTCTAGAACACTTAAGGCTTCCCGGTTGAACCTTTCGGCATAGTCGCGAATGGTTTTTCCATTTTTCTGCGCTATGTCAAAAATTTGGACTGGCATCTTCGCTGTTGGCTGGCTTCCGATGAATTGCTGTGTGAAAGCGGTAGACAACTGTTGGAACTCCATGATGGTTCCAGGAGCCAGTGAGTTGTACCATGCTGTTGCTGGTCCAGCAAGGGTGACCTTAAAACATTTGCACAAGGTGGCGTCATTAACACCGTGCAATACCATGCTGCATTTGTATTTGGTCAGATAAGCCTAGGGGTATTCCGGCCATCGTAGGTCTCCAACCGAGGTACCCGAAAGTCACTCGGTATGGGTGCTTTGACCACCGCTCGGGTGAACGGTAATTCGTCTCCATTGAAGGTTGCTGACAACCTAGACCAGACGGGCTTCCGAGCTACCTGTCTCTCCACTCTTTCTAGCCTCTTTTGGGATTTTTTCCATGAGGAGTGTGGCATTGGGCTCTTTTTCCTACTGTCTAGAGTCTTCCGAGAACAGAGACTGACGTCTCCTTTTTGGGGAGTGACTTCGGTGCTGAGGAGATGGCGATTTTTCTTCAGGTGAAGAACTCTTTCGGCGGGGAGTTCTGGGTCGTTTTGGCCTCGTTTCTCCCTTAGGTCGTGCCCTGAGGGGTATATTTTTTGTCGAGGACTCATCACGTTGATCCCCGCTTCCCGAGCTCCGGTGAGTTGATCTGGGACTCTTCTCCCGGTGAGGTACTGGTGAAGAGGGCCCTCGACCCAGAGTTGGTTGTGGCCATCTTCGGTCTAACTGCTGCATCATTTCAGCCACAACGGATCGTTGGAACTCACGTGGGAAGCCCATGGTAATAGTCAGATGACGTTCATCCTCAGGCAAAGAAGTCCATGCTGCAGTTTGTTCGGTTGGCAGTTGAACCCCTGGCGCGAACGGGGACTTCGGAAGTCCCTTGTCCTTAGAACGCCGAGTTTCAACGACGGTGACCTAGGGGTGGGTTCCCATAGACGGCGCCAAATGATACCCTGCAGCATCTTCGTTGTATGATATGGTGAGACTGGGAGGGACTTCCAGTGAGGGAAAACGTTCGAAATGGAGATTTCCCAGGAGAATTTGCCTGAAACACTCAGAAAAATAGGGGTTAGGAGGTCCTCGGAGTCTTTTTCTGAGGAGGACCCTCTGACGCCCAAGTCAGTGTTTTGGAAGTGGAGAGAAAGTATTGGGGGCCAAAGATTCTTGCCTGTTTTACATTTTTTTGGGGGAGGAGAGATCCTCTCGCTGAGGCCATTTCCTTAGTATATAAAGAAGGGTGTGGTCCATTCAGATTGTGACACATGTTCGGTCAGATGTAATATGTACTTTTGGGCATGGAGGCCCCTAGCCGCCTGCAGGCTCCTCGGGCCATGGGCTAGGGTAGGAATAGCCCTACATGACAAGACGTAGGCGGCATCGGCGTGTCAGAGCGCATACGAGGGCGGCGTGTAGCACGTGAGGGCGACATGTCAAAGGCTACTTAATTACTTCTGCCGTACTCCCAAGGTCCCTTCGGTTGAGGTCACCTTTCAAAATAAAGACCCTTCTCCCGAAGTCATCTCAGTAGTTCGGGGGTTTCCTTAGCACTGAATCTCCTCGTTCGGGGAGATTTTCTCCCGCCGAAGGTGGCTGGTCCTTCTCCCCCGAAGCTGCCTCGGCCGCTTTTCCGAGGGAGGCGACGTGCTATTTTCCCGAGGTCAGTATTGCCATTCCCAGGGGTGCTGGTGGGCCATCGAGGTCGTATGCCCAAGGTGTCAGGCTCCCTTTTTCTGAGGTTGGTACTAGTACTTCTCATGGGTGACGCTCGATTTCCCGAGTGTGGTATCTGGCCAAAGTTCACAGGTTAAAAGGGCGATAGCACTTCGGCTATCAGTGTACTTAAAGGATGAAGAGGCCCATAAAGATCACCTAAGAGTGGTGCTAAGCTTGCTAAAGAAGCATAAGTTGTGTGGCAAGCTAAGTAAGTGCCAATTCTGGGCTAAGAAAATTGGATTTCTCAGACATGTGATTAATAAGCATGGCTTAGCTGTTGATCTTGAGAAAATTAAAGCTGTCTTGGAATGGAAGCAACCTTAGAATGTGAGAGACATAAGGAGCTTCCTAGGACTTGCTGGCTATTATAGAAGATTTGTGCCCAAATTTTCTGTACTAGCAGCTCCGTTCACCCAATTAACAAGAAAGGACCAAAAGTTTGAGTGGGGTGAACAGTGTGAGGCTAGTTTCCAAGAACTTAAAAGGAAACTGATAGCCAAAGTGCTATCGCCCCGAATACATAAGGACCCCGGAAAGGAGGGAGCCAAACGCCTGAGGCACGTGACCTCGGTAGCCCGCCAATACCAACCTCGGAAAACTACTGTATCGCCTCCATCAGGAGGGCGACCGAGTTAGCTTCGGGGAGAAGTGCCAGCCACCTTCTGTAGGTGAAAGCCCCTCTAAGGGCTAACTTCGGAGCCAGGGAATACCCCAAAGAACCACTGTGACTTCAGGAAAAGATCCTTCACTCCGAAGTGAGACATCAACCAAGGGGACCTCGGAGGTACGGTAGGAGCCATTAAGGAGCCTCTGACGTTATGCCCGTACACCTTACATGCCGCCCTCACAGACGCTCTAACGCAACGCTACTGCCTACGTCCTATCATGTAGGGCTATGATTATCGCAGCTCGTGGCCCGAGGAGCCTGCAGGCGGCTAGGGGGCTCCCACGGCCAGAAGTACGGACAGTATCCGTCCATACACGTCCTGTAATCTGAAGGGCTCACCCCCTCCTATATATACCAGGGGAATGGTCACAGGCACGGGGGATTTTTCTCCTCTCTCCGCTCTGAATCCTATCCTTCCAGCCCTCAAGAGAAAACACGGCTAAGCAAGACTCTCTTGTACTTGTTGCTCTCTCTCCACCCCTCCAAAAGCACTGACTTGGGCGTTGGAGGCTTCTCCCCGGAAAAAGAGTCTAGGGACCTCCTGACCCCTATTTTCTGAGCGTTTTAGGCAGGTCCTCTTGAGGAATCCTGTTTCGGGCGCTCTCCTGTACAGGAAGCCCTGCTCGGCTTCACGGCACCACCCGACGATCATGCTGCCGGCCATCATTTGAAGTCGTTTGCAGCTCCGGAAGCACATGCTGCATTCACCACGACACACAGTGGAGATGCCGATGGGCATCATTTGGCGCCGTCTGTGGGAAATCACTCCCAGGTCGTCGTTGTTAAAACTCGGCATTCTAAGGACAAGGAACCTCCGAGGTCCCCATCCGTGCCAGAGGTTCAACCAAACGACTGCAGCAGGGACTTTCGTGCCTGAGGACGAACATCCTCTGACTACTACCATAGGCTTTCTGTGCGAGTTCCCACGCCCTGTCATGGCTGGAATGACGCAGCAGTTAGATCGAAGATGGCCGTAGCGAAATTCGGGCCGAAGGCCCTCCTGACCAATACCTCATCGGGAGAAGGATCCCACGTCAACTCACGGGAGTTCGGAAGTGGAGATCAGCGAAGATGAGTCCTCAACGGGAAACATACCCTTCAGAACGCAACCTGCAGGAGAAGCAAGGTGAAAACGACTCCGAGCTCCCCGTCGAATGAGTTCTGCACCCTAAAAAAAGTTGCCTTCTTCTCGGCAACAAGGGCATATGCCCATTACCCCAAAAATGCCATCTACGCCTTGCTATTTGCAGGAAAAAGGCTATGACTCTACTTCCAAGGTCACGCTACCACTGTCCGGAGTAACCTGCCTCTACGCGACGTCATGAAAAGAGTAGAGCATTTAGGAAGATCATCAAAAGGGTGCATCGAGCTCGAAGAATACTACATCACGTACCAGCTTAGAACGGCAATAAAAGCCTAGGCACTGGCAGACTTCGCTGCCGAAATCCCAGGAGTAGAAAATGCTGAAACCAACGAGCGAAACCGAGCGAAGGTAGATATAGAGTGGAAAATCCTTGGAACCCCGAGCGTAGAACATTAGGGCGCTTGAGTAACCCCTCGGGAGCCCGAGGGCATAGAGGCCACCAGAGCAATCAAATATGGTTACCAAAGTGTTGGGCCATCCGAGCGTGGCAACGCTGAGTATAGCAACCTCGGACAAAGGGTGGAAAGACCCTACAAAGAGGTATCTCGCAACCAGAGAGTCCCGAAAATCCTCACGAAGTGGCAGAAAGTGCGAAGACGTTCCGGACAATATTCCCTAATGGAGGAGGAATTATACCGACAAAGGTACGCAAGACCGTTACAGAGATGTATCGGTAAAAAGGGTGCAGGATAATTCGTCCAGGAGGTGTGAAAATCGCCAGAGACACACCAGCACCCAAAAGTTGCCTTCGGAGTGGATAACCCTAGAAGAATACCCTTGCCTCTTTGAAGTATGGGGCATAGACCTCACCGGGCCACTCCCAACAACACCCAAAGGAGTGAAGTCCTGCGTAAATAGCAGTGGACTACTTTACTGAGTGGGATAAGGCAGAACCCCTAGCGACCATTCCCGCAAAAGATATACAAAAGTTCATCTGGAAGAACATGATGTGCAGATTTGGCATATTGACAGTGATAAGGGCTGATAATGGTTCCCAGTCTATGAAGGAGGGATTCCAAGAATTCGTCACCAACTTCGAAATAAAAACGCACTTCGCCCTACTAGCTCAGCCCCAGAGCAATAGACAAGTGGAGGTAGCCAACAGAGCTATAAAAGAGGGACTGTAAAAGAGGTTGGGGGAAGCAAAGGGAAAATGGCCAGCAAAACTTCCTACTGTACCAAGGAGTTATCGGACAACTCCCCGAGGGGTCACAGGGGAGACACCTTTCTCGCTTATCTCCAGTACAGAGGCCATTATCCCTGTTGAAATAGTACGGCCATCAGTCAGAATACAGGTGTTCGATGAAAAAGGAAACAACTTGGGGTTAAGAACTAAGCTCGACCTAGTTGACAAACACAAAAATGGCCGAGCTCAGAAGAAAGGCCTTTTAGCAAAAGGTGGCCATAAGCGCAAACCTGCATGATAGGCCAAAAGGAATAACAAAAGGAGACCTCATCCCCCGAAAGGCCGAGTTTGAACCCTGAAAACCGTCCCATGGGGTACCTCGGCTAAACGGGAAAGGGCCTTATTTGGTCCTAGACGAGGTCCGAAAAGGAGTATGCAAGCTTGGCGACACCGAAGGAGGAAAACTGAAAAGTACATGGCACTCGGATGCCTTAAAGAAATTCTATACTTAGAATTTTAGATGAGAAATTGTACAAGTGAGAAATTTCTCTAAGTACAGAAGTTTTCCCCTATCTGAAAGTATTCGCCGAAGAAAGGTGAAGTCCATTGACTCCCGAAAGTCTTGTTTTCCTTCCAAAGTTGGTTGGGTTATATGCCCAAAAAAGGTGAAGTCCATCGAGTATGGCCGACAAAGACAAACTAAAACTTGCCTAAGTAAACTTCGGAAACAAAGAGAGTTTACCCGAAGGTTGGCCGATGAAACGAGCAAAATGTACCTTTTCGAAGTCCCCTGACCGAAAGTGGTCTGGACAATTGGGGAACAAAAATTGCTCGTACCTTTCCGAAGTCCCTTGACCGAAAGTGGTCGGGACAACAGGGAAAAACTGCTCAAAAGACTTAACCAAATTATGAAGGAAAATTCATTGAAGAAGGCCTTAGTACAAGGAGAAGGTTACAAGAAGAAAAATACAAAGAACAAGAAGAAGGCAAAGGCCCTAGAATATCTAAGGGACCTCGGCGTCATGGGAAGCTCCGGCTCCTGAGTCTTCTGCCACCACCTTCGGTGCAGGAGGAAGGGCAAATGGCAGGTTGAAAAGCTCGACTTTCGACCAAGTCCACCGAGGCCCATCGGGAATATCCAGGGCAGCCAAAAAGGAATGGTCGAGGTTCGGATATCTCTTCAGAAATTGGTGATGAGCTAGGCTAACGCCGTCCTGAAAGGCAACCTTGGTCACCTGAACGGCTTTGTCTTTTTCCACGTCCAAGTCGTCTGCCTCATTCTGAAGATCCGAAACCTCCTTCCGAAGGTCCACAACCTCCTTCTCCAGCTCCTTCATCTTCTTCTTCTTCTTCGAATCCTTCTTCAGCGAGTCAACCTTGGCTTGAAGTTCGGCCTTATCAGCGAGAGCCTTCTTCAGGAGAGCAGCTTCTTCTTCTTTCTCCTTCTGAATGGCCTCATTGGCCGAAGTTAAGCTCACAACCTTCTCACCAAGGTCGGACATCTTCTTGGAGAAATCCTTCAATAGCTCTTCTTGGGCCTTCAAGAATTCCTCCCGAAGATTGGCAACCTTCTCCTTGGCTATTCGGCTCAACTCGGTGTTCATCACGACCGAGTTAGCGCAGAAGACCTTGGCCTTCACTAATTTATCTTCGGCCCAAGCCCGGACCGAAGATTGCTTTGCTGCCCAAGCTCGAAGGTATCCACTATACCCCAGGAGTTGCAAAAAAAGAAGGAACTTAGTGAAATTTACAAAAGGAAAAGCCAAAACACTTAGGCAAAAAAGTGGGAGGAAAAATGAAGGAGCCTGAAGAACTACCTGAGCAGCATGCTCGGAAACTCTAGCAGCAAGGGAATCCTCGGAGGCACACTCCTTGGCAACTGCTTTGAAGAAAGCCTGAGTGAGTACGCCCCTCGCCATCTGTGGAGCCATTTCCCGGCAATCCTCGGAGATCAGATTCATGTCCTCCGTGAATGACCAGAACGGCTCCCTTTGAACTTTGTCTTTTGGGATGTGAGAATCCCGAAGAGCTCACCTTCGGGCATGCTCAACCATCCAAGCTGAGGGCGTAAAATCCTCTGCAAAATAGAAAACATGCGTCTCATCAGGCAAAACTCCTTGACTGAGAAAGCCATGAGATTGCGAAAACTGAAAAGGGGATAAAAGACAAACCTGGCGCAACCTCAGCGACGTCGTTGTCGGAGTCCTGGACCTTTTCCACTTCGGCAGGGACATGTTTGCCTTTGTCCCTTCGGCGTTTTTCCAACTCCTTAGCAGAGGAACTCCCTGCCAAAGAGCCCAAAAGATCGACCGACGTGGCGGGACTCAGAGAAGCAGTAACAGCGACCACCTCGGCAGGAACCGCTGTGGGAGTTTCAGGTTCGGCGAGAGTTGCAACCTTGGTGGAAGTTGCAACCTTGGTAGAAGTTGCACTGACACCACCAAGCTCCGTGGAAGTTGCAGTGACACCACCGACCTCCGCCACATCCTCCGAGGGTGGAAGAAGGGTGTCCTTCTTTGCCTTCTTGGCCGAAGACGGTCCGCTCCTAGGAGTCTTACGCTTCTTGGAGACGCCTTTCTTCGTTTGCTTTCCCTTCTCGGCCTGACCAAGGAAGAGAGACTTATAGTAGGCAGCAGACTCGTCGCCCATCTCTGAAAAAGAGGGAAAACATCAGTGTGAGTCCAGACAGGGGCTTATGCTGAAAACTTTGAAAGGAACTTACTTTCAAAGAAGGCTTCATAAGTGAGCTCGCTCCGAAGGAGCTTCACTAGCCAAAAGTCCTTCCCCTCGGTAGTAGGAGCTGGCATGCCAAGATCCGCGTTGTGCTCCTTAACCACCCCCAACTCCCGAAGAACATCCTCGGTCATGAGTTTCCACATGATGGAAAAGGGGTAGAGAGAGCGTGGCGCGACCTCGGCATCCCAGTCGGCGACAGCACGGATACGTCTGTCGAAGTCCTCAAACCTCACTGCCAACTTGGGAGTTAGCAACTTCTTGGGATCCACGACATCCGTCTCCAGCTTTCCCTGAGCCCACTTTGTCGAAACATACGACCAGGCCTCCACCACCTTCAGGAAGAAGAACTTCCTTTGCCACCCTCGCTAGCTATCTTTGGTAGCGAAGGTGAACATGAATTTTTTGCTCCCAGATCCCCGAAGTAGCATAAAATAAAAGCCACCCTTCGGGACCGAATAGAGCTTGTAATACTGCATGAACAGGATAAAATGGGGTTCTACCTCGAAGACCCCGCACATGCAGAGAAAAGCGTTGAAATAGCAGTACGAGTTGGGAGGAAGCTGATTTACGGCTATGCCATGAAATTGGCAAAAATTGCAAATCATCCTCGCTGGAGGGTACCGAAGTCCGGCCTTCAGTTGGGCTCAAAAAACGGTAACCTCGTCGTCCCGATTCATAAAGCTAAAATGACCGAGGTGGGGTAACCTCATGGTGGCGTAGGAGGGAAGAAAAAATTTGGCTGTCCACTTCTCTAATTTCTCAGAAGTGGAGCAACAAGGGTGAGACATAAGAGATTGCCAGTTCTCGGGAATAGCCGAAGACATGGTTGACCAAAAAAGAGACTTCAGAAAAGAAGAAAAATGACTTTGGGAAGTTAAAAGAAAAGCAGAAATCGAAGGAAGAACCCACCAAAGGCCTTGCCGAAATCAGGATTCCTGAACGCCATCATGTAAGATGCCGGAAATCGCTCCGCCGTTAATACTGCCACAAAAAAGGCACGAAAGCAGATGAGAGCAAAATGAGATGCAAAGGAAAACAAATGAAGAGTATGACAGGAGGAGGCTCATATAGATCGAGGAAGGGTAGCCAAAAGGGCGTCATAATTGCTGCACGAAGGCGAAATGTTGCCATAATTGCCCCTTGTGCTTGAAAAGGCGTGCCCATCCTAATCAGCACCTACCACGCGTCACCCATCACGAGAAACTAGGACACATTTTCTGGCATCTTGAAAACTCGGGCGCGCCGTTCCAGACTGACACTTCTAGTTTCAAGACGTGACGGTCCAAAGGGCAGGAAAACTAAAGAGGTTGGATATCTCGAAAACACGAAAGGGCAGACAGGTGACACTTGTCCGAACAAGGCATATCCCCTAGGTGGCGAAGTGCCTCCCCTACGAACGTCACACTCCGAGTCCTGAAAAGTGCCCACAAAAGGACCACTAGCCGAAGTCTCCACTCCGGCTTCCCGAGGGGGAGCATGTGATAGCCAAAGTGCTATCGCCTCGAACACGTAAGGACCACGGAAAGAAGGGAGCCAAACGCCTGAGGCACGCGAACTCGGTAGCCCGCCAATACCAATCTCGAAAAACTACCATATCACCTCTATCGGGAGGACGATCGAGTTAGCTTCGGGGAGAAGTGCCAGGCACCTTCTGCAGGTGAAAGCCCCCCGAAGGGCTAACTTCGGAGCCAGGGAATACCCCGAAGAACCACTGCGACTCCGAGAAAAGGTCCTTCACTCCGAAGTGAGACATCAACCAAGGGGACCTCGGAGGTACGGCAGGAGCCATTAAAGAGCCTCTGACGTTATGCCCGCACACCCTACACGCTGCCCTCACAGATGCTCTGATGCACTGCTACTGCCTACGTCTTGTCATGTAGGGGTATGATTATCGCAGCTTGTGGCTCGAGGAGCCTGCAGGCGGCTAGGGGCCCCCCACGCCCAGAAGTACGGACGGTATCCGTCCATACACGTGCTGCAATCTGAAGGGCTCACCCCCTCTTATATATACCAGGGGAATGGTCACAGGCACGGGGGATCTCTCTCCTCTCTCCGCTCTGAATCCTCTCCTTCCAGCCCTTAAGAGAAAACACGGCCAGGCAAGACTCTCTTGTACTTGTTGCTCTCTCTTCACCCCTCTAAAAGCACTGACTTGGGCGTCGGAGGCTCCTCCCTGGAAAAAGACTCCGGGAACCTCCTAACCCCTGTTTTCTGAGCGTTTCATGCAGGTCCTCCTAAAGAATCTCGTTTCAGGCGCTCTCCTGTACCGGAAGCCCAGCTCGGCTTCGCCACACCACCTGACGATCATGCTGCCGGCCATCATCTAAACTCGTTTGCACCTCCGGAAGCACCTGATGCATTCACCACGACACACAGTGGAGATGCCGATGGGCATCAGAAATTAACTACAGCCCCAATACTGGTTTTACCAGAACCTACTAAAAAGTATATAATTTACACTGATGCTTCTCGAGTAGGGTTAGGCTGTGTCTTAATGCAAGGGAAGTAAGCAATAGCCTATGGGTCAAGGCAACTACGGCCTCATGAGAAGAATTATCCAGTTCATGATCTAGAATTAGCGGCAGTGATATTTACTCTTAAGCAGTGGAGACACTACCTACTTGGAGGCAAATTTCAATTCTTCACAGACCACAAGAGTCTAAAGTATCTATTTATACTAAAGGACTTGAACATGAGGCAAAGAAGGTGGCTTGAGTACTTAAAGGATTTTGAATGCATCATTGAGTATACAGCTAGAAAAGCTAATGTGATAGCTGATGCCCTTAGCAGAAAGTATACTGGGGCACTCAAAGCCACTGGAGAACTTGTTGAGGCAGATGTACTTAGTTTAACTAAGTTGGCCCAAGAATGGGGGAAATGTGAATTCGACCAAGTAAAGGTCATAACTATTAGGTCTGAGTGGAAAGACCTAATTCAGGAAGCTCATCTTCAAGATGAGAAGATTCCTAGGATCTATAAGTAGAAACAAGGAAAATTGTATCAAGAATTTTCCTTTAAGGCTGGAATATTATAATTCCATAATAGGATTTATGTGCCAAATAAGGATGGAATCAGGCAACAAATCCTAGAAGAAGCCAACTCCAATTTAATGAGTATGCATCCTAGAACTCAGAAAATGTATAAAGATTCAAAATCCCATTTCTGGTGGCCATATATGAAACAAGAGATTGGTGCTTATATGGCTAAATGTATGACTTGTCAAAAAGTCAAAGTGGAGCACCAGGGACCTGGTGGTAAACTACAAAGCTTGCTTATACCAGAAAGGAAATGGGGATCCATATCCATGGATTTTGTAGTGGGTATACCGCTGACTTGAAGGAAGTGTAATGCAATCTGGATCATAGTGGATAGATTGACCAAGGCAGCCCATTTATTGCCCATAAACCTTATAGAGTCATTGGAGAAATTGGCTCAATTATATGTTAAGGAGATTGTAAGATTACACAGTGTACCAGATGACATTGTCTTAGACAGAGACCCAAGATTTGTGTTTAGATTCTGGAAGTCCTTGCACCATGCCTTGGGCACTAAGCTAAAGTTCAATTCTGCATACCATCCTCAAATGGATGGACAGACTGAAATGACCATTCAAACTCTGGAAGATATGCTAAGATGCTGTGCCATAGACTTCCAAGAAGAATGGGATATACATTTTCCTTTAGTGGAGTTTTTGTACAACAATAGCCATCACTCAGTGATCGGCATGGCACCCTATGTGGCACTTTAAGGAAGGAGGTGCTTAACTCCACATTGTTGGCATGAGCCAAGAGATAAATTGGAAATAGGCCCAGAGCTCATAAGGGAGACTAATGGGAAGATTAAATTAATCCAGGAAAGGATTAAGGCTACCAACAATAAGCAAGAACCATATGCCAACCTCAAGAAAAGAAGGAACCTGGAGTTCCAGATAGGAGACCGAGTTTGGTTAAAAGTGTCTCCTATGAAAGGAGTAATGAGGTTTGGCAAAAGGGGAAAGTTAGCCTTGAGGTATGTAGGACCTTACCTAATACTCGCAAGAGTAGGAAATATAGCCTACAAGTTAGAGCTACCCCCTGAGCTGGGACATGTACATGACTCCTCCCATGTAAGCTTGTTGAAGAAGTGTGTCTCTGATCCTAAACAAGTGATACATGTCACTAGTGTTCCCATTACCCAAAATCTCACATATGAAGAAAAACCAATTCGGGTATTGGCAAGAGACACTAGAAAGCTTAGGAGTAAATGGATAACTATGGTAAAAGTACAATGGACTAACCATTCTGAGGAGGAGGCCATATGGGAGGTGAAAGCTGAAATGCTTAAGAGTTTTTAATGTCCGCAAAATCCTATGTAATTAAGCCTTGGGATATGAAGAATTTTTCCTAAATTGGGAATTAAGTTTATTGAGTTCGGGAGACAATAAATTAAGTAGGACCAAGAAGTATCATGAGTGTTGGACACTCTCAAAATTTAAACTTGGCTTAGGCCAAGCAAAATGATGGAAATTTAAGGTGAGGGACTCAATTAGATAATGAGGACTTTTGGTGATTGGGCTCAATTGCCCAAATGTGAGGAATTGAGGGACTAAGAGGGGGATAAGCCAATTTTCAAGGCATTGGATGCCATGCTGCCACCTCCCTCCATTTTCCATTATTTTAATCCACCTCTCATCCAATTCATCACTTAGGATTCCTTTCTTGACCTACTTATCCCCCACTTTTGACAAATTCACCCAACTTTCACCAAAGTCTTCCAATTTGTCTCCCACTTTGTCTCCCACTCACCCCATATGAATCACATGATTTCTCTCACTCTCCCCTCCATATGGACGACCACTACATGCCTAAAAACACTACAATTTCCTCATTTAACTCTTCTTCATTTCTCTCTACAATCTCTCATTAAAACTCCTTCATTTTTCTCTCAAATTTTACCTTAAACTCTAAAACACTCTTCCAAACTTCTTTTTCCTTTTAAACTAGGCCAAGGCTCATTCTTGAGCATCCTTGATCTTGTATCAAGTGTTCTTGGTGTCTACAAACTCTTGAGAACACCTCGAACAAGAATCAAGAAGCAGATTGAAGAAAGGAGACATTTTTGGAAGTCATCAACCAAGAAGAGTTTCGGCCAAGTATTGTTCTTGGCATTCTGATAGCCGAAGGGCTATCGCCTCTCCCGATACATACTTCCCGCCGGAGTTGTGTTCGGGAAGCCGGGCGTCAGCCGAAAAGAAGCACTGTCCTTGACCTCGACAGGGGCGAAGTCAAGCACCGCGAAGTCAGGACTTCGGCTAAAACGCCAGGAAATCCAAAGGTATTGCCGGCTCCCTCGGGGAAGCAAACAGATCACCTTCGGGACAAAGGCCTAGCCCTTACAAGCAGGAGAGAATCCTCTGAAGGCAGAACCACTGAACTAAAGGACTCTCCGAGCTACGAGCATAACTCCCGAAGAAGGGCATCCATACCAAAGGACGACCTCGCCCGGAAGACCTCGGGAGTACGGCATGAGCATTTAAGGAGCCTCTAACATGTCGCCCACAAGTGTTACATGTCACCCCAAACGGCGGTCTGACACGCCGATGCCGTCCAAGTCTTGTCACAACTTGTCTCGGTTCAAGGCTCAAGGAGCCTGCCACCAGCTACTTGTCCCCTACGCCCAGAAACTCAGAGAACATCCGACCGAATACGTGTCATCATCTGAACGGGCTGGGAACTCCTATAAATATCAGGGGACAGACCCTAGCAAATGGTTCGACTCCTCCTCCTTAAGAAAACACAAACAGGCAAGGCCACTAAACCTACTAGTGCTCCCCCTTTTTTCATCTCTCAGGACACTGACTAGGGCGTCGGAGGCTCCTCCCCGGAAAAACACCCCGGGGACCTCCTAACCCACTTTTCTGAGTATTTTCAGGCACACTCCCCTGGGAAATTTGAGCTCCAGGCGTTCTCCCCCTCAGGAAGTCCCTCCCGAAGTCACAATGTCTTCCAACAGAGATGTCTCTGGGCATCATTTGGCGCCGTATGTGGGAAACCACCCTCAGGTCGCCGTCGTTGAGACTCGGCGTTCCAAGGACAAGGGACTCCCGAGGTCCCCGTCCGCGCCTGAAGTTCAACCGGCTATTGAGCAAATCGTTCCAGGGACTTCTTTGCCGGAGGAGGAGCGTCCTCTTGTTATCATCATGAGTTTTCTGTGCGACTTTCAACGGTCTGTTGTGGCTGAGATGATGCAACAGATAGATCGAGGGTGGCCGCAACCAACTCAGGCCCAAAGGCCTCCCTCACTAGTACGCCCTTGGGAGAAAAGCCCCAAGCCAACCTACCACAGTTCGGGAAGTGGAGACCCCCGTGAAGAGTCTTCGACAAAAAACATGCCCCTCGGGGCACGACTTGCGGGACAAGCGGGGTCTGAGTGACCTAAAGTCCCATACAAAAGGAACTCATCACCCGAGGTGAAGTCTCCATCCCCTCGGCGTCGAAGTCACTCCCCGAAGAGGCACAGGCAATCTCCTTGCAACGAAGCCTACAAGCACCAAGAGGAAGAGCCTAGCGCCACGCTCCTTTTGGAAAAGATATTGGCGAGGTTGGACAAGGTGGAAAAACAGGTAGCCCGCAAGCCCGTCTGGGCCAGGCTATCTGGGACCTTCTGTGGGGATGAGTCGCCATTCACCCGAGCTGTAGTTGAAGCAGCCATGCCAGGTGACTTCTGAGTACCTCGGCTAGAAATGTACGATGGCCGAACTGATCCACAGGCTCATCTGACCAAGTATAGACGTAGCATGATGATGCACGGTGCCGACGACGCCACCTTGTGCAAATGTTTTGAGGTCACCCTCACAGGGCCAGCAACAGCCTGGTACAATTCATTAGCTCCAGGAACTATCACAGAGTTCCAGGAGTTATCTACGGCCTTCACGCAACAATTCATTGGAAGTTGACCGACGGCGAAGATGCCCGTCCAGATGTTCGACATAGCGCAAAGAAGTAGAAAAACCATCCGCGACTATGTCAAAAGGTTTAACAGAGAAGCTTTGAGTGTCCCAGACTTTCGGCCCGAAATACGCATCCTCGCGATGACACGGGGCCTTCGGAGGGATTCACAGCTGTTTTACGAATTCTCCAAAGACCCTCCGGACACAATTGGCGAGTTCTACCGAAGGGCCGAACAGCATATGACGGCCGAAGAGCTGAGAATGGGTGGACCAAAGTCCGATCACCGCCGGGCCGAAGGATCCAGCCAGCAAAACCGATATCCAGCCGAACAGGCAGGACGACCTCGGAGAATGCGGGGAAGGAAACTCCCAACCTTCACACCCCTGAACACCACAAGGACCAACATCCTCATGACAATGGAAAGACAGGGGACCCAAATTCAACAGCCAAGGGCCATGACCGCTGACAACAAAAAGAACATAAAGAAGTTCTGCCAGTTCCACCGCGACCACGACCTCGACACCGAAGACTGCTTCCAACGGAAGAAGTACATAGAGTCGCTGATCAAACTGGGTCAACTTTGGCATTATCTGCGAATGCCTTCCCCGAAAGGGAGAAAAGAGGAGGAAGGAAAGGTAGATGACGAGGATTACGACTCCGACAGAAGGAAGAACAGAAGTCCAAAGAGGCGTCCTCCACCCTCGGCAGGGTTAATACAAACAATCACGACGGGACTTCCATCCTCGGAAAGAAAAAGGAAGGCCAGAGAAATAGCAGTTATGGAATATCAGAGTCCAACGAAGAAGCTGGCTCGAAAGGATGGTTCCGCCTTCATATTTCCCCATGACGACCCACTATTGGTCATGGCGAGGATAGGAAACTGGGATGTAAAGAGGGTACTACTTGACGATGGACCAAATGCCGACGTCCTGTTTTCACATTTGCTGCCGAAATTAGGCATATCCAGCAGCGACCTCAAGCCTGTCACCTCGCCCACCTTCGGGGTGGGACCATCCGAGCTACCCATTCTCGGCTGGATGGATCTTCCCCTAATGATGAAAGGGACTTTGGTAGACGGGACTGTTGAGTTATTTGCCTCCACAATGACAAGGTTCATCATCATGGATGTCCCATCGTCATACAACGCCATCCTTGGAAGACAGACACAGGGAAATCTCCACATTCGCCTTGATGTGAAATACTTAACTGTCACTTTCGCAACCAAGGATGGAGACGCGGAAATCTTCATCGATCAGAGCGAAGTAAGGAAGGTGTTCGTCAAGGCACGAAAAGCTCCAGCAAACAACTTCGCACAAACGATGGAGGCAAAGGCACCAAAGAAGGGCGAGGCAGAAGATCCCGCGAAGACGAAAATAGAAGAAGTGGAACTTGTCCCAGGCCAAAATACCCGAATAGGGAAAAACTTGGCCGAAGGTGACAAGAAAAAACTTGTATCTTTTCTGCTGACAAATAAAGATCTATTTGCCTACTCACCGAAAGATATGCCAGGGGTAAACCCTGGCGTAATACAGCATAGCCTTAAAGTAAGTCTGGAGGCAAGACCTGTCCGGCAAAAGAAACGGAGCATCTCGGTCCATAAAAGTAACTTTGTCAAAACCGAGGTCCAGCGCTTGTTAGACGCTGGTGTCGTCAGGGAGGTCAAATACCCCGAATGGTTAAGCAATGTGGTAATTGCCACAAAAGAAGGAAGCAGTAAGCTCCGAATGTGCATCGACTTTAGGAACTTAAACGATGCTTGCCCTAAAGACTCATACCCTCTCCCACCGATAGACCAATTGGTAGACTCAACTGCCGAATACGGGCTCCTAAGTTTCCTAGACGCCTTCAGTGGGTATCATTAAATAAGGATGAACCCCGAAGATGAGGAGAAAACCTCCTTCATCACCGAAAGGGGAACGTACCGTTACGTCAGGATGCCCTTCGGCCTAAAAAATGCAGGAGCAACCTACCAGAGGTTGATGAGCAAGGTCTTTAGTGATCAAATAGGGAGAAATATGGAAGTCTATGTCGACGACATGATAGTTAAGAACAAGCTGCCTAGTGACCACGTCGCGAATCTAAAAGAAACTTTCCACTAGCTCAGAACCTTCGGGATCCGCCTTAATCTCGAAAAGTGTATCTTCGGAGTGACCTCGGAAAAGTTTCTTGGGTATATGGTATCAGAAAGAGGCATTGATGCTAACCCAGAAAAAATTAAGACTTTACTTGAATTCCGAACTCCCGCCACAATAAAAGACGTGTAGAGACTCACTGGAAGGATAACCTCTCTTAGTAGGTTCATTTCCAGATATGGAGACCGGTATCGAGCGTTCTTCAAAGTCCTCACTAAGGCAATAAAAAAGGAGGACAACCTTGGAAATGATGATCATCCTTGGAATAAAGACTGTCAAAAGGCCTGGGAAGAACTCAAAATCTACTTAACCAGTCTGCCCACTCTACGACAACCTCGCGAGGGAGAGCCCCTCGTGTTATACCTCGCCGTCACAGAAAAAGCTGTGAGCTCGGTCCTTGTGAAAGAAGAGGGGCCGAAGCAATGGCCGGTCTATTATGTAAGCAAGTCCCTCGTGTTATACCTCGCCGTCACAGAAAAAGCTGTGAGCTCGGTCCTTGTGAAAGAAGAGGGGCCGAAGCAATGGCCGGTCTATTATGTAAGCAAGTCCCTGCACGGTGCCGAAATCAGGTATCCCTTGTTGCAGAAAGCTATATTTGCTCTGGTACTAGCAGGAAGAAGGCTATGGCCATACTTTCAGGCTCACCCTATCATCGTCCGAAGTAGTCTACCACTACGGGATGTCATGAGGAAAGTTGATCATTCGGGAAGGCTTTCCAAGTGGTGTATAGAGCTTGGCGAACACGACATCACTTATGAACCTCGGAAAGCCATAAAAGCTCAAGCCCTGGCAGACTTCATTGCCGAAGTACCGACCACCGAGGATAGCTATCCGGATCCTGGCGAAGGTGAGCCCGAATGGACTTTGTATGTTGACGGAGCCTCAGGGTCCGAACACCAGGGAGCTGGGGTAATTATTAGAGGTCCCGAAGGCCTAGAAGTAATGAAGGCTATCAAGTTCAGCTTTAATGTCACCAACAATATGGCTGAGTATGAAGCCCTCATAGCAGGATTGCGCCTAGCCAGAAAAATTGGCATAAGAAACCTGAAAGCCCACAGCGATTCCCAGCTGGTAGTTCGGCAAACGGCAGGAGACTACGGGGCAAAGGACCCAACCTTGGCAAAATACCATGACTTGGTAGCAAAGCTCATCCGGGAGTTCGACACCGTACGAATTGAAAATGTACCTCGACAAGATAATGCCGAGGCAGATTGCTTGGCAAAATCAAAAACATGCACCGAGGTGCTAAACCACCCGAGCATCACAGTGCTGAGCATAGTAACTTCGGGAGAAGGCTGGAAGGACCCGATAAAAAGATATCTCGCAGACAATACGCTCCCCGAAGACCCCAGCGAAGCTGCAAAAGTGCGAAGACGCTCCGGTCGATTCTTCCTAATTGGCGAAGAATTATATCGGCAGGGATATGCAAATCCACTACAGAGGTGTGTTGGCGAAGAGGATACTGAAATGATCCTCGAAGAAGTACACGAAGGCGCTTGTGGTTCGCACATCGGAACCGACGCCCTGGCAGCAGTGATACTTCGCCAAGGATACTTTTGGCCTACCCTGAAGAAGGACGCTAGGCAGTTCGTCCAGAAATGCGGTAATTGCCAAAGGCACTCGAATATCCAGAGGACACCCTCGGAATTGGTAACTTCGGCTGACTATCCCTGGCCCTTCGCAGTCTGGGGCATAGACCTCATTGGGCCGCTCCCAACAGCGCTTGGAGGCGTGAAGTTCTGCGTGGTAGCAGTAGACTATTTCTCCAAATGGGTCGAGGCAGAACCCCTGGCGACTATCTCGGCAAAAGAGGTGCAAAAGTTCGTATGGAAGAACATTGTATGCAGATTCGGCATACCGAGGGTACTAGTAGCTGATAATGGATCCCAGTTTATAGACAAAGGGTTCCAGGGATTTATCAGTGACCTCGGAACAAAAATGCACTTCGCCCCAGTAGCTCACCCCCAAAGCAATGGGCAGGTAGAAGTATCTAATAGGACCATAAAAGATGGTCTGAAAAAGAGGCTGGGAGAAGCAAAAGGGAAATGGCCAGGAGAGCTCCAAAGCGTATTATGGAGTTACCGAACAACACCCCGAAGAGCCACAGGGGAAACGCCTTTTTCACTCATTTTCGGTACAGAGGCCATCATCCCAATCGAGGTAGTGCGACCATCAGTGCGGGTGCAAGTATTTGATGAAAGTGGAAACGACCTCGGCATGAGGACCAAGCTCGACCTCGTCGGCGAACACAGAGAAATAGCTGAACTGAGAAGAAAAGCATTTCAGCAAAGAGTGGCTGTGGCCATAAACTTATGGGCCAGGCCAAAGGGAATCAAGAAAGGAGACCTCATTCTCCGAAAGGCTGAATTTGCACCCCGAAGGCCATCTCACGGGGTACTCCGCGCAAATTGGGAAGGACCTTACCTGGTACTTGCCGAAGTGCGAAAAGGGGTGTACAAGCTCGGCGATCCCGAAGGCGTAGAATTGAAAAATACTTGGCATTCAGATGCCTTGAAAAAGTTCTACGCTTAGGATTTCGATGGGAAAATGGTATTGTACAAATTAGAAAAAAAATTCTAAGTACAAAAGTTTCCCAGAAAAGTTCCTAAGCATAAATTGTACAAGTCGGAATTCCGCGAAAGTGATCACCGAAACGAGCGCAGATATGATTTTCTGAAGTCTCTTGAGCGAACGTGTTCGGGACAATGGGAAATGAAAAATCTCGCAAAAAGACTTAGCCAAATTTTCTAAAAATAAAAAGTCTTTATTGAAATGAATTTGCTTACAGAGAAGAAAGAGTGCCAAAGGGAGAAGTACAAAAAAGAAGAAAAAAAAAAAGGGCAAAGGACCCTAGAACAAACTAAGGAATCTCGGCGTCCCGGGAGCCACCAGCTCCTGCGTCCTTTTCCACCACCGTTGGCGCCGGGAAAGAAGAAGGCAAGTTCAGATGCTCAACCTTGGACCAAGACCACCGAGGCCCCTCGGGAATGTTTAGGGCCTCCAAGAAAGAGAGGTCCAGATCTGGGAACCTCTGAAGAACTTGGTGCCGAGCGAGGCAAAACCCGTCCTGGAAACCAACCCTGGTCATTTGGTCGGATTTATCCTTCTCGACCCCAAGGTCCACAAGGTCCTTCGTCAGATCTGCGACCTCCTTCTTCAGTGCCTTCATCTTCTTCTTCTTCGGCTCCTTCTTCAGAGAATCGACCTCGGCTTGGAGCGCGCCCTTCTTAGTAAGCGTCTTCTCCAGGAGAGCCTCAGACTCTGACTTCTCCTTTTGATGCGTTTCGTTTGCCAAAATCAGCTCCGCCACCTAGGAGCCGAGGTTAGAAATCTTCTGGGAGGAATCCTTCAAAAGTTCTTCTTTTTCTTTCAGGAACTCCTCCCGAACGGCGGCAACCTCCTTCTCTGCAGCTTGAGCCAGCTGCGTGTTTTGGGCGGCCAATTCCGAGCACGTGGCCTTAGTTTTTTCTATGACCTCTAAGGCCAAAGCTCGGAACGCCGTCTGCCTCGCCACCCGAACTCTGAGGAAACCAGCATACCCCAGCAGCTGCAAAAAAATAAATGCCAAGTCAATAAAGCAAAAAAGAGAGCCAAAAACTTAGAAGAAATCAAAAGGAAAAAGAAGGGCGCGAAGCATGCCGGGCATCCCGAAGGGGAAGATTCCGAAGGAGCCTTTCTGGTCGTTTACGGAGGACATGAATTTGTACTCCGGAGACTGCCAGCAAATGGCCAAAGAGATCTCGAAAGGGATCCTTACCGAGGCCTCCTTCAGGGCCATTGCGGAGGCTCACCCGGGCGATGATTCCCTCGCCGCGAAAGTCTCCGAGCACGCTGCCCAGGCATGATCCCGAAGGGCTCGCTTTCGGGCATGCTCGGCTGCCCAACCCGGAGTAAGTAACTCCCCTGCACGGCAAAACAAAAAGCTGGTCAAGGCAAGTAAATTTCAAAAATTCAAAAAAGTGAAGGCATCATAGTTTGCTAGAAAACGAACCTGGTGGCACTTCGGCCACGTTGTCGTCAGAATCCAAAACCTCCTCGGTAGAAATCCCCTTGCCTTTGCTCTACCAAGGCATCCAGAAGAGCGTGCGACGAAGTAAGACTCTAAGGAGGGACGTCGACAACAGCAACCTCGGGCGGCGGAGCGGCGGCAACTTCGGGCTCTCCGCTTACCCCCTCAAGAACTTCCGGCTGAGGAAGTTGAACAGTCTTCTTCGCCCGTTTAGAAGAAGGCCCAGCCCCAGTTGCTTTCCGCCTCCGGGAGATGGCCTTCTTCGTCTGCTCACCTTTCTCGGATTGACCGAGGAAAAGGGATTTGTAGAAGGCAGTAGTGTCGTCGCCCATCTCTGGAAAAGAAAGAAGACATTAGTGTGAGTCCAAGATGAAATTATAACAAAGGGACTCGAAGATAACTTACGCTTATAAAAAGTTTCGTAAGTAACTTCCTCCTGAAGGAGTTGCACCAGCCAGGAGTCTTTCCCAGCGATGGCAGGAGCCGGCATCCCAAGGTCCGTCTTGTGCTCCTTCACTACCCCTAGTTCCAGAAGAACCTCCTCGGTCATCAGCTTCCAATTGATGGGGAAGGGGTAGAGAGAGCGCGAAAGGACCTCGGAATCCCAGTTGGAGACGGCTCGGATACGTCTGTCGAAGTCTGCGAACACGGAAGCCAACTCGGGAGTTAGCATTATCCTCGGATCTACGACGTCCATCTCCAGCCTTCCCTGAGCCCACTTGGTCGGAACATGCGACCAGGCCTCCTCCATCTTCAGAAAGAAAAACTTTTGTTACCACCCTCGCCAACTGTCCTTAGTGGCAAAAGTGAACATATACTTTTTGCTCCCTGATCCCCGAGGTAGCATAAAGTAAAAGCCACCCTTCGGGACCACGAAGAGCTTGTAGTACTGCATAAAAATAATAAAATGGGGTTCTATTTTGACGACGCCACACATACAGAGGAAGGCGTTAAAATAGCAGTACGAGTTCGGCGGAAGTTGATTTACGGCAATGCCATGGAATTGGCAAAAGTCACAAATCATCTTCGGATGAGGTTACCGAAGTCCAGCCTTCAGCTGGGATCAAAAAACGGTAACCTCGTTACTACGGTTCGAAAAGCTAAATTGGTCAGAATGTGGCAACCTTGTAACGGCATACGAGGGAAGAAAGAATTTTTTCTTCCATTTTTCTAATTTTTTAGGAGTGGTGCAGCAAGGGTGAGACAGAAGAGGTTGCCAGCTCTCGAGAATAGGCATGTCTGCTGAAAAACAAGTTCAGAAAAAGGCAAAAATGACCTCGGGAAAGAAGCTTGAAAAACAGAAAACTCGGGAAGTTAAAACCCACCAAATGCTTTGCCAAAAGTTGGGTTTGAGAACACCGTTGTGAAAGATGGCCGGAAAAAACTCTGACAACAGCACCGCCGCGAAAAGCAGGAGAAAATGCAAAAACAGTTGAAAGGCATAAGAGAGCAAAAGCAGAAGCAAAAGGAGGTTATGAAGGAACAAGAGTATATATAGGCCGAGGGGGGTAGGCGAACGGGCGTCATAAGTACCCCGCGAAGGCGAACAGATGCCATAACTGCTTACTGAGCGTGAAAAGACGCGCCTGCTGTATCCGATGCAGCCCTCGCCAATGACAAACATGGCACGTGTCAGCAATCGCGCCAAAAGAGTGACACACATTCTGACACCCCTAAATCCTGGGCGCGCCGCTCCAGACTGACAAGCCTGGTTACGAGACGCGCCGTTACACAGACCTGCAAAAGGAAAACAGTAGGTTACCTCGAAGACACCAAAGGGCAGGCTATGGCCTAACAGCCTACCTCTTCGGACGAAAGGTCCATCTTCGGCACAGGTGCTACACCCAAGGCCCAAGGAGGCGCCCCCCGAAAGCTGACAAACCGAAGTTTCCACTTCGGCTTTTTCGAGGGAGGCTTGTGATAGCCGAAGGGCTATCGCCTCTCCCGATACGTACTTCCCGCCGGGGTTGTGTTCGGGAAGCCGGGCGTCATCCGAAAAGAAGCACTATCCTTGACCTCAATAGGGGCGAAGTCAAGCACCGCGAAGTCAGGACTTCAGCTAAAACGCCAGGAAATCCAAAGGTATTGCCGGCTCCCTCGGGGAACCAAACAGATCGCCTTCGAGACAAAGGCCTAGCCCTTACAAGCAGGAGAGAATCCTCCGAAGGCAGAACCACTGAACTAAAGGACTCCCCGAGCTACGAGCATAACTCCCGAAGAAGGGCATCCATACCAAAGGATGACCTCGCCCGGAGGACCTCGGGAGTACGGCATGAGCATTTAAGAAGCCTCTGACATGTCGCCCACAGGTGTTACATGTCGCCCCAAATGGCGGTCTGACACGCCGATGTTGTCCAAGTCTTGTAACGACTTGTCTCAGTTCAAGGCTTAAGGAGCCTGCCACCGGCTACTTGTCCCCTACACCCAGAAACTCAGAGAACATCCGACCGAACACGTGTCATCATCTGAACGGGCTGGGAACTCCTATAAATACCAGGGGACAGACCCTAGCAAATGGTTCGACTCCTTCTCATTAAGAAAACACAAACAGGCAAGGCCACTAAACCTCCTAGTGCTCCCCCTTTTTTCATCTCTCAGGACACTGACTAGGGCGTTGGAGGCTCCTCCCCGAAAAAATGCCCCGGGGACCTCCTAACCCTCTTTTTTTAGTATTTTCAGGCACACTCCCCTGGGAAATTTGAGCTCCAGGCGTTCTCCCCCTCAGGAAGTCCCTCCCGAAGTCACAATGTCTTCCAACAGAGATGTCTCTGGGCATCACATTCTTAAGTGTAAAACAAGCTTCCTTGTTAGGAATAAGCTTCTAAGGCCTTCCAAGGCAAGGAATCAAATGGTGGATTCAAGAAAAGATGAGTGGGAGCTTGAAGGAAATCCCTACTTAATGTAGGAAAATGAGCACTAGAACGGAACTGAGATCAAGAGTATTTTATACTCTTTCTGTTGGTAAAAAGGTTTATGTGTGTACATTTGTGTTTGCTCAATATTCTAAGTATTCTAAGTGTTATGGGTTGCTTGTGTAACAAGCTAATAAATGTAGACTTTATGTGCAGGACTTGGAGTCTAGATTGTGGGAACAAAGTCTTTAAGGTGGAAAGTGTGTTCGTTGGCTCTTTGTGTAGTTTGCCGTGTTGCACATGTGCTATGATGTTGGTTTTGTCTAAAGGACCTAACCTATGATAAAAATGGACTTTAAGAACTTTTGGCCATAATATGTGTTAATGGCTTGTACATGGACGATTGGACTTTCGGTGGTCATGAACATTTTGGGCCTAAGTAAAGTTGATGATGGATTTGCATAATCGTATATTTATAAGCCTATGCTTGTTTATGAAAAACATGTGCATAATAAACAAGTTCCAAAGCTGGAATCTAGTGTTTTGGTTGCCATGCATGTTCTTGGCTATGTTTGATAACGAGCTTGAAATTAACACACAAGTTCCACATAAGTACTAGCTTGTTTCCGAGAGCACAATATCAACCTTTAAGTAAATAATTAATGAGCCAGTGCTAGTAATATCCTGGGGTTCATGCTCGTTCATTTTGATAAGGATTAAATGCCCCTTATATGGAAATTCTGCTGCATGATTAAGTAATTGGGCTCGAATGGGCCAGGGACTAGGCTGGGCATGACAATTTAGAAACCTCGTAAGTCACCATTTGTCTTCAAACTTAATAAATACACAATTGAAGATCTTGGTTTTAAGAAAATCCACAAAATAGTAACTTAGAACATTCATAAAGAGTTATAGAACTAAGAACCTTTATACTTTGCACAAAAACTTGCTTCAAACCCTTTTCCAAGATTTCTGAAAGCATCATCATCAAAATATTCCTTAAGCTCGCTATCACCACCCTATTACAATACCACAATGTCTGTAAGTCACAGGTGACCTTCTTTTTTCTCCATTATTTTCCTAATCCCTCAAAGCATAAAGAGGTACACTAAATGTTGCCTTCCGCAAAAACAAAAATTAGTTTTTCTGAGAAAGTGAATTAGCAAGCACTTGAGTCTCGTAGCAACTTCCCTCAATAGTTTAGGGATTCCCTAAAATCAACATTGATCGATTGTCTTCAATCATTGGAATCAACATTCGCTTCATCTATGAGAATGCATCGGAGTACAAAATATCATCAAGGAACCTAGATATCAAACAAAACTTTATAAAGACTCAAAAGTTCAAATCCATTCTACAAAAACTAGCCATGATTTTAAAGAAAATTTTTTAGAAAAAAGTTAAAGAGAAGAATGAGATGAGTAAAATCGGATAAATAAATCAAATTTATAGGAAAAAAAATATGGTGGTACTGTTGACAGAAAACTCATCGGGATTGTGGCAATGGCGTGAAACCCAGAATCTGGTGGTAGATGAGATGAGGAAGATGAATATTGGCTAAATCTGTGTTTTAATCCTTAACATTATGTGTTTTGTGTCAATTTTACCCTAATTTTTTTTTCTTCTAATATAGTCATTTGTTGTTATGTAAGAGAATGTCACGTGACATTTTAGACTATTACATCGATATCCAAGTCTCCACATCATCAAATTCCATCTAAAATAATGGAAAAATTGACAGAAAAGACTACGATATGATGCACATTAGGATGTATGGAGATTTGGATTACACAAGTTGATGTAAGTGACCACTTTAGAATAACAGTTAAAGTTATGGGATGAAAAATAGAGTTTACCCATTTTTAAGTATTCATAATCAAATCTTGAAGCTTTTGGAGCTACAGAATATGATTATGTGATTAAAAAACTTTGTGGGAAACTGGATAAGATATATTTTCACTAACTCTTAAACTAAGGCTTTCTAGGCTTACTCATGTTACATAATCTTGTAAATTTGTGCTACCTACAATTAGAGAGGTAGGCATTGGGCTAGGTTGAACCGGCCAGATTGGGCCCAGCTGGGGAAAATGTGGGTTGGAGCTAGGCATTTTTAACTGGGCTGAGACTCGCCAAAGCCCAAGCCCAAGCCTAAACCAGTTGGACCAAGTAGAACGTCAAAAGAGCCAACTTTCAAAAGAGAAAGGGAAAATTACCCCAAGCCCCCGAATGAATAGAAAATGCCAATTTTGGCAAAAATTTGATTTTAAGCCCTCAAACTCCTATAAATGCCTAGTTTTTTAGGGTACTTTGGAGGAATAAAAGTTTATGGAACTCTATTAATTATACATGCTCATTTCCACTCTTCTATACACCAACATCCACAATATCCCTTCCATATCCACAACATTCTCTCCAACTCGCTTCTACCTCTCATCCATTTTCATAATCTCTATTTAATCTGTTTTTGTTAATCCCTTCTTAATCTTCACTTATTCTTTTCACTCATCTCCATATATCGTAAGAAGAAAGAATGCTTTTAGAAAGAATGTAGAAAGCTTATTATCCTATACTAGATTGGGATCTTTTTTCCTTCACCACAATCGTCTAGCAAAAGGGATCCATATTTGAGATGATGTTGATGACAACAATATCTATATCATGAATATCAATTTCGGTCTTGTCAAACAACTTGAAGACAACAACATAGAAGAAATAAAGATTAACTCAATAGACCACAGTACCGGATAGAAGAGATGGGTCATAACTGATACCTCAAAGCCAACACTTTGAGCATTCATCCCAATAAACACAAGGTAGAGTTAGGAAGACATCATCTTGGGTGTGGAGAGTATTACGACCTCGATTGGGAAGAAGAAGTGAGGTTAACAAAATCTAAGTATTGCAGTAAAAAGTTATTACATAAAGCCAACTTCGAGATGGAAATGGTGACTTGTAATGTACAGCAACTCCATAAAGATCTTTTAACTAGTGCGTCTGCGAGTTCCAGTAGACAAACACAACTTAAGGGCTAAGGGACTTCTGCATGTTACATGACCTTGTAAATTTGTGCTACCTACAATAAGACTTCAAATTATCCTATAAATTAGAGTAAGTGTAATTTTTTAAAAAATAGTATTTACCCCATGATGTTTCAAAAATCCACTATTACCTATTGAATTCCTTTTGGTCTAATAAAAAGAGTTCTCTATATCTCTTTATATTATGATGAGGTCTATCCAATTGCCACAATTTAGTAAGTTAAAGGTTTTAACATTTTTCAAATTTTTATTTCCATTATAAAAACATTACAACAAAAAACAAAAAAGTGACTAAGCAGTCATTGCGAAAACGAATGAATAAGGCAATTGTTTTTTTTTCGGGATAGTCGAGGGAAATAATGACTAACCTGTTAATTGCTAATATGAGTGATTGAATAGTGAGTCACGAACGTTTTTAGTAAAGGAACAATTGACATTCATTTGCTTCTTTTAACCTGTTGATTTTAAATATTTATTATTTATAAAATGGTAAAATTATTATTTAAATCATTCTAAAATAATTTTTAAATTAATGAAACATTAATTGAAATCAAACTAATTTTTATATTAATGTAAAAGTTAATTTAATACAAAAGAGTTAGTTACTCAATATACTTACTATTTATCAAATATTGAAAATTATCAACAAGTACTGCATGGTTTACCTATAATGTAGATGTACATAAAACCTATGTCTGCAAGGGCAACTATCTTCTAGTAAATAA
>SMDT01002819.1:0-12500 GCA_005392925.1 Aquilaria sinensis | reverse complement strand
TTTCAAAATGGATGGGGTGAGGTATTACTACATCTAACACAGAATTTAAATGTGCGAATTTGTCCTCTAAAAAAGGAAATATTGAATAAATTGATTTTAAATTATGAGATTTTGCTACTTCTTTCCCTTGTAAATAAGATACTAATCTTAGGGAAAATGGAATTTCCGCAATGACTGCAAATCCTGCCGATATGATTTGAGAATACAAATTCTTATTGTGCCCAAAAAATTGATTTTGTTTCGAATCATTAGCAGAAATAAGCAAATGATTCTCTTGATACATTTGAGTAATTAAACGTTTCACAATTAGTGAACTGGATTTATTGTCATAACGCACACTTTCCAACAAAATGGATGATTTATTTCTATTGAAACCATAATCATGAGCAAGCGTATAAATATACTCCCGAAAAATAAGTGGGTATAGGAAGTCATATTGGCGAGATCTATTTAGTTCTAAATAGAATTGAAGTTCCTCCATTTCAAACTCGATTTGAACCAAAGCAAGGGTGGGGGATCTAATCGGTTATCAAATGATACATAGTGCGATAGAGTCAAACCAAGGTATTCTTATAGTAAGAATAAACAAAAATAGATACCTCGAAGATAAGTGGATTCATCAACGGATTCTCTATCCTCTCTTTTTCCATTTAATTGATGTATGTTTGTTCTAGGATAAGAAGATGGTTAGAAATCCTTTATTTTTTTCAACCTAATCGCTCTTTTGATTTTGGAAAAAAATATCTTTTCTTTATCAATATACTGCTTCTTCTACACATTCATGCTTAACCCATAATAAATAGGGAATAACTAATAGTTAGGACTCAAAAAAAATCAATAATCCCCTCATGAGAAAGATCTTTACCGCATTAGGCACTAATTTAGTTTTAACGGTTAATTAGATCGGGTAATCCTTCAAATTAAGAAAAGAAGCTCGTTTTGCTTTTTGTTTCCCCATAATTTGGTCCCTAGGGATCTATCCATTTATTCACTCGACCCAACTTTGAATTCAATTCATTTTTTTGTTACAAAAAAAAAAAATAGATTCTTAAAATTCTTTATTGATACGACATGCTGTTTTTTCCACATATTCCTTTTAGGATCAGTCGTGGTCTTAGAAACTCTACCGATGGTATGGACGAATCCCTTTCTTCATACAAATGTGTAAAAGATGCTAGCCGCACTTAAAAGCCGAGTACTCTACCGTTGAGTTAGCAACCCCCTAAAGAAATCGAATGTGGAGATATAACCGGAATCAAAAATATGAAATTTCCTAATGCAATCAAACCCTTCAATTAGCAAGAAATTCAATTAAATAAAAATTTCGACTCGATTTTTAGCATTCATTTAAAGGTTCAGATCTGCTAAAAATACAAGAAATTTTCATAGAAAATAAAAACATAGAACGAGAAAAAGTGAAAATTGATAGACTACCTCTCGTGTTACCCCATTATTATTCATTAATAAAATAACTTCTTGTATCACGCAAAAAAATCTCATTTCTTGTATCGCAACAAATTCAAAGAATCTATCATTTAAATTTGAAATAAAGTCAAAACTCCTGGAGCATTGATAAGGATAAATAGAAATGGATCCATTTATCCACGATCTAATTATATTTCTTCGATATATTGTTGTCAATATGATTGTGAATATTTAATATAAATGATGATAAAAGAATATAAAAAAACTATAAGAATAAAATAAAAAAAAAAATGGATTTCCATTTTTTTCTTATTCATATTTCTTAGTATTTTATTTCAAAAGAAATAAAATACTAAGAAATATGAATAGGGCAAAGGAAAAAAGGAGGGGGAGGATATAATAAAGAAAAATTTATCCAAAGCTATATATGAGTCATCCACACCTCTTTTTTGTATTTCATTAATGAAAAATGAATGACATTTTTTTTAACTAAAATCAAATTTAAGTTCCGTAAAACCCCGCCTTCTTTAAAATATCATGAACAGTTCCTGTAGGCTGAGCGCCCCTTTCAAGGAAATATAAAATAGCGGGAACATTTAAATAGGTTTGATTAGATATCGGATCATAAAAACCCACTTTTCGAAGATCTCTTCCTTCTCTTCGGGATTGAACATCAACTGCAACGATTTGATAAACGGCTCATTGGGATAGAATAGATGGAATTGAATAAAAAATACCCCCCCCCCCAGAAACGTATAAGAAGTTTTCTCCTCGTACGTCTCGAGAAAAAATGATTAGAAGTTATATCTATGCATGAAATTAGAATGTCAAATCGATCCATAATCCAGCAAATCCATGAGACATTTAACCCCTTCTTTTTACCCTTTCTTTTCCTTCTTATTTTTTCGAAAAAGCAAAAAACATTCATACTCTCATAACTCAAGTTGGATAACTCTCAAATAGCTCTCAAAATTCTTAGGTATTTTCTTATTGAGTGGTCTCTAACCCTTTTTTGTTTGTCTTGTCTAGAATCGATTTTGATTCTTTATTCTGATCTAGTAGTTGAGACAATTGAAAACGGTATTTCCTTGTTCCAGGATCCTTTATCTTTGCCTTGAATCATTGGGTTTAAACATTAGTTCGGAGATCTTTAATAATTTCAAAAAATGGCAGCAACATGCCCCTTTTTTCTCTTTTTTTTGTTTGTGATCTCTTTCTATCAAAGAATCATATGAACAATGGATTCCCGCACGATAACCTTTTGATCGAAAGAGTTTTACCAATTCCAACAATTTAATTTTACTTTTTGATTTGAAAATGCTTTGAGTCGGACCCTTTCAATTTCTATATCAAAAATAGACTTACGTACGAAGTTGGAACAACTTATTGATTTGTCTTAACTAACCCTAGATCCTTTCCCCTTAAAAATAAATCTTTTCTACTCGAGCTCCATCCTATACTATTTATATTCCAACCCAACAAAAACACGGATTCTAATAGAACAGAAAAAAGAATGTCGAGCCAAGAGCACTTTGATTTCTATATAATAAAAAGTGGTGGTTTTGATATCCACAGCCAATTGATCATGTCCTTCAAGTCGCACGTTGCTTTCTACCACATCGTTTCAAACGAAGTTTTACCATAACATTCCCCTAGTTTTTTTTGAATAGGTATGTAATTGATTCAGTTAGGAAATCCTGAATAGTCATTGGTTCAGTCTGTGCGTAGTAATCTATAGTTCTTCCTAATATACTTAACTTATATGAGACTTATTTTATTCTTCTATAATGAATAGATTATGAATAGATGAAAATCAAATATGAAAACAATAAATAGGTAATTGATGATGAAGAATAGGTAATTGATGATGAAGAAAAAGTCTCAGTAAAAATTCAAATTAACCTGATTTTTCTTATATAAAATATATATTTTTATTTGTGTAATAAAAAATAAAAATATACCAGGAATATTCTCAATTTTAAATAAAAGAAAACAAATCAAAAAAATCTTTTTGAATCCGCCTTACATTGTCTCTTCAAATAAGTCGATAGAATAGATTCGACAATCTCACAGTTTATCGCTATTTGTAGCCTTAAGCTAAATGTATATCTTGCAGCATGTTGATAAGATTTTCTACTGTTGTTGATAGCACAGCCTTCGTGTATATATATACTACTATTGCTGAGAATAATAGTTAAAGTAGACTTATATTTCTTGATCAACAAGTTTTTACATCTCCCTTACCTCAAGAAAATAAAAAATGAGTCACTCTCTTATACCTTCAAACAATTTTCTATTGGAGAAACCCTCTTTTGGCCTCCAAGCTTCATATTTCTTCCCATGAGATCATCAAAATTTTTTACCACTCTCTCTTCTATTAGAACATGCAAAAACATTATAAGGGACAATTGAATGGAACAAATACATGCAAAAGGGGAGGAAATGGTGAAAGCATACAAGTTTAGGGACTAAAACTGAATTTTATATTTTATACTCCATATATGCGTACACATTTTCTCCCTTTATTTTCCTTCTTTTTTTTTGGTAATCTATTTTTCTTTAAGCTGTTCAACTAGGTATGTTAAATCAGCTTTTTTCTTTAATTTTATTTGAAAATTTTCAGCCTCTATTTATAAAATTAAGAAATAATATTTATTGTAATTAAGCAAATTTTTTACCACACAAACACCACATATTAAAAGGTTGCACGCGTATCAATTTTATTATGAAATATTACGTTGTATTATGAATTTTTTCATAATATTTAGCACTTTTGACAATAACAAAAAGTAAATTCACACTAGTAATGCTTGGTAAGCAAACACATTAACTAAAATGTGTCATGGATATATATACTTACTAATATGTAAAGTGATCGAGTAAGCTGGGTCCAAGAACTTGGTGAGAAGCAAATAAGGGCCCTACATACAAAGACAACGTCAGAGCAACAGAATATGTTCCCAGGGGAAGCCCTCCAATACTTAAGTTAGCTTTCTATAGAAGAGTAACAAGGAGAATGAAAGGAGAACTTGAATCCCTTACCTTAGGATTGGTGAGAGATTTATATAGCCAAGGCGTGCTCTGGGTAATTCGTTCTTAGAATATAAATCATATAGTTTATCCCATATTTGCAGGATATAGTTTCCTTTTGTGATCGGAATTCCTTTTGGGGCATATCTGGGCCTCTAGGAATGGGCCAGCCCCTAGACATTTAGATTTGGGCTCTTGGGCCCATTTCCTACCACTTACGAACATCACTATATAAATTTCTCAAATCCTCCACTATTAGAAGGCAAGATCTCTTTTTATCTCCCTCATATATCTTTGTTACCTTCATCAGTATCAATCTTTATCATTTTCATGCACCAGCGTGTAGGGGTATTCATCCAACATGGGTTACCTATAAAATCAATTGCCTAGCATAAACTGAATCAAGCCGATAACAATGCAAGTTGTATGCGGGTTAGGATTGGGTTGAGTAGTGAAAAAGTATAACCTGATCATAAAAGCGAGTTAGTTTAGGTAGTATCGAAAATCAAAACCAGATTAATCTGCATCGACCCGCCTTCAATCTCAGGTTTCTAATCTTTAATTCTCTATCTCAAAGCAATTTATTAGTGGCATGTTGGAGTACGTGTCGATAGCCATTGCTTCATCATATCTAACTTCTTTTTTTAAGGCACTGAATAGACAATGTATTTTAGGGAAATTGTTGCTTGCTGCTTTTGAATAGTTTTGAATTTTGAGGACTTAAATTTTATTTGGTTGATTTGTCACAATTTTGAAAAGTGTAGCTATGCCTGCTTCAGGAAAAAAAAAACCTAGGTGACAAACTACTTCAAACACAAAACTTGCAAGCTAGAGGGGAGAAAAAGACAACTACTATTGTTTTTAGCATGCCTTATTTTAATGATCAGAACTGACTAGTGTTGGTTACTTGCTGTCTACTTCATCTGGTTTCTTTTAATTATCAATTCAACACTAAATCAACTCTAAAATTTCAATGGAAATAGATTTGAAAATTTAATGTTTGCATGTTGTAGATAATTGATTTAAGAATCGAATACAACTCTTTTGAAGTTATTTGGATAAAGACGTTTTTGTAGCAAGTACATTTTGAAGTTAATTATTTTGTTTTACTTGTTTATAATTGTTTTAGGTAAGAATTGTTATCTTACAAGAGATTATAAAAAAAACCTCAATCATACCAAATAGACTTGAACCATATAGAAAGCGGTTTGGGTTTCCATAAGCTTGTACGGTATGTGGGTAGGGTTGTATAGAGAATTTGGACAACCCGATCAATGATGTGGATAAGGTTAGGTTGAGCCGGAACTTGGTCATACCCACCTGTGAACATCTATCGGTACATCAACTAATGCGATATTTATGAAGGAAAATTTATAGAAATCCCCATGTGGCTTGGTCTAATCTACACTTTGCTCATTCTATTTTCAAAATCCTATACCTTACCTCTGCTTGTTTTATAGTGTTTGACAACAACTTCTGAACCTTAATTTAAATTGTATGGTAATTGTGTTTCAGTAATTTTAAAATTTTTGATATTTTTTATAGTTAACCGACTTTAAAAAAATATCGATATGCATTTGCATAAAGAAAAATACATCTACAGATAGGAAAAAATAATAATTTGAAATATCTATTAACCATAGAAAAATATTGGAAAGATTGAAATGACTGGAAGATCACTATTGTATAGTTTAAATTAGGGTTTCAGAAGTTATTATCAGATAGTGTAACAGAAATAGGTACAAAGTGTAGGTTTCTAAAAATAATGGGGTAAAGTGTAGATTAGGATGAACCTAAGGAGAATAATTGTAAGTTTCACTATTTAAGAAACTATAAAATGTTGTGGTTGATGGTTGTGGCTGAATCGCCAAATGGTGCAGAGTAGCTTCACGAGCTCGATAGAGGCCAAGTGAATGAGGCAGCGCCATAGCGAGCAAAAGGCTAAAGTAAAAATGAACGATGCACATGAGAGATGAATTGGAAACTCTTAAACTCTAAGACTCTGGAAAATAGAACAAAACGAGGAAATTAAGCTGTGAGTTTTAGGGTGGAATAGAGCAATTGAGTGTTGAGAGAATGATGAGTATAATGGTAAAGATACATGATAAAACTTACAAAAAAAAAAGAAGAAATGTTACAAAGAATTTGAGATAATCCAAAATGGAAAGTACTATAAAAAATTTGAGATGAATGGAGTAATATCTAACTAATAATCACCTTAATAAAGATCTTAATTTTTTTATAAATTTTTTTCTATCCAAACAAAGAAAATCAAAATAAATAAATGAAATCTTATAAATTTTCTAAAAATTGCTAAAATAATAATTTTTCAACTTTATTAAATATAAAGTATCAGTAGGTATAAAAATTTAGCAAATTATAACTATGTATGAAAATACAGTAATTACTAATTAAGTCATTGACACTAATTTGGAGTTTTCTTTATTTCAATCATGAAAATTAATGATGAAGCACTGAGACATTAAATGTCTAATGTAATTTCCCAATTTATTTTAATTTAAGTTAAATTAATTTAAAATAATTTCTTTTTTATTTTTGTATGAAGGCAATTTTATTTAAAATCCAATAATATATATGTTTAATGATCATCAAAAGTAAAATCTTTATGTTAGTATTAATTTTTTTTATGTTATAAATCTTAATTTCTTACTTGATGAAGATAGAGAAGTTGATCTTTAGATTCTTGTTTTAAACAAGGAGTTGTTGTCATAAGTGTAGAGTTATCGACGGTATGTTCACATAAGGATTGACTCTTACACCAACATATAATTCTTTATTTAGAGTTAAGTAATAAATTTAACAATTACTTTACCATAATGTTAATTTTTAAGTACAAAATTGAAGGGTGTAAAAGTCATTAATTCGTACAACAATAGTAATGGATTCTCACTTTTGTTTAATAAAAAAAAATACTTATCAACTTAGGCCAATTTTCTTTTTTCTCAAAAAAACTACTAATATTTTATTTGAAATCAATATATTTGGAAATTGATACTATGTATGCCTAATAAATCATTGAATAATACTCCTTTCGTTTCGCATTAATTGACCCTTTTATTTTTTTTTACTAAAGTTTGATCTGAACATATTTAAATTAATATGTATTGAAAAAAATTCTTAAAAATAATATTTAGAAACTATAATCTTTAATTTTTCATTTTCACATAAAATATTTATATTTTTATAATAAATTTTTTAAAAATTAAAATTAAAAACTAATTATTGTGAATAATAAAAGAGTCAGTTTTTGTTAAACGAAATGAGTAAATTTTTTCAAAGTAATTAATTTTTCATAAATTTTTAAACTTGCAAAGCCAAATAGAAGTTAATAAAAATACTACTTTTTACTACAAAAAAAAACTTTCAAAGTGCCTTTTGAGGTTATGAAAGTATACATAGGGATT
Source organism: Aquilaria sinensis (assembly GCA_005392925.1). Taxonomy (NCBI): domain Eukaryota; kingdom Viridiplantae; phylum Streptophyta; class Magnoliopsida; order Malvales; family Thymelaeaceae; genus Aquilaria; species Aquilaria sinensis. The sequence continues at coordinate 4,620 of SMDT01002819.1, read as the reverse complement.
TTATTAAATATATAATTTTGACAAACAACAACGATATATATGTAAAAAGGTTAATATTTTTAATGCATTATTAATAATATCAAACGAACTGAAGCTAACACAAAGTCAGAAATATTTAATTGATACAGTTTGAGAGGATGAACATGAACCTGTATAGTGTCTATAACGGTTCCCATTAATTAGTATATTATTAATTGTTGGATAAGCTATGGCGTTAACTTGAAATTCAAACATAGTAATACAACAAATATGGTCCACCGATGGTAATATACATGCCAGAAAATTATTTTGACCATAATGGAGCACCTTACCTAAGGAGTCTAATTGATCAATTAGCAACTTAAATCCATTTTTTTTTATAATGCACCATATTTAACTTCCACAGTCCTACTTAGTAACCAATATTAGTCCATACTTTATTTTAGGTGGTTATATATGGTTACTTGAACTGGATATGTTAGACCAGTGACTTAAAATAAGGTGTTGACTTGAAAATAAATTGAAGTAATTACATATATAAATCTGTCGATCGGGAAACCAAATTGTTTTTGTAGTTTACATATATTTCTTTTGTTATTAAATTGTTCATCAGGAATATAAATACCCCATGTATTCTAATACACCATCAAGCAGTAAATTACAGAGAAATCTTTTTCATGCGTCTCTTCTATATTCTGCGCAATAGGATACAGTGGTTTAGCAACTAAGAAAAAACTAAAGTAGGATTAAAAGTTTGTGGTAGGCAAAATGTCAATCTCTCTTTGTAATGGTTTAGTATTAACGGTCATTAAAATTTCATTGTTATTTTCTCTCTGTCTCTGTACAACTACAAGCCTGATCGGAAGCGGAGGGGGAGGAAGTTTTTTTGAAGAGCTAGATCAGGATGAGCAGCTAAATATTCTGAACAAGCCTTCCGTTAAAAGCATAAAGGTAAATAGTTAACTGCTGTTACTCAATTGAAAAGCTTACAAGGATTCATATACCTTTTCTGTATTATCGTTTTAAGTGTTTGGTATCGATCAGACGCCCGGAGGAGATGTTTTCGATTGTGTGGATATCTATAAACAACCAGCTCTTGATCATCCCTTGCTTAAAAACCATAGAATCCAGGTAATTATAAGATGTGCTTTAAAACTTCTTTGTTTCCTCATCCAAAATGATCACCGGCAATTAATTAGTACAGTTGAGACCTGTTTTCCCCAAGAAGAAATCAACAGGTTCGACTAGGTCGTCATCACTGTTGGGAGATGGGTGCCCTTCGGGCACGGTCCCTATAAAGAGGACTAGCAAGGAAGATTTAATGAGGGCCCAAAGTTTTATGGACAGGCACATCATGATGCTACAAACTCATAATTCATCTTCTGATGGTCCACCTGCTTACCATGTTAGCAGCTTAATTATAATATCTCTCTTCATTTACCAATCTCTCATTACTACACACATCTGTTTTCTTGGCATATAGATACGTATATACGTGTGGTGTGGCCTACAAATTAAACTTTTGACCCCATAAAAAGGAAAAGAGAAAGATTTGGTACTTAAAAACTGAAAGTGTTCGTATTTACATTGCATGTTTCAGAGTGCCATAAGAGAGCTACCGGCGGAACTTGGTGGCAAGTATTGGGGAGCAGGTGGAAAGATTAACATCCAGAATCCCCAGGTCTCAATGGCTCAGTTCAGTGAAGCATTTGTCCGGATCCAGAGCGGGAGATCAAACCCTCCCGATAGCATTCAAGTTGGATGGATGGTACCAACTCCATATAATTAATTAAAACTAACAAAGAAACTGTATTAAATTATATATCATGACATGATATATTTATTTATATATTTCTTTTTGAAAAAGAACCAATCAGTTATTAATAGCTAGTACTTAATGGCTTGGAATTTTAGTTGACGTGCACTATACATGTGTTTCATCAGGTAAATCCCCATCTATATGGAGACAATCGAACTCGATCCTTCGGATTTTGGACGGTTAGGCACTTAGTTAATTTTTTCTCCTTAATTATTTTTCCTTTTAATTTGTTGTTTTTTTTTTTTAGTTTGATTAATTGCAATTTGTCCCCCAAGGTTTAGGTAAAATTACACTTTGTCCTCCAATTTTGAAAATATACACTTTGCCCATACTTTTTTAATATTGTTTGACATTAACTTCTAAAATCTTGATTTAAACATCATGATAGTTATTTTTCAATAATTTCAATTTATGTAATACTTTTTTTACTGTTAATGGGGATTTTAAATTATTAATTTTTCTTTATGTAAATGCAAAATAGTATTGTTTTTTTTAAATGTCAATTAACTATATTAAAAAAATACCATACAAATTGAAATTATTTAAAGATGATTACCGTATAGTCTAAATTAAGTTCCAGAAGTTATTATCGGATTATATTGAAAAGAACTGTGTAAAATGTAATTTTACCTAAATATCAGGGACAAAGTGTAATTAATCCTATAATATACATATTATACAGTGAAAGAGTTTTGAGTAATGACCAAGTACTAGCTGCCTCTGTGTGTGTGTGCGTGTAAGAAATATATGTATAAAAATATAACATCTTGTTGCATGGTTGAATTATACAGGCAGGGAAGTCAGGCTGTTTCGATTTACTTTGTCCTGGATTTGTACAAATCAGCTCCACCACGCCTCTCAGCTATCTTCTCCAAAACATCTCCATCTATGGGGGGATGCAATTCGATCTTGCTCGTCTCCTCTTTCGGGTGCGTTTGCTACAACAGTACTAACTAACAGTACCAGTACATGACGTACAATTAAACTCTAGATTAATTTAATTCCATACAAAAATCTGAAGGAGCATATATATATTTACATGTATATAGGACAAGAACAAGGGAAATTGGTGGGTTGTGGACGCAGACAACTTGGGCATTCAGATTGGATATTGGCCGGGGTCTTTGTTTGGCGATTTATCAAGCGAGGGTGATAACGTAATTTGGGGTGGCAGCGCCCTGGCTAGTGACACAGCGGATAGCCCGGCGATGGGGAGCGGGCATTTCCCGGCTGAGGGAGTTGGAAAGGCAGCCTACATTAAAAACCTCAAGATAATTGACACTCTCAGTGTCATACGATCTCCGACTGCACAAGATCTTAAATCTTTCTCCGATGACACCAAGTGTTATGACGTGACTCCTATTCCAGGAGATCCTGATGGCCTCCTCTTTGGGGGTCCTGGTGGAAACTGTGTCCCTTAACTTAATTCATTTTAACAAACTAATTCACTTGCTCATAATAAAGTCATAGTTTTACTTTTATAGCTAACCCTCTGCTAGCATTTCAGAATCACAAACCGCCCGCTTCTATTTTTCCCTAATAATATATATATATATATATATATATTGCTTTTTATGAAAGCTATATATCTCTATATCTATCTATATATATAATACATTAAAGTAGAAGAGAATGAGGTAGCGACATGTGTTTTCGGCCTGGGGATTTAATGCCAGTTTTGGCACTCATTGTTGGGCTGTTGTGGCAACGTGGCTATTGTTTTGTGGAAGCTAGGTGGCCTTGTATATGTGATTCTTTTGCATTTAGGTTCTTGATCCCTTACGTGTTGCAATAACTCTACCTATGGAAAATCGTAACTTTGGGCAGTTTTTTTATCACTGTTTTCTTTTTGGGGTTGCTGGGTGTTAATATTGTAGATTAGGAACTTATGTTGACTATAGGTTGTTCATTATTGTGCTGTTGTTTTAGAATTTGACATGAATTTGCGTGTAACGGGGAAAAATTGAAGGAGTGATGACTTTAAGATTGTATTTGTTGGGTTAAATCTAGGCCAAAATGCATCATTAGTCCCTTAACTTTGTCAACTCTCGCGAGTTAGTCCCTCAACTTTGATTCATCATGACTTAGTTCTCTAACTTTGAAAAATGATGCAATTTAATCCCTATACTTTGATAAAGTGCTCAAGTTAGTCCATCAGTAGACGGGGACTACAGTGCAAAACACGTGACAGTGACTAAACTGCAAAATAAATAACACTAAATGCCAGAGCATATTTATCAGATGAAATAAATGACTAACATGAAGTTTCCCCAGTTATAAACCTGGATCTTCTTCACTGCAGGCGCCTAGAAGTTCTTTTTCCAACAGTTTCCATGATTAAAGAACGCAAGAGTACAAAAGCAATCAACCAAACAAGCCTGCCGGCACCAATTGTCAGTAACCGGTTGGATAAGGGCAAGTAGTCCGTGTCTGGCCAGTCTGATATTTAGATCTGCATCTTGTGATCTATTACATTTCTGTGGGACAAAAGGCGTGGCGATGGCGATTGTTGTTGAGAGGTGAGTTTGGAGCAGATCCTTGACCCGTCAAGGGTTGGCTTTGTTTTGTTCCTATCTCGAATCGATCAGATCTGATTGTCGCTGTTCGTTTTGCTATTCCTTTTCCATTTCATTGCAGGGTCGCTGATGGACAAGGCAGTGAAGGCAAGCGAGGCTAACGTGAGGCGAGGCCGATGGACAGTGATGCGAGGTCCGACTGGAAAACAAGGCTGATGAAAGGGGAGGCGAGGACGATGACGAGGCGAGGGGGGCAAGGACGACGACAAAGTGAGGGGAGGCGAGGTCAAAGGGAATGACACTGGG